>WOXC01004713.1:1002500-1520836 GCA_011680675.1 Gymnobelideus leadbeateri
ATGCCTCGACCCCACTCTATGTTAACAGCTCAAACATGTCACCCCAGAAGCCCAAATCTTACTTTGTGAATTCCGGTGACCTTAGGCAGATACTCAACAGAGTAAGTCTTGTTCTTATCACTGTCCGGAGTCACTTGTGCCTAGAAGCAAAAACACCAAGAACCATCAGAAGCTATAATCTACCACTGAAGGAATGTCTTAGCCAGCAGTCAATATCCTGCTGGGCCAGTCACTCAAACCACTGCCTTGAGATCTCTAACCACCTCTTCTCCTAGACATTCCTCAAACCAAAAGGAATTCTAAAGTGTCTAAACAATAGCGACCACAGTCATAAATTCATGAAAACAAAAAACCCACAAAAAACTTTAATTTTCTTTCATAGAAGAGATGGGAAGCCCAAAGTCCATTATTCATTTTCAAAGACACCCACCCACCCATCCTTCTCTTTGGGGGATGAGACCCCTTAAATCCTAGAAGATTTACATCCAGCCATCAATAACGGTGACACCACCAAGTTGGAAAGCCTCTACAAAGTATCCCTTGTACTATTTTTTAAAAATAAGGATCTGACTAAGTTATATCCTCCATCTTTAAACCCCTCCCCCAAATTACCTTTTAGCTATTTTGTACATATGTTGTTTCCTTGATAAAAAGTAAGTTCCATGAGGACAGGAATTATTTCATTTCTATCTTCATATCCCCAGGGCTCTATACAGTACATGCCACATACTGGGTTTATAACAAATGCTTATTGATGTTGACTAATAAGAGCTTTGTCTCTCCCAAGGAAATCACTCCCCACAACAGGAAGTCAAATATCCTTTTTTGTCTTTCAATGTCTTAGAAGGGTCCACCCAAAGTTCTACCCAGTAAACGATGCCATCAACCAGGAGCTATGGATGCTATTGGGAGAAAGATGGGGCCAAGGCTGAAGGCAAGTGGCACCATAGTTGATCTGGGTTTAACAAAGGTAGCCGACAGCCCGGCTTGGGTTCTACACCCTGTGACCAAGTACTGACCCAGGGAAGACATGGCATCCTCAAGTCCACATACCTCCTCTTTGTTCCCTTCAGGATCTTCCACAAAAACCATCACATCTCCTTGACCAGCACTAATAGTGTCCACTGTAAATTTGGCCGGCTGCTTTACCATGTTTCCAGTGGGCTCGATTCCTGTTAAGCATTCACAACATGAGTTATTGAAAGTACTAGAAAGTTTATCTGAATGAAATTATGGCATTAACTGGGGCAGTGTCCAGACAACTGAAAGTCACTTTTACAATAGTGTATTGAAAGGCCAGCCTGGCAGCGGGTGAGCCTCATAGTAAGACCTGGGCTCTCACACATATTGGCTACGTGACCATGAGTAAGATACAACCTCACTGCCTCAGGCAACTCCAAGTGACAGAAGGGAGAATGATTTGTATTCTCAGAGGGAATTTCCACACTACACTGATGAAATCACAGATTTGGAGCAACCCCAGAAGACTAATATGACAAGCTGAAAGGGCTGAACTATAACTCTTCTCAGAAGAAAGGAAATCCCTCTACCAGTCAAGGCCACAAGCCATATACCGCCATGATGAGTCTACAATACAAGTAAGAACTTGAATATGGTCATGGCAGGACAGTTGTTCTAAATCATTCGGCAAAACCCATTAAACCTGATCTCAACAGCAGCAAAAGGTTTGTCTTGAAACCAGCTACCATGAGTTGTTGACTCAGAGACAGCTATCACAATCACAAATCTCAAACACATTCCCCTGCTCGGTTTATTTCTGTGGACAAAGCTACTGTGCCACGCAGAAAGGACCACAAAGGGAGGTTTTCTACACAGTCAAGACCTTTCCTCAAATAGCTGAATGGATCTGTGATCCCATGGGTTTAACCATTCCTTCCACTGGCACAGCATGCTCCCAAAGGTCAACTACATAATTAAGAGACATCTGTAGCAATATAGGTCTATCTCATCCCAGAACTCTCACGTCTCATTCTTTTTAGCCAAGCTGTGAAAAAAAAATCTTGGCAACTCATGAAAAGCTAAGAAGGGACACTTCTCTTCTAGAAGAAAGACCCCACTTGCAACAAAAATGACGGAAATTTTCTTTCATTTAGTCACTGAGATTTTGCTCCCAAATGAACAGCACATTAACACGAGGAGACTTAGCCTCATTTTCCAAGAACTTTGGCTGCTTCGTTCCCTCTGACACATAATGGGACAGGTGTGAAGTCTCCAAAGTCAGACTTTCCATCGAGGCCCCACCATTACTGTCTGTCCTGGCTCCCAAAATAGCAGCTTCTGCTCCTTAACATGAAGCTGTCCGTGCCGAGTCAAACCCAGACAAAACAGCTAATGAAGGAGGAGGGTATGAGCCACTGAATTCCTGAACTACACAGTGAGGGGCAATGGGGAAAGGAAACTGACTCATATTGGGTGAGGAAATATGAAAGCTGACGATAAGCTCACTGCAAACAAACCATCAGCGCTACAGTGAGATGTAATCCGTCTCATCGGGTTAGTCGACAAAAGGACTGGACTGTTTGTAACCTGTTAACCTTACAAGGAAGTTCAACCATGAAAGACATAATGCCTGGGGCCTGGCCTCAACTGGATTTTCTCTTAGAGAAAGCAGAGATAAAAAAAAGTAGTTTTTTAAATTTCTTATTTATATTTTAATAAATATATTTTTATTATAAATATATATAAAATAAAATCATATATATTTATATTTTTTTAATATAAATTTTTTTTTTAAAGAGATCTGAGGAAGCCGTGTGGCCCAGTGGATAAAAGGCTAGCTGGGAGTCAGGATGTGGGCTCAAATCTGGCCTCTGTGAGGCTTGCTAACTACAGAGGATTCTGGGTAGTCATTCAAACTGATTAACTTCCTCAATAACAAAATACTGAAAATAACAGCCCCAACCTCACAGGGCTGCTGAGTCTCAAATGAGAAAATCTATGAAAGCACTAGATAAATGTCAGCTTGTCATCCACTCGGAGAGCTCACCTCTGCTTTCAACTTTCAAAGGCCGTGTGACCAGTTGGAGAGAGTGCTAGAGCCTGAGTTGGGGGTACCTTTGACCCTGGATAGATCGCTAAATCTCTGAGAGCCTCAATTTCCTTATCTCTACAATGGGAATAATAATCCTGGTCATCGTCTACCTCAGAAAACTGCGATAAGAAAAGTACTTTGCAAACCTTACAGGACTTTAAAACTGTGACTTTATAGGGATATTATGCTAATTACTTATGCTAATAGTTTAAAGAGTAAACTCATTCTGAGCAGGAAAATTCTCCCATGATAAAAATAATAAGTAATAGTAACAACTAAGCATTTATATAGCATTTTAAGGTTTGCAAGGGGCAGCTAGATAGCACAATGGTTAGAGCACTGGGCTTAGAAACAGAAGACTCATCTGACTGAGTTCAAATCCAGTCACAGACACTAACTGGGCAACCCTGGACAAATCATTTAACCCTGTTTGCCTCAGTTTCCTCATTGGTAAAATGAACAGGTGGGGGAAATGGCAAACCACTCCAGCATCTTTGCCAAGAAAACCCCAAACAGGATCGTAGAGAGTGAGAACCAGGTTCGCAAATCAATTAAAATATTTAAAATAACACCATAGCTCTATGATCCTCATGACAACCCTGGAAGGCAGAAGGCTAAAATCCTTGTTTTACAGGTGAGGAAACTGAGGCAGAGGTTAGTGACCTATCCTGGGTCACAGAGCTAGTGAGTGTCTGAGGCTGGATTTGAACACAGATCTTCCTGAGCAAGCCCAATGCTCTGGGCCAAACCACTAAACCACAGCTACCTAAACAGAGTAAGTTTCGTTGGCTTTGGACAACCTCCAAAGCTCACTGTCTTCTAACACACAAACAGAGGTCTAAAGGAGGAAGGGGTTTGCTCCAAACCTTTAACTTTATAGACAAGGAGACCAAGGCCCAAAGAGGTGAAGGGACTTAGCCAGGTTCCCACAGGTAGAAGGGGTGGAGCCAGGATCTGAATCCAGGTCATGTAACTTTAAGAATCAAGCCCTCCATTGTCTATACTTATAACTGTCCTAATGAAGAAATTATCATTAAGGAGTAAGAACTTCCTAGAAACTGAGAAGCCTTGCTCAAACTGATGCAAACTGAAGTGAGCAGAACCAGGAAAATCATTTCTACAATTACAACAAAACTACAAAGACAAATAGCCTTGACAGGCTTAAGAGTCTGATCAAAACAAGGACCAAACATCAATGATTCGAGCTACCCAACCTCTTGAGAACGTGGGGACAGACTCAGGGGGCAGAAGGAGGTTTCTGGCTTTTTTACACAGCCAATGCTGGAATTTTTTTGCTTGACTATACACATTTATTACAAATGTTTAATTTTCATTTTTTTCCCCATCTGAGGGAGGATAGAGAGAATAGAATTTTGTCCATTAAAAAAAAATTTAAATTAAAAAGAGTTACCTCTATTTTTTGGACTTTTGTTAAAAATATACCTTCCCTAGGTTACAAATCAGATTATGTTCAGGGATTTGATCTCCTCAAAATGATTTCTACCACTATTTTTTTAAAGCAAGCCTGCAGCAGGCCTGTAGGATACATTGGAGATCATACCCAGGAGGTTTCAGCAAAGTGTTGGTCTGGTGGAGGCTAACAAGGGTTCCATTGACATCTGGTAGGGGCAATGCAAACACAATGTACACTAGTGGTTAACAGGCAGAGGGAAGGATCAGGCAAACACATTCCACCCACAGCTCACACCTGGAAATTCCTCTGAAAAGATGGACCTTTCAGTGAGAAAAAAGAATAAAGCAGCAAGTGGAACCCAGGCTCCCAAGGACCTCCTCACCTCGGCCATAGGCTCGGGCCTTCTTCGGATTGAGTTTGGGCTTGAGAGGGGCTCCCGGCTTGAGTTTGGCTTTGGGGAACTGGGACAGGTAAGTCATGACGGAATGTTCGTCCACATTGGGGTGGATGATTTCTTCAGGTGTGATAACCTTAAAGAAAGCACAGTGGTTAGCCCTCAGGCATACGCCACCTGACAAGGAACAAAGACATTTTTAAAACCCTCTTTAAAAAGACCCTGTGTAGAACATAGAGCTGATAGGCTCTCAATTACCTCAGAGTAAATTATCCAACGACACCCAACACCCACGACTCATCTTCTCCAACTTGGACTGCAGGCTGAAGAGGCCAGTTGGGCCGTTACAAAACAAAACCAGAAACCACCCAGTCTTCTTTCTCTATTATGCACCTCCTGCTCTCCAGCCCTCTACATACCAACCCTCAAGGGCGACCAGGTCTCCACAACAGGTCCAACAGACCCACTGCATGACCTGCTACAGCCAACTGCCTACAGTCACTGAGCCCACATCAGGGAACAAGAATCAAACCAATAAGAGTAACAGTAAGAGCAGCCAGCATCTAAGTTTGTATTTAAATCAAAATAAATAGAGCTTTAAGGAGGAATTTTTTTTTGAGTTTACATTATTATTAGTTTTTTTTTCCTGAAATATCTCTTAAGTCTCTCCCTTCCCTTCCATTCTTACTATCACCATCTTAGTTCAGACTCTTTTTATCTTAAGGCAAGATTTTTTTTTTTGCTTTTTGGAGGACAATTGGGGTTAAATGACTTGCCCAAGGTCACACAGCTAAGTAAGTGTCTGAGGCAGGATTTGAACGCAGGCCCTCCTGACTCCACGGCCAGTGCTCTCTTCACTGTGCCACCTCGACGACCCAAGGCCCAAATTCTTAACCTGGAGTCTCTGAACTTTAAAAAAAAAAAAGCTATTTTTGTCAACTGTACTTAAATGTCATTAGTTTCCTTTGTGGGCAATTTAGTCTTTTCAGTTGTGTCCAGCTCTTCGTGACCCCCTTTAGGGTTTTCCTGGCAGAGACAGTGGGATAGTGGAGAAGTTTCCTTCTCCAGCTCATTTGGCAGTTGAGGAAACTGAGGCATGCATTCCCTCAAAGCTATGGAATAATCTAAGGTCATGACTTAGCACAAGAGGAAGGGAACAAGAATGTATTGAGTACGTACTATGTGCCGAGAACTGTGCTAAGTGCTTTAGAAATATCTCATCTGACATTTGCTTGGCTCTCCTGTAGAGCCGGGTCCACGTCTACCCCAGACCAGGCTTTCTGCCAATATGATTCAGCCCGTGATCATTCTAGGCACTAAAGGCACATCTCTTAATGGTCTGCCAATTCCTCACCACCATTAAAAATAGTAAGCCAACCACCTCCACTTGGAAGAAGCCACCCTGTCTAATAAGCCAGGAAAACACACTTCTCCTCAGCTACTCGGGAGGAAGATCCATTGACATGCCTGTCTGTCCTCCCCAACAGTGTCATCTCCTTGAGGCTAAGAGCTGTCACTGTTTCTCTGCATGCCCAGCGCCTAATACAGTGCGTGGTATACAGTAGGGTTTTAATCAATGCTTACTGATTGACCTGACAACACAAAAGTGCTCAGAGAACCAAAATATTGAGAAGGCAAGGCTCTTACCTGTGGGACTCCCAACCAGTCATCGGCCTGCTGCATCGCTTCCCGGGCATTGTCTACGGGCTTTGCAGGATCCCAAGATTCCCAGTCAGGGCAAAGACCTGCAGTACAGAGGAACTTTTAGCAAGCCACTACCCAAAGGTAAATCATCCACCTGCTAGTATAAATGAGTCTGAACAAGGCTGCCAAAAATCCTTCCTGTGCAGCAGCAGTTATCAGGGAACCTGGAAATCAAAGAGATTCAGGCTCCACCTTCCTGCAATTTACAAAAGATCAGATGATGGTCCAGCAGCGGTCATTCACCACACACCAGGCACTGAGCCTGTTCTGTGTATATGCATTCTCTCTACTTCTAAGAACCAATTTTCTTCCTTTACTGTGATGTAATTAAGGCTTAAATGGGAAGAAATTCACCATCTCAACCCTAGGAGTTTTGTTGTTAGGTTTGGGGGATTTTTTAAACCTGGATAGAAGATACAGATACTGACTCAAAAAGTGATTTATGTCAGGTCCCTTTATCTTAAAATCCCACAATTTTTCAATATCCATCGAGAGGCTCTTCCCCAAGAAGCAATGGTCTGGTCCTTCCTCTTCCATTGTACCACTTAAGTAGCTACAAATGAAACGAGTGCTCAGGAGTCGGGGAGCCCTCCAACTCCCCAGGGGATTCCCAAGAATCACCGACTTCAGACTTGGAGGCCTCCAGAACATGGTCCTGCTGGAGCCACCCAACCTCATTCCCGGCAGTTTCTCAACCTTCAGCCTCTTCCCTGGTCCAGGGCCTCCTCCCCACACACACCACACTCTCATTCTGACCTAGTCTCCTTTGCCCATGCTGTTCCACCATGCTCTTCCCTCATCCAGGGGAATCAGAATTCCAGCAGGCCTTTTATTATGTAATTATTTAATTCTAAACTTAGTAACCATCAACAAAACACTGAAATAAGCAATTTTTAATTATAGCCCACATAGTCACAAATTCCAAATTATTTAGTCTGTCATTTTCTTTAAAAATGTGTCTAACAACTCTTAGCCCAAAGAAGAATTGAAAAAAGATGATATTCTCACTCTCTCTCTCTCTCTAAGGGTGTGGAACACTCCATATACAGTCAGACTCAGTGGATGTGTTGGGAGCTGCCTTTTTCACTCTTTTTATCTTTGTGACAAGGGATGGTTATCTGAGTGGAGGAGGGGAGGGATATTCTTGGAAATCAAGGTGATGTAAAAAAAAAGCAAAAGACTCAAATTTTAGGAAAACTAATTTTCCTGCCCCTGCTCCAGAGCCTGGCTTAAATCCCACCTGCTCTAAGAAGCATTCTCCGGCGATTCCAGTGCAGATTCTTCTCACCATTTATCATCTCTAACACTCCCCCAAATATAGGATCTTGTAACACATTCGTCTAAAACCATCTCTTCTTCCTCCTATTCCTAAGTTCCTGGACTCCATGAAGGCAGTGACCTCTATCCCGTTCCAAATTCTATCTTCCTCTAAAGACCCTCCCAGGGTCTCAGCACAGTCCCTTCCTCTGACTGGCTGGTTCCTCCAAACCTCCATTTCGAGGCCAAGTGCTCGGGACCCCCATGCCTACAGACTCCTCTTCAGGTTCTCATCATGACTGGACATTTTCTCTACCACCCCCTGGCGGTACTTTCTCCTGTTCTCCCTTCCTCAAACTTCCTTCTTATGTGCTATTTTCTCCTATTAGAATGGAGGTGTCTTGAGGCCAGGGACCATCTTTCTGTTTTGATTTGTACTGCAAATATCCTGGAACTTAGTGCTTCATAAATGCCTGACTTGAGTTGACTTGGAGAACATTTCACCAAGATCAGAGTTCATCACCAGAAATGGATATTTTTGTTTCTCTGCTGGCTATATACCAGGAAAGATACTATTTCGTTCCATTCATCTTAAAACAAAGGCCAGAAAAAAAAAATCTGGATTTTTTTTCCTTGTAGTCTCCTACTGATTTACCTTCTCTGTGAATCAGAATTATGAGTCTGGGAAGTATTATTTCCAAGGTTAGTAAGTCAAAGCCAGCCAGCCAGCCCCCAAACACATTTCCCTCAACCCCCTCTAGAATTCTAAACATCAGCACAGAGAGCAGACCACTGAACTTGGCAAATAGTTTTGGGGGAGAGGGGGCAGGCAGTAAGACCACATTACTCAACCTAAGTTAAGACAATCAGCATGGTCCATTCAATCATGACATTAAGGTGGTCTCTTATTGAAATGAACATAAAATTGGCTTAAATGGGGGGTGGTGCCTCAGTTGGAGCCAGGCCTGATGGTGGAGGCAGGAACACACACAGACCTGAGGCTTGTCTCCAGGACTCAAGCCTGTGGCATCATGAAGGCTGAGGTCAGTGCTGAGAGGGGTCATGAAGGCTGAGGTCAGTGCTGTGGGAGCTCAGCTGTTTCACTGCTAAGGCAGGCACTCTCCATTTCCGGTCTTTACTCCTCAGACAGGACACCAAGCCAAGGAGTCCTCCCCCAGCTGCCCTCAATGATCCAAGCATGCACTTACCTGGGGCACAGCTGTCCACGAGGGCTCCCAGGGCTTTGCCATCTTGCCAGTTCTGATTAAAGTTGGTGATGGGCAAATAAGGGATTTTGTTCTGAATCCAGCCCAGCAGCCTCTGCTTTGGAGTCTGTTTCTTTGCATCATCATCTCCTTCATCTTCCCACACAGGCATAGAAATGGAGTAGTGAAGAATGAGGGTCCATACCAGGCCCAGGATGAGCTTCAAGTTTCCATCAACAATAGCTTTGCTATCTGTGAAAGGCAGAAAGAAAGAGCAAGGGATGCCTAAGTCCATTCATCCTTCAAAACAGATCCTTAATAATTCCCATTAGTCCAAACTGGGCAGAGTCTACTGGAATCCAGCATATTCCGCAAAGTATGGCTGTATGAAGTACTGTTTAGGAACCAACAACATCCCATACCAATCTGTATCAGACAAAAGTGACATCTTTGTCTCCAAAAGAATCCAAAGAACTAAAGGGCCTGAGCTCATTCATTACTCAACACAGATCCTTTTGAATTCCAACCAACCCAGTTGGGCAGAATCTACTAGAATCCACCGTATTCAACAAAACTTTGACTTCATGAAAGAATCCCTAGCAATAAACAACATCCTCATACCAAATGGTATCAAAGGCAAAAGGAATCAATCAATATTTGTTAAATACCAACAGTGTCTAAGCACTGGAACATTCTTGTCTTCAAACTAGTCCAAAATGGACTCAAAAACTTGAGAAGAACAGACAAAGACATCTTACCAGGTGACTTGATATCATTTCAATTAGGATTAAAGCAAACTGTAGCATTTCTAATGCAGTGGAAAGAAAGCTAGATTTGAAGTCAGAGGCCCCAGGGTTGGATTTCTCCTCAATGGCTTAGCAACCTGTGTGACCCTGGACAAATGCCCCAGTCTTGATCTCTTCATTTAAAATGAGTTGGAATGGCTGAATTTAGGTCCCTTACAGCTCTGAATCTCTGTGCCTATGATCTCACCCAAACTGAAAATCTCAGATAATTTCTATATACATGGAAGGTCTCAGAGGGCATGTTTTCATTTATGTCTTAGTATTTCTGGCATCAAACATGGTGTCATGTCTTGGAGGAGTGGAATGTTTGAGAAACTGAAAAACTGCATTCTCAGCCAAAATATCAATGAAAGAGAAAGCAAATGATGAACTGAAACTTAGATTCCAATTCTAATTGTGTTAGTAACTCCAAACGAGCTTGGGAAAGTCATTTCTCCTCTTGTCTATAAAATTATGGAATTCGATGGAGAGTCTAGAGTCTACACTTCCCTTAGTAAAAGGATTTGTTCTGTAAAACTTGGACTCGGTCAAAAGACTGCACCAAAGGATCTAGAAGGCCATATGTGGCCTCAAGGCTACCAGTTCCCCATCCCTGGTCTATCCTCTAATGTTCCTTCCCTCTCTAAAGATCTGACCATCCTAAGATGCACACAAGACCTTTGTTCTTTCTGTGGGCCTCACTATATAATTTAGCCCTCATTTGAACAAGAACAGGAATTCTGGCAATCAACTACATTCAAAGACTAGACCACACACATAGCTATAGCTGGCATTTCTGCTCCCACTGCCCCATGTCCAGGGCCAC
Organism: Gymnobelideus leadbeateri; assembly: GCA_011680675.1. Taxonomy (NCBI): domain Eukaryota; kingdom Metazoa; phylum Chordata; class Mammalia; order Diprotodontia; family Petauridae; genus Gymnobelideus; species Gymnobelideus leadbeateri. Next base: position 1,013,138 of record WOXC01004713.1, read on the forward strand.
CAGTCACTAGGCCCATTCTGAAAGGTCTTAGTCAGTCCAGGATGGTACCCAATGGCCTCTACCTGCTCCTACAGAGCCGCACACTAGAAGGATTGTTTATCTGCACTACAGATGCTTAAAAGCATTTATGCAGCACCATGTGGCAGGCACTGCTAGGCCCTGGGCAAAACCACAGCAAAAACACAGTCCCTGCCCTCATAATGGAGCTTGCCAATTTTATTTTTCAACCTTCTAACCAATTAGCTGGCAAAACAAAAGATTTCTGAAAATTTAGTAGTTTCCAAAGAGCACAATTAGCTAAAAAGTTTCTCCTTAAGAACTTTTTTTGGGGGGAAGAAAAGAGAGGGAGGGAAAAACAGAGTTTCCACCTTCAAATTCCCAGGTGTGGCACCTTCTTTGTGTGTGGGCCAACAGGAGAGAATGATCCGGTGACAGTAAAGTCTTTGCATATGCTTCAGTTCTAATAATAATCCCAGCTGATGTTTCTCTGCTGCTTTATTGAAAGCCTACAAGGCACTTCCCATCCACACTCTCACTTTACACATTCCCTGTCATCCAGGGGCTCACAGGGGAGGGGAACGATTGTGTAAATACTGGTCCCCTCAGCAGTCAGTCTGCTCTGCCCACCCCAGCCTGAGGAATGAAGCCCAAGGGATTACACTATACTTCCTCTTCCCTGCATTCCCAGTGAACTACACTCAGTTTTTTCAAATTAGAAACCTTTTTTGAATGTGTTGTTGATTACTTGGGTGTTACTCTGTGTCAAGGAGTTAGAAATTCCAGGTTAAATTATTTTCCATTTCCCTTTGGCTTTTCCAAAAATGTTTAAGTCGGGAAATTAGATTCCTGATTTTTTTCTGGGTGGGATGGAGGAAAGGTAGATAGCTAGAGCACGGGAGTCAGGAAGACCTGACTTTCAATTTGGCCTCAGAAACTTATTACCTGGGTGACCTTGAGCAAGTTATTTTACCCCATTTGCCTCAGTTTCCTTATCTGTAAGATGAACTGGAGAAGGAAATGGCCAACCACTCCAGCATTTCTGCTAAGAACCCTTCCTTCTGCTAAGGAAGCGTCAGATACGACTGAACAACATGGAGGAAGGGTGGTAGGTGAGGAGAAGAGGAAGTCTCGAAAGTCTCAACTAATTGCTTTTTTAAAGCATTTCTATGCAGTTGATAGGTGGACAGATCAGTGGATTTGGAGGCAGAAGCCTGAGTCTAAAACCAAATCCTATCACTTACTATTGTGAGACTCTGGGCAAGTCACTTAACCTCTCTCTGCCTCAAATTTCCTCATTTGCAAAAAGAGGATGTTGGACAAAGTGATCTCTGAGGTCTCTTCCGCTTTCAAGTCTTGGATAGTATGCTAATTTTGTATTGGAGTGGGGCTGAATACAAAGACTCTGAGCTGGGGTGAGGAGGGGAGAAGGAAAAGAAGGGAGCAGCAGAAAAAAGTAGGAGCAAACCCATGTCCAATTTAGAGTTCTAAAACTAAGTCCTAAGTCAAGTATTTCTCAAAAGGAAATCATAAAATTCCTAAGACATTGTATGTGCTCATTGACAAAAACTGCTTTTAAAAAAAGTTATGTACGTATTGGTGATAAATCTTTAAATGCACACACACACACACACACACACACACACACACACACACACACACACACACACAGTTCATACCATTGCATCCTGAAATACATGATATTCTGATATTCAGTATGTCTGTTTCAAGGTGGGAGTCCAAACTTGGAAATTATCCACAAGAGTTTCCTTGAAAGAAATGACACTGTCTCCACCCAATCCTGCACTAATGAATAGTTCTTTCATTTCAGTAGTAACTGGGACCTTTCAGGAGGTCTCTTTGCACATTCCTGGGGGCTCCTCAGCTCCCAGCTCATAGGATCAGAAAGCATCCCAGACTTGGACCTCAAAGCCACCTCAGAGGTCCCTTATTTTCCAGATTCGAAATCAGAGGCTGGCCTAAGTTCACACAGGTTACAAACAGCATGATTCCAAGGCATGCTCTTTGTTCCTAAATCTAAGCCACATTTCAGGTACCACCACCCTGATATCCCATACCCCATAAGGATGCCCCACAAGAACCTCCCTTATCTTAAAAATAAAGCATTTCACTATGCTCCTATCAAGGTTGGTTAATTACAATTCCAAGATTTTATAGACTCAAGTGGACTTAGTGATTTGTTTATACAGACATGAAAGAGAAAGTAGGTTGTAAGAGGTTTTCAGTAGCCCCTGTCCAGGGCCAAAGCACTGAAAGAAATTTAACAGAGCACTGGAGAGTCATTGACATTTCCATAGGGACTTGCAGATTTGATTACAATATATAATTAGGTCTGAGAGGCTAGGTGGCATGGTAAGAGTGCCAGCCCTGGAGTCAGGATGACCTGGGATCGGTCCTGGCCTCAGAAAACGAGCACCCACAAATAAATAATGACTGGCCATGTAACCTTGAGCAAGTTACTTAACCCCAATTGCTTTAAAAAAAAAAAAAAAAAAATATATATATATATATATATATAAATTAGGTCCTCCCAACAATCCCTGTGAGGGAAACTACATATCTTACAAAGGAATCCCTTGTGGTTTTCCCCATAGTCCCCCACAGTTCTCCACATCAAACTGGATCACCACAGGGGTCCAAAGAGCTGCTGCCCACATCTTCAATGATCCCCAACTACTCACCTCACTAACACCAATATGTTAATTAAGAGCAGCATCAATCCAAGTTGGCCAAACATTTTACACATCTGATCTCACTTGAGCCTCAAGATAATCCTGCAAAGCAGACTTTATAAGCATTATTATTCCCCATGTGAGAAACAAACACTCATGCACGGATTATGGAATTTGTACATGGTCACAAAGCTGGTAAGTGTTCAAGACAGACCTCCAACCCAGGTTTTCCTAATTCCAACACTCTTCCTACCATGCCATGCTTCCTTCCTTAGCAATCCAACTGACTGATAAAGCAAGGAACGCCGCCATCTTGGAAGAACCCCAATGAATGGAAGTTCAATGGAAAGCTATATGGCAATCATACATTCCTAATAAGGCTTTCCTGAAGGATCACTGAAGACATTCAGGAACAGAAAAGGAAGTGACTGGGTCATGTAGTGAGGACACTCAAAGACAGATAGTCTGAATATGATATAAGTGGTCTTAAGTAGCAAGAGAACCAGAGGGTGCCCTCCCCCATGTGTTGCTGAATCTCCTGTAGAACATTCATAGGGAGACTGAGATGGCAATTACCCAGGATGACGAGCCATCAGTGGTCCCAACAGGAACAAGTCAATTTCCATGTCTTTACTCCAATACTAAGCAAAATGGGATTACAAAGAGGAAAACTAGCTCTGCCTAGAATTCTCTTTTCAACAACATAATCCTGGCACATGTAAAGACAAGAATGTATGTGTCTATCTAGATAGCATATACAGACATAGACATATACACACATATATGCATATATTTATTTATACATACATTTCATCTACATACACACATATGTACATAACTAGAATTCAAGAATCCACAGGTCAGAGATTCAGAGCTTCAAGGGGCCTGAGGAGATCATCTAGGCCAACTCCTTTATCCATATGTTAAAGGACCTGTCCTGAGTGTGTATGCATCAAGCCCTGGGTTAAGCACTCATTTCACATGAGGAAACTGAAGGTCAAAAAAGTGAAATGACTTATAAGGCAGTTCTAATTTGAACCCAGGTCCTGTGACTTGACATCTGTTGCATTTTCTACCCTCAACTATTACCCTCTACCCTATTACTGATTAACTTGTGCTACAAATATATTCATGAATGACTACTGGAGAAGCCACCACCTCAAGTATTTGGGATTTTTGCCCTACAAAATAAAGGCAACAGGTCATACCTTAGTCATATTTCACCTGTGGGAATCCAACAAAAACACAAATGGGAGTGACCCCCACAAGGGGGAGACTGCAAGGCCGCTTTCAGTTTACATTTTGGTAAGGGCAGAGTTAGTCCTTATTTAAAGCCATCATCTTTATTTGAGTCATAATGAGTCATCGAGTTAGAAATGGAAGAACCATATGGTCCAACTTCCTCATTTTATAGAGGAAGAAATTAAAGACCAGAGAGACTGTGACTTTGCCAAGGTCATACACACAGTAAGGTAAGCCAGGTCCTCTGGCTCTGACTCCAGCTCTTTCCACTTTATCACCCAACCATAATAACTGCTCCCCAACTCAGCCAAGAAGTGGGGCTCATTTTGGAAAAAGTGACATCCAAGTCAGGTCATACAGCTGCTAAACATAAGTCACTGATGTGGTTCCAAATCACAGCCTACCAGCTTGAGGTGACCTGGAAAATTAATATCACACCAAGAAGAACCCATCCAAATCTCTGGAGTAAAAGTCTAAATACAGTATCTCTTCCAGTTCCTGGAGCTGTCTTAATCAAGCAGAAACATATAGCAAGATTTTTAGCCTCTGATTATCTAACCCTTTGAGTGATTTTTTAGCCTCTGATTATCTAACCCTTTAACTTAAGCTGAATGACTCAGTACTAAATTGTAATTCACATGTATAGACAATATTAAGAGAGAAAATTCCAGTATTTCATTTGATAGGTCTAAAGAGGATCTTAGTTAAACAAAAGAATCACAGACTCAGAGTTAGAAGAAACCTCAGGGATCATCTCAAAGGCTAACTTTGGGTCCCTAAACATTTTTTTAATATTTTGGTAATTCTGTTTCCTTATGGTTGGTTTTTTCCCCAGAAAGATGGAGTGCTTTTCCCCAAGGTCATGCAGGTAAGATCATCAGAGCCAGGATTTGAACTTGGGTCCTCTGACTCCAAACCCTTTTCCACAGACTTGCTGCCTTCCAACACTGGTTAAGTCAGAGTGTTTCTTTCAGTTTTCCATTCCTGCCACAAGACTGACAATACAGTTGTCCTATTACCACCCTCAGACTCTGCTAATAAGCCCAAACAAGAACTTGATAAGGGGCTGCTGCTTTTCATTGTCCCATTTCCCATGGCTACGAGCCAAGAAGACTATAATCACAATGTGCAAATTAGTGAGTGGGATTGACGAGACCTGAAATTTGTCACTTCCCTGAGCCCAGTGATTTCCTGCTGGAATTGATACCAGGCCAAGTCATAACCACAGCATTCAATACCCTTTCCTCTACTATCACGTAAGACACCAACACTAGGCAGGACATCAGAAGTTGTGCCCCCTGACTGGAGAATGGCCTGATCAATGATAGCATTCCATCACAGTGCTAGGAAGAACATGAGAAATGGCACCTCCACTTTTGGACATGGTTGGCTTGCTTTGCCCAACTATGTGTACGAGGGCTTTGTTTTTCTTTTTTCTTCCCAAGGGGAGAAAATAAGTTCTATGTTACTATTATTATCAACATTATGATTGATGGTGATAGCATTCATGTGGTGCCTTGTGGTTTAAATTTCACAGCAACACTTGGAGTTAGGTACTACAGATGAGGACACTGAGGCTGAGGGAGGGCTAAGTGTTTTGCCCAGGGTAACACGGGATCCTAAGCAGGATTTGAATTCTGGTCTTCCTGGTGCTCTCCACTATGCTGCTTTTTAATTGAGGAGAGAAATAACACAAAATATAATAAAAGTTGTTATTTTTAAAAGATGACAAATATAAAGGAAAGAAAAGGGTTAAGTATAGGACCATATAGCAAGATAACAGGATCATTTATCTGGAGCCAGAAGGGACGGACCTACGTCAAAGTTCCTCTAGTCAAGCCTCTCATTTTCCCATGGTTCAGCATCTACCATACGCACGGCACTGAAGATGCAAAATCTTTCTTGCCTCAAGAAGCTCGCATTCAGCTGGAGCGGGAGGATGGAGAAACAGTGAATACTAACCACCAGAGATATCAGAAAGGCTCTGAAAAGACTATGATGTGTCTAGAACCTTCAATAAGGTTACAGATTCTAAGAGGGAAAGGGGCACCCAGAGTGGCTGATGTTCTTCTGGGGATCACCTCGCCCTCATCACGTACTGGCCCATCTTTCTCCATCCTACATGTCCTTGGGGACTTTCTTAATACCACTTCTCCTAATTAATTCCTGTTCTGTAATAGGAGGTACTGAAGGCTGCTCACACCTATCTTCTGCCTCCCCATTGCCCTTTGGATGATCTCAACATCAATTCTTGACATGACTCACAGCAATACAACATCGTGGGAAGACTATTAATGTTTCAAAGACAGGTCTTTGTTTTAGGGCAAAACTGGGGTCATTAAAAGAGCTCTGTCATTCCCAAACAATCCAGTCCACTCTCACGCTGTTCAGATCTGAGCCAAAAGCCTTGCCCATCTGCAGGGTTTTTCTGACTGAGGAATAAGCCCTCTAAGCTGTCCACCCATTTATATCTGGCCTCTGGACAATAGGCATTAGTCATATATTTTGTTTGACCTACCTAACCATGCAGGAAAAATATGCCTTTTACACATACCAAGTTTGTAGCAATAAAATCCAACCCTAAGAAACCAAAGTAACTTAGTAACCCTAGGTAACCAAAGTTATCCAGAAGCTAGTGGATACGTTGGTGTCAGAGTGCTTTCATAGTTTAGGAAAATCACAAGGAAACCAAGTTGTGTCAATAACATTTACCAGGTCTTTGGAACCAATTGGTCCATCAACCAGCATTTATTAAACCATATAATTATGTGCCAAATCCTGTGTAAAGTGCTGGGAATATAAAGAAAGGCAAACACAGAGTCTGTGCCCCCAAGGAGACAATTTTTAATGGGGGGGATGCTATGCATCTGTACTTCTAAGATATACTCAGAAGAGAAAGGAACTTCAAGATAGTTAACCATCAATAAATAGGCTTACTACTGGCTTTGGTGGAGAATTATGGGAACAAGAAGGAAAAGCAAAAGCTTGGCTGCTACCCGTTCCAAAACTGCATGTAAGAAGACCCCTTTGTATCATAGATTCCCTCTTGATAACAGCAGCACTACTATCACTAAAAACTAACAAAGTAGGACAGAAACATGGGAAGACTTGCATGAATTGATGCAAAGCAGAAGAAAGTAGAACCTAAAGAAAGATACACATTATGACTGCAACAATGCAACAACAGACAAGGAAACAGGCTTTCTTTCTTTCAGGAGAAGGGAGGCAGTCTGCCGGTTACTATCGCTTTGTCCGTAAGTTTTAATGAGATGTTTGAAAACATTAACTTATTTTCTTTCCTTTAAAATTCTTCAATAAAACTTTTTTTTTAAATGAATAAAAATTAAAGGACAAAAGAGCTACTATGAATTCAGTAACATAAGTGAATTTGTATTTTATTCATCACAACAGCACAAACATACATCTAAAAAACCGTAAAGCATATGGGAGACATTATTTATTCAGTTGACAGATGGCTTATGTTCACACCAAGTCATTTTATGAAGCACACCCACAGATCTGTGGCCATACTGCCATGGCCTGCAGGCTGACAGCCCCCAGACTGGGGCATCACCAACTTAATTGACAAAACCCTCAAGCACCAAGTTTATAATGCCATAGCTTGTCATGCTTGACTTCCCTGGGTGTTGCCCTAACCAGCATTTATGAAAGGGCAAGTGTCCCAAAATAGAATTTTCCTCTGAAGTTTCTGATGGAAAACTACACAATGTTTATTCACTAGAAAGCTCTGATTGCTGGGTCCCAAAAGGGGGTTAGAAAAACTAGTATTTAATGAAGTCCAAGGGCTAGCTTGCTAGCACACACCACTTCTCAACTCAACTTAGCACGGTCAGCAGCCTAGAGTTAGGATTTAGAGTTTAGGATCTAAATAAAATGACTTCCTTGATACGTACACACCTATATATGCACACATACATACACACATACATACGTGTATGTGGTTATATTTATTTTATGTGTATATATGTGTGTGTGTATACACACATATATTTATATTTACATTTTAAAGGATCATGAAAGCCTCAAGGGAGAAGGGCCTCAAGAATGATCCAGTCCAACCATCTCATCTTAAAGATGAGGAAACTGTGGCCCAGAGAGGTAAAGTCACTTTAGTAACTGACCCCTATCCTCAACCCCGTGAATAAAAACCAAGGGCCCTAATGCCCTGTTAGGTCAAACCTGGAAAACAGCCTTCAGGTGGCAGGAAGTCAATCAAATGCACTTCCCAGGTGTTTCTAATTTGACTTCACTAAAATCAGACTGATGGGAATCATGAGCAAAACCAACCCTAAGTGGCCATTTGGAAAATGATAAGCCCCACACGTTTTAGGTCTTTCTCAACCTCCATGGGCCACATCATGGTCGATACGGAGTCCTGCCAAGTATCACTAAACTCAGAAATTTGTGCTGCCATCCAGGTTGCATGGACCAGGCAGGTGATGAGGCTGGTAGCCACATGAAAGGCAAGGACGAAGGAAAGCCGACCACAATCAAGTTCAGCTCAGGCTAAACTTGTCTGCGGTGACAGAGACAGTGTAATGGAGACAGCCTTGAGTAATGGATGTATTTGAGACCAGAACAACTGCCATGTGATTTTACCTAAAGACTAAGGATATCCCGCTGGTATTCTGAATCGTCCCAGGCAGAATCTCTAGCCAACTAATCTTAAGAAATCCTGAAGCCAGACCAGACACAGAACAGAACACTTTCGGTGCCCACAACTGGCCCAGCCAACAGCTGCTGGGGATCAGGGACTTAGGGCCCTGCAGGCAGCTAATGCTGCTCAGCCAGCCCCAGTGGTCAGCTGGATCTGTCTTGGTCTGAGAGGGAACTGCTTCATTGCCTGAAAGACACTTCCCATCCTTCTGAAATAAAGCTTGCTAGCATTCCTTACAGAAGCCAGGAAGAAGAGAAACCTAGTCCCAGGAAAACTTGGACTCATGGTTTAATCCTCCCTTCTCAAAGCAGCAGGGGAGATGTTAGAAGGTAACAGAGGGAGGGGTGACCGGGCACAGGGCTCTGCTAGATTTCCCAAATGTCTTAACCCTTAAGAACTGCCCAAGGATAAGGAGTTATTTAGGCCGATATAGCTATAACTATACAGACATATACAGAACTCTGATAGATGCAATGACCAACTGTGATATCAGAGAAATGACAGAGAAACATACCTTCCACTTCTCAGGGGAGCAATGGACAACAGGTACAGAATAAGGTGTATCTTTTCAGATGCAGCCAGTAGGCTGACATTTTGTTTGGTTTGTGTATTTGGTGATTGGAGAAGTTGGGGGGGGGGGAGAATACTTGAAAAGTAGAAAGAATCTTACAAATAAACAGATAAAGATAGGTGTATGTGTGTGTGCCTATATGTAAATATATGTGTGTAGAAATAGATGTATGTCTGTAGTATAGGTATATATGTAAATATGTATTGTGCATTTGTGTGTATATAAATATGCATGTGTGCATAAGTGTGTGCATATAAAAATGTTTATGTGTATATAAATTTGTGTGTTGTGTGTATAACGTACAAGTACATGTAGGCACATATATGTATACTACATATATGTTGTTTGTCTTTATGTGTGCACATGTCTACTGACTAAACAACTCATACTGGATTACCTGGTGCCTACCCCAAGAGTGTGCAAGAAAAGAAAATGGGATCTACATCTCTTAGCCTATTTTTTTTCCACTTACCCTAGCTCAGTCTGTTTCCCCATCTGTAAAATGGGCTTAATAATGGTAAGTTTAATAACCTACCTCAGAGGTTGTTGAGGGGATCAAATAAAATTATATAAAGTGTTTCGTGAACCTTAAGGCACTATGTTAATGTTAGTGAAAATTGATCTCTAGTATTAAATAGTTATAACCAGGTCTTTTCATTGCAACTGCTAAGGGGCAAACACCAAGTTGAGGCCTTTAGATGAAATCTGAAAAGTCAGCCGTTAACCAAGTTCCTTGTGACTTGACTGAAGCCAAGCCAAAAGCTAGTCATCGTCTCCCAGGCTGCCAGGGCCAGGCTCGGGACAGCCCACCAGAGAGGCACGTTCTCACTCCCACATGAGCAAATGAAGGCTCTCCCCTTCCCGGGTCTGAGTCACTTCCCACTGTTCAAACAAGTCTGAAAGAGGGAACTATCCCTTAGGAAAAGCTTACAAGGGAAAGAGCCAGACACTCCAGCCTTACAAAGGATGGGAGTGTTCAATGAGGCCTTTTGACATCCCTTTGAAATCAGTGGTCCTTGGAGAAAGGTGCTGGATTTCCTATCAGAGGTCCTAGATTCAATTGCCGCCACAATTACCTGTATAACCCCTAAAGCCCCTTCGCTGTGCGTGCTGGCTTCCTTCGTTCCATCTAACAGAACAGAAGACAAGGAGAAAATACCATAATATGCTGGAGTTCATGCATGATGCTGGACTTCTCAATTTACCTCTCTGGGACTGTTTCCTTAGCTGTAAAATGAGCTTGTTAGGCCAGATAACAAAGGTCCCTCCTACTTCTTACTCCATCATCCTCAGAGCCTATAAATAGAGTCAATCAACTCTCCCTACCACCAAAACCTTCCAACTGAGCACCCCACTGACATCCCACGAGGATGAGACCTGTGATTTCACTGGCAGGATAAAGAGACTCTCAGGTGAGGAAACTCCCACAGGTCAGTAAAATACAGTCCTGGAGAACTGCCCAGAGCAGAGACTTCAAACTCCTACCCAGTGGGGCTAGAACCAGGTTAAAATAATAATTGAAAAATGTTTAACTACAATGCAACATAGATAATGTTGATTTGTGGTTTCTAAGTCAATATGCGATCTACAGGGATCTGATTCTATTTGATTTGGACCCAGAATATTGAGAATTGAAATGATTTGTCCAGAGTCACACGGTCAGTATGTATCAAAGAGGCAGGATTTGAACCAGGTTTCCTGGCCAGCTCTCTATCTCTGCTACCTTTGAAGACACAGTCAAAGAAAGTCAGTCAAAGAGAAAAACCACTAATTAAGACTAACTTGAAGCTTCTGAATGTGTAATGGAAACCTGGGCATAGGAAACTTGACTCTGACATCTAATGGCTCAAGTGACCTTAAGAAGTCACTTAACCTCTGTGAGACTCAGTTCTTTCATTGGTAAAAGGGGCTAAAAATGCCTGTACTACCCACCTCCAGAGGGTGGCTAGGAATATCAATTAAAATAATGCTGAAAGTGCTTTGGAAAGTAAAGAATACAACAGAGAAGATGGTCTAATTATCAATCAGAAAATTCAGGCAGAGATGGCAGACCAATTAAGAGGCCAAGGTGCTGGGCTCCATCCACCATCCCAGAGAGGTCCCCACCCTGGGGGTGTGCATTCCTCACCGATGAAAGTTCACCCACACTCAGGTCACCCTCTGCCATCCATGCCCCCAGAACACCCCTCCCTGGCCTCCATGCCCTCTCTGAGACAGTTTCCCCTAACAAATGTAAGCTCTTTGAGAATAGGAACCATCTTGCTTTTTGTCTTTGCATCACCAGCAGCTTAGCATAGTGTCTGCCACATCATAAGTATTTAATAAATCCTTTTTTTTTTAATTCTTTCTTTCATCCAACTATGTTTTAAAGATTCCGTCCAACTCGCTAGGTTGTAAGGGGATGCACGGTATCTCGGGCTCAGATTTCGATTCAGAGAGGGCCTCAGAGGTCATCCCAGAAAACAATCTCATTTTACTCAGGGAAAAGCTGAGGCCAGAAGTAGTGACAGGTGGGATTTTATCTAAAGTCCCCTGACGCTAAATTGAAGAGAGAGAGAGGAAAAAAGGAGGGGGCTGGGGAAGGAGAAGGGAAGGGAGTGGGAGAATGAACCAGCTCTTAATTACTGAGAGGAATCATTCGGAATAAAGGTATGGGTCAGTAAAGAGAGAAATGGAACACTGGACTGTTAATAATCACTTTCAGATGTATAAAGGCTGTGCGTCCCTGGCCTGGTCAATTAACTTCTCCGTGGTCTAGGAAATTCTCAGAGACTATATGTTTCAGAGAAAGTAGATGTCTCACTCTCATTGGGGAGTTCCCTGTACTAGGGAAACTTAGATCCAACCTCTATCCAGATCGTGTGTGTGTGTGTGTGTGTGTGTGTGTGTGTGTGTGTGTGTGTGTGAGACAGAGACAGAGAGACAGAGAGAGAGACAGAGAGAGAGACAGAGAGACAGAGAGACAGAGATTTAATTTTGACAAAGATCTAGGTGTGAATTCCAGCTCTTCTTACTACGTGCAAGACAATGGGGAAAGTTTCTCCCTCTCTAGGAATCTAATAAAGGAATAGGGCCAGACCAGGGGTGTGGAACCTGGGGCCTGGAGGCCACATGTGGCCCTCTAGGTCTTCAAGTGTGGCCTCTGACTCAATCTAAACTTCACCTAACAAATCCCCTTAATAAAATGATTTGTTCTGTAAAACTTGGACTCAGTCCGAACCCAAGGACCTAGAAGACCACATGTGGCCTGGAGACTGCAGGTTCCCCAACCCTGGACTAGATTATCTCAGAACCTACAATCCTCCAAGAATTTTTCCCTAACACATTCATGCTGCCATTCTTAAAAGTGCTAAACAAAAGGGGAGATTTGCCCAAGGAGTTTCATGAAGTACAAGGAAAAATAACAAGCAAAATTCTTAATGCAAAAGGGCTTGACCAGGAGCCCAGCAGAGAGACATTCCAAGTAATTTCTAACTGCTGGCTCTGACTCCAGCTCACGGCAGGCCAGGAATGTGGACGCACATGCTCTCCGACCACTTCGGGAGTGAAGCTGCCCTGGTGCCTCTCACATCTTTCTCACACTAAAGATCTTTCCTGTATCTAACCCAGGAGCTTCCCAACAAGCTGAACGTGTATGCCCGACAGCGAGGGGCCTTTACAATCTGAGTGCATTCCTGTGAGAAACCTGCCCAGTCACACCCGAGGTGCACAACAAAAATCTGTTCAACAAACACTTCCAATACCTACTCCTTGGTTCTACTTATTTCAAATAGCAGGATGATGGTTTTTATTTTTTTCTGTGTCTTTTATCCCCAGCCCCTCTCCTGGAGCCTGGAACATAGCAGATACTTAAATGCTTGCTAAATGAAGAGCTGGTGTTGACTTCAGTGGCGCCTAACTCTTTGTAACCCTATTTAGGGTTTTCTTGGCAAAGATACTGGAGTGGTTTGCCATTTCCTTCTCCAGCTCATTTTAAAGATGAGGAAACTGAGGTCAAAAGGGTTAAGTGACTTGCCCAAGGTCACACAGCTAGTAAATGTCTGAGGCTGGATTTGAACTCAGGTCTTCCTAATTCCAAGGCTGGTACTCTATCCACTAAGTCCCCTGAATGAAGAGTAGTATTAAATCAATTAAGAAAGCACTACCTTTAATACCACACACAGGGCTTAGAGCACAAAGAAAAACCTGAAAGGTTTCCATTCTTAGATCACAGACTTAAAGGCGTAAGTCTCAGGGGCCACCTATACCAACCTCCTCATTTTATATAAGAAACAAGCCTTGGGAGCTAAATGACTTACCCAAGGTCAGAAAGTAAAGGTCAAAGGTCTAGACCAAACCCCTCATTTTACAGATAAGAAAACTGAGCCACAATATTATCAGCAGCAGAAGTAGCCATTTATACAGCACTTTAAGGTTTTGTTGTTGTCCAATTTTTCATGAAAGGTTTATAGAGTGAATTGCATACGTTATTATCTCATTTGACCCTCACAACGACCCTGAAGCAGGCAATGCCAGAATTATCCCCATTTTACAAATGGAGAAACTGAGGGTCATAACATGCCTGGGGTGACTCAACAGATTCCAAACTGGGTCTCTCTTGACACAAATCCAGTTTTTTCCACCACCAAATTCTCCAACAATAAAAAGACAAGGACAGTTCCTCAGTTTAATGGCACAGCCAACATGCCAATGGATGCAAGGAAAAAAGGGTGGCCAAAATAAGGGAGGGACCATAAAGGTAACTAAGTTCTTGGCTTGGAGCCAACTTTTAGTATGATGGGAGGGGAGTAGTCTGAAGGAAAGAGGCGGGCAGATGCTTAGGACCTCAAATCCAGCTTCTTAATTACCACAGCCAGCCACATTGGGGATGCTAGATTAGGAGTGATGGAGTCAAGATGTTCCTGCTCAGTACTGTGCCCTATTCAACAGGGGCCACCCCTCTGCTCCAGCAGATTCCAGGGTCCCCCAGTGGGGGGCTGTGGCTGGCAGAGAAACAGACTTGAGTCATAAATCCAATTCAAAGCACAAGGCCATTTTTTAAAAATTTCAGACTAAAGTCAGAGAGCTCTTGTTTTTTAATACTCAACCTGCAAGAACAAAGGAAATTTAAATTTGAGATACCAGATTTTTAAATCAAGAAATTCTCAGGAGTTTTTGCTTCTGGCTGGGAGCCTCCCCTGCTTACCAAGTACAATTAGGTCAGAGGTATTCTACAGCCCCTCCCCACTCCCTTTACCCCCAACCCGGCCTTATCGAATAAGGAAAAAGCAGATGGAATTCAAGATCAGAGTTTGTTGCTGAGCAGATGACCTTTGGCTTGTTGGCAAAATAGTCTGGAGGACTAAATTCAGACAGGACCAGGTTGTCTGTATAAACCAAGTAAATCAGCCACATACCAAGAGGAAGGCCTGACTCCCCCCAGAGTGTGCCTGGAAAAAGCTCCTCTCCCCTCTGCATCCAGGCCTCCAGAGCCCCAAGAAACCACGTCCAGATAGACTCCAGTGAGTTACCCCATAAACAAGGCTCCCTCCCTCTCTGTCTCTGTCTCTCTGTCTGTCTGTCTGTCTCTCTCTCTCTCTCTCTCTCTCACACACACACACACACACACACACACACACACACACACACAATTCTCATGAGATCTGGTTTCAAATCTCACCTTTGTGGTATTGATTACCAACAAATCACTTTGCCACTTTTGCCTGGGCCTCAATTTTTCACCTGTAAAATGACGGTGTTGGTCAAGATGACCTCTAAGCTTCCTCCTGCCTCCAGAGCTTATGAACCAAGTGCCATCTCATCTAAGCCACCAATGAGATTCTAAAATGAAGTTTACTGCCCAGTCAGAGCTGTAAGTAAGGACCTCAGAGATCCCCCTAGGCCGGCTCCTTTCATTTTAAGAACTGTGCTCAAGAAAGGGGCACTGGTTTCACCCTGACACCTAGCCCAACTCATCCTGAAACCAAAAACAACTTTGAATTCCATTTCTCAGGCACAAGTGATGGCCCCAAACTTAAACTTCTAGAGCATTCTCTTCAAAAGAAAACAGCTTCCAGACAGTCCTGAAAAATGAAAAGGGTCAAATATCTCCAGAACTACCAAGGGCATGTGGATATCCACACCAAGTACTATCAGAGAATTAAGCCCGGGGCTCAGTTTAATAAGGCATCACAAACAGGTCAATAGCTAGGTCAGGAAAATCTTTTTTTGGAGAGAAAGAACAAAATGCCCTGTGCTGGTCTTTTGGCAAGACCACCTAAACCTAAAGGGAACAGAATACAACTATATAAATCAAAAGGCACTATCACAACAAACTCAAAAACATCCTACAAACAAGCAACTCACTTTAAGTCAGATTTGGTGACAAAAAGTGATGGAGATGAGGACTGAGGCAGTCCTGAGGAACAGCTCCATTAACTAAACAGCTACTAAAAGGGGGGGGGGGGGTCTGGCAACCCCTGGCTGTACCTAATGGGAAGTCACCTCCCACTCACTTAAAGGATTACAACAGGAACAACCCTATTCCACATGGGTGTGAACTCTAGATAAGAAAAGGCTGAGGACAGAGACTTCATTAGTACAGCTAGACAACCATTTTGTGTCTATGTAGAAACAAGTCTGGTCTTCTGGGATTCTATCCACTAAGCCATACTGTGGAAGTATTTAAGTACCTGAGCACATCACTCAAGTCAGCCTCAATTAGCAGCTCAGTGGAGCCATAGGGCAGGGAACCCTGGGAGTCAGGAAGCCCCAAGTTCAAATTTAGCCTCAGACATCAGCTGGGTGACCCTGGACAAGTTAATTCATCTCTCTCAAAATGGGGATAATAATAGCACCTCCTTCCCAGCATTGGTCTAAAGATAAAATGAGAAAATGTTTGTGAAATCCTTTGCAAACCTCAGAACAATATAGAAATGCTGGCAGTTTTTGTAACAGAGATTAAAAACCTAGGGCAGCCTCCCTGGATGAAACCCAGAAAATGTAAGGAAAGGCTGTTGTTCCTAATTAGGTGCCAGTTAGCCTAGGCTAAAACACAGCTGCTATTCAAGAAATACATTCAATTATTTATTAAACACCTACCTTTTGCCAGGCATTAGATACACAAAGACAAAAAAGGAAATGGTCCCTGCCTTTTACTTGGAGGAAAAGAACATGTCCACAGGTGGAAGAAAAAAAAAAGCCAACTATAAATAAAGTAAGTACAAAACTAAGTTGGCATGAGATGAAAACACTTAGCATGGAGAAGTGGGGGAAGGCCTCCAGGAAGAAGCAGCATTGAAGTAAAGCCTTGAGCTAGGGATTCCCATTGGCAGAGGGGAGGAAACACAGATAGCAGATAGAATGTAGTGTCCAGTCTGGCTGGAGAAGTAGAAAGACTAAGGAAACTCAGTCTTTCTTTAAGAGACAGGTTGGAGTCAGGCAAGAATAGCATCCAGTCAGCAGAGGGCTTCCAGGGCTTCCCACCAAAGCTCCCCCTCCTTACAGGGCCTCTTGGGAATTCTAGCTCCCCTTCAGGGCCACTCCCTAGGACAGATAAGACCAGAAAAGGGATATCCCTGAGCCAAAGAGTCTTAGGGAAGCTAAGTCCCCCTAAAGGGGGACTCCAAGGTACATAACAAAGGCACTAACTATTTACTATTCCACCTCTCTAAAACAAACATATCTCAAGTAAGGAAGCTGAATACCTAGGAGCCCAACACAGGATTCTCTCTCTGCTGCCCAAACCAGCCCAGCCCAAACTCATGGATTCAGCTAATGATCTAAGAATCCCCAATTCTCATATGGATCATATGTATATGGATCTGGGATTTTTTTTTTCCAGCCTGGAAAAGCCACAGATTATGGCCAACACACCCCATAACGTTAAGGGGGACTTTTTTAAACCTAATGTGAGTTCTAGAAGTGGCTGAAAGTCTTCAGGAACAGTTCCTAAATTCTTATTCTAATAGACTTCCTCCCCTAAATTATGAGACTCTGGGGACTTGGGACTCAGAGAGGACAAATGACTTAGGCAGGGTCACAAGGGCAAGATTTGAATCTAAGAATGGAGTTCTCTAACCACTCAGTGCTGTAATATTAACAGTTCATATCTCACTTGAAGGTTTGCAAAACACTTTCCTGACGACCACCCAAAGACATAGGAGTTGAGAATATTATTCCCATTTTAAAGATGAGGAAATGGAGGGTCATGGAGATACATGACCTTGGGTAAGTCATTTCAATTCATGACAGAGCTAGGATAAGATTATGGAAAACACTCCTACAAGAGTGTGTGTGTCTCACTTGAGCATTGTAGCAGCAAGCACCCCAATATCCCCAGGGTAGCTGCCAACACAGATTCTTAGATCTGCTTTTCAAAAGGAAAGCAACTCAAAATCAGTTAACAAGCTTACTTTAATCAAACAAACATATTACCTAGTTCAGGGGGAAAAGGTCACCACCCCAAACTTCAGAGTTACAGAACTTACAGATCAAACAGACAGGCTTCCAAACTGTCCAACC
This sequence comes from Gymnobelideus leadbeateri, assembly GCA_011680675.1. Classification (NCBI taxonomy): domain Eukaryota; kingdom Metazoa; phylum Chordata; class Mammalia; order Diprotodontia; family Petauridae; genus Gymnobelideus; species Gymnobelideus leadbeateri. The sequence continues at coordinate 1,030,821 of WOXC01004713.1, forward strand.
ATCATATCAATACCAAATCACAGTTACCAGAGAGGGAAGCATCAATATCTGGGTTTTCAAAGCCGGGGGGCTCTCAACAACGGCTTCCCAGAGTCTCATCTGGTCAAATCACACAACACTTCTCAAAGTGAGCCCCAAAGCAAAGCCTCTCATCAGAGTTTATAAAAGTATCAAGGTGTGGGCTTTCCTGAAAAAGAAGCCTCCCACCACAGGCTCCAGGTGCACTTAAACTAGGGGCAGGGAAGATCTTTAAATTTGCATTTCCATTACAAGCGTGCATTTACACACACACACACACACACACACACACACACACACACACACACACACTCTCACTCTCTCTCTCTCTCTCTCTCTCTCTCTCTCTCTCTCTCTCTCTCTCTCTCTCTCTCTCTCTCTCTCTCTCTCTCTCTCTCTGCAGGCAGAAAGTTGGGAGTGGGGCAAAAATCAACACAGAAATGGTCCTGCATGGCTAGATTTATTTCAGCTTTGACTAGCTAGTCACAGGACTGGACTAGAGTCCTGACAAGACAACTTACTGATATCAAATTTTAATAATTTAATAAGCACATGGGCTCAGTTAACCAGTAAACCAGCAGTAAGTCACAATGCTAAGCTTAGAAGATACAAAGAAAGGCAAAAGCCAGGCCCTACCCTCAGGGAGCTCACATTCTAATGGTGAAACAACATGCAAACACCTAGGTAAAAACAAGGCATCTACAGGATAAATTAGAAAAAATCAACCAGAGGACAGGCTCAGTAGGAACTCAAGAGGCGTGTTCTTGACTAAAGGCTCTCTCTGACCTATTAAAGTTATTCATAATACCCTGGACAGACTGGATTCACCAACAAAAGTTCAAATCCCAGCTCAGCTAATTTGGACAAATCACTGCACACTCTGGCTCTCTGGATTTCTTTATCACCATAATGAGAGGGCTGGCCTAGCTGACCTTGGAGGCACCTGCCCAACTCTGCCCCTATAAGCCTATGACTCAACCTCTAATTCTATGAACTTGTTCTATAGGTGCAATCGAAATCTAATCTAATGATCATCACCTCTCTTTAAAGGATGGCAACTTTCTACCTCACACCACACTTTCTGACAGCTCTAATTATTATAAAAGGGACAAGGACAGGAGCTGGGATTTCACTGGCAAGTAAGGAAACGCCCTCTACCAATGCAGGTCCGCACCTTTTCTGCAACTCATAGCTTAAGAAAGCTGCCTAGAGCTCTAGGCAAGGGACTCACCCAGGCTCACACAGCTAGGCTGTATGTCCATCACTGATTTAGAGTTAGACAGAACTTTTCAAGCCATCTGATCCAACTCCCTCCTTTTTTTACAGATAAGGAAACCAAGGCAGAGGAAGCTTAAGTCATTCAATTAATAAACATTATTAGAGTGCCATCAAAAGACAAAAAGAGAGTCCCTGCTCTCCAGGAGCTTCAAATCTAATGGAGATACATGCAAACAGCCATGTACAAACAATCTGTGAACAGGAAATAGTGAAAGGAGGGCACTGGAATTGCGACAGTCTGGGAAAGACTTCCCATAAGAGGGAAGGCTTCAAGCCTGGTTTTTCTGTTGTGGAAGCCTCCTTTCCTACCCACCATGTCAAGATGTTTTATTTTTAGACATCCCCTCCTAATTGAGCTGAACACCGAGACCCTTTCGAATAATGGTCCAATCACCCGCCACCATCCTTATTCTATTAAAAAAAAATTGTGACGCCCAAACCAAGACCTAAATTCTTTAGTATCATAGGCTTGAGCCCCCATTTAATGGGGGACATCCTTCAGAATGTAACACCATCTTAGCAGAGCATAAGTGTGGAGAGACCCTCAGGGCTGGGTAGAAAAATTTCTTATAGAGATGGATTTCTGGAACTAATGAACCAACAGCACCCATTTTACAGATAGTGAAAAGGAGACCAGGAGAGGCAATCTGTCCACCTAATTAAGTTAATAACAGGCATGAACCTGGGTCTCCCATCTCCTGATCCTTAGCTCTCTCTCTGACCATAACGCCCTTAGCTACCTTTATACTCAAGTAAAACATTTCCACCAAAGAGCAATTCATAGACTCATAGGCCTAGAGATGGTAGGAACCATGGAAGCCATCTGGCCCTCCCAGATCACTTTTTACAGATGAAAAAAAGAAAGCACAAGAACATTAACTGACTTCAAGGTCACCCAGGGAGGTGAGGGGCAGAACTGGATTCTGAACCCCAGGCTAAATTCAGTTCTCTTTCCACTGCACCACAAAGTCAACAGGCAGTAACTTAGAGGACCCCAATGACATTCAGAAACAGCCAAAAGATAGTGTCTGGAGGGCAGTATGAGCAGATGCCCACCTGTCATCTCCAACTTGTACTAAGCCAAAAGCCAGCTAGCTTTTGTGGCTGAGACCCAGTCACAGGACAGTGGCTTCCAAACCACACAGAAAGCAAACCCTTCCCTACCAAAGGCTACCACCAATCCAAGGTCAAGTATGGCTAATTCACAGGGTAGCTCCCTCCTTGTAAAGTGAAGGGGTAATTAGTAAGTCATTTGTGCAACATTAGGCAAAGCATATGTATAATTGCTTTCAGAGCATCAACCTGTCTGGACAGATTCTGCCTTATAAAAATTCAGCCAATAGGCAACCCCTCCCTCTCCACCCCACAGCCTGGAGCATATGTATTATCTCTGTCCTACTAAGCATCATGGGAGGTAGCAAAGGATCAAAGATAATGTCTTTGACCCCTCTACAGCTAACCACCAGCCAAAATCACTCCCTAAGCCAGGTCTTGTGGTACAGTGAAAAGAACACCATGCTGGTATTTGGTTCCTCACTTTAATGGTCCTCTGTTTCCCTTTCTGTAAAACAAAGGGGAAATCGGTCTAGAAGACCTCTGTGGTTCTATCCAACTCTAAATCTTAGGGAAAGCTTCCTGATCAGGTGGCACTGTCCTGCCTTATGGTGCTATGGCCTACAAAGAACTCAGATTCAAATCTCAGTTGTACTGTATGACCCTGGACAAGTCAATTTACCTTTGGGAGCCACAGTTTCCTCATCTAGAAAATGAGGTCAGACTAAATGACTTTTATCCCAGGATACTCTGAGGACTGGAGGCACGTTTCTACAAACCAATTTGCCTCAATAAATTGGTTTAAAATAGGTTTCAAATCAGAGGTTAAAAAAAAGAAGATGGAAAATCCTTTGGATTTCTGCAGTCTCTCTCTCCCCAAACTGCCCAACCTAGGCTCACACAGCTGAACTGCCTGAAAGTGGACATCACGAAGCCAGTTAGTCACAAATAGGGATTTTCTTAAACTACCCTAGGTATTCTAAGAAAGTATTCCCACCTCCCCTCTTGCCTTTCCCCAAGCTGGGAGCCACACCTAAGCCTCATAACCAATCCTGACAACACCTTTCCCAGAAACCCCCTCCCCGCTCCCAAGCAGTTGCCAAGTCCCAGTCAACTTTCCAGGGCATTTGGCCAACACAGGCCATGCGGCCCATGTTTCATTAGGAATTTGTGGTCGTTAATGAGGACTTGGAAGGCAGGGCAGTGACGGCATCAACGGGAGGTAGCGTAATGCTTCCTGTTGCAATAAATTCCTCCACCTGTGAAACTAGACTTCTATTTATTACCAAAACAGAAACCCCAGCTTTGGAGACCCTTCCTGAGTCCTTGAAGTACATACTTCCAACAATGACATCATTGAGCAGCTTCTGACAATGGGTCCCAGGGGCCCAGGCTCCTCTAATACACAGCAAAAGCACATTCCTAATTAGGAAGGTCACTCACTGCTAGGTGCCGATCCCCCTTCCTAGAAGAAAGCTCTCATCCCTCCCCACCCCCAGTACAAGAAAGAATCTGTTAGCATCCTAGAGGCACTGGCCTAGACCCTTCTCCTGCTAAGAGCCAACCACCACACTCATGATCCTCTCTTCTCCAAAGGGGTCAGAACAGGGCTCACCTTTACCCTCCCCTCACAAGCCATCTGAAAACTGTCTTAGAAATAATTTCTACCGGGCAGCTAGGTGGTGCAGTGAGTAGAGCACCAGCCCTGGAGTCAGGAGGACTTGGGTTTGGATGCAGCCTCAGAGACTTCACACACACACACACACACACACACACACACACACACACACACACAAAACTAGCCCTGTGACCTTGGGCAAGTCACTTGACCCCAATTGCCCTACCCTCCCTCCTCCAAAAAAACCAAAAAAAAACCCAAAATAATTTCTAAAAATCCAAAAATAGGCATAAGAGCATGTGATAACTGAAGCTATTTAGCTTTGGAGTTGGAAGGACCCTCAGAGGCCATCTATCTGGTCTACCCCCATCCCTTTTACTGAAGAGGAAGCAGAGGATCCAGGGCTCACCTGATATCCACCAGATGTGTGGAAGTGGCCAAGATGCCATTTTAGGTTTGAGGCCAGGGCAAATTTCCTGAAAATTAGAGCTAAAAATGGATGCACTTAGGGTTTCTTAAAAATTTACAGCTAAAGGAATGGACTGGCCTGCAGGGAGGATAGAGTGACCACTTGGTCATTGGTATTACAGTGAGGTATCTGAGTCTTTGTGGGATGGGACGGGCCCTGAGAGCCCTTCCCAAGGCCCTTCTTAGGCTTCCTAAGAAATCTCTCACAAACAAGCACATTTTATTTAACTCCAAAGTTCTTCACTTTGGGTTTTCTGTGTCGATTATCCCTTTGGCTATCTGGTGAATGAAGCCCATGGATCCCTTCCCAGAAAAATGCTTTGAAATGCCGAAAATAAAACACATACAATTACAAGGGAAACCAATTATAAGAAAGAGTTATCCAAAAAATATTTTAAGTAAAAAAACAGGTTCCTGGATCCTAGCTTCCAACACAGAGAGGAGACTGGCTCCTCAGGGGAAATTCAGCAGGGAAATCTTTGTAAGGCCAAGAATTATTTCGTAAAGCAATTCTCCTTCCCTAGCTCATCTGTCTCAGAACTACGAACTTAAAAACTATTCAAGCATACCTATGCAGAGCATGAAGAATAACGAATTAAAAGTCGGTGTACCTGGGTTCAGATCCCAGTTCTCCTACTTACAATTGGGGATGGCCAGGGGACAAGGATTTCTTAGGCACCTAAATGCCAGGCTCCATCTAGGCACCTTACACATGTTAGAGGGAAGAGGCCAAATAGGCCAGCAAAGGTTTGAGGCCTATAAAATGCATGGGAGATTGAAGTCTCAGAATAAGCTGGTTCTGCCATTTTAGGGAAAACCCAGTGATTTTACACCCTTCGGGCAGCTTCCTACAGCGAGGTGCAGGACAAAAGGTCTGGCCTCAGAGTGGAGAGTGACCAGCCTTTAAGCCAGGCCTCTGACACTTCCCAGCGGTGACAATAAATAAGAATACTGACAATTATGACCCACATTTCTACAGCATTTTAAGGTTTGCAAAGTACTGAAACTCACAGCAACCCTGAGAGGAACGTGCTATTACATTATTATCATCCCCATCTTCCAGATGAGGAAATTGAGGCAGGCAGAGTTTAAGTGGTCTGCCCAGGGTTCAGAAACCATGAAATGTCTAACGTATGACTTGAACTCAGCTCTTCCTCATTCCAGGCCCAGGGATCTATCTGCTGGGCCACCAAGCTGCCCTAATGGCTCTGGGCTTTGGTTTCCTCATCTGTAAAATGGGAAAATGATCACAAATTTCATTGGAAGAGAACCAGGAGGCCATGTCACCCCATCCAAGGGGCCATAGGGCCTGTGCCCAAAGACCAGCAAGGAGATGGAAGCCAGCACTTGGCGATGCCACCCATTCCACCAAGGAGACCTAGAGCACCTGCCTCCCAGGGCTCTCCTACAGCCCAAACAGCACCAGAAATGGAAGGCTCCTGGCCAAGCTTCGAGGACGGTGTTAATATTCAGTATCAGCCATAACCCAAGCTGACACCAACTGGGCACACCAGCTCTCGGACATGGGATGGTGTGCTAGGACAAAATGGTCACAGACCAAGAGAGGAGGACATGGCACACCTCCAAATCAGCCTGACCCCATAGGGGAAAGAAGCACTCTGTGGCTTCTCCAAGCCACGAGCTTTTCAAGTTTCTCAGCTAACAGCTGCAAGGTATCTCCAACTGGTGGCATCCAAACTATATTTCCTTTCTTAAAAAAAAAAAAGGGGGGTGGGGGGAGGGCTACAGCTCTGTGGGGAATGAGGGGGACATACCCACCATTCACCAGGGTTTATAGCCTCAAATCATTGGCATGAGACTTGTCATCATTCCGCCCTGCCCCCAAGCCCCAATGCCAGCTGCCAACCACAAAAGGTAGGTTTAGCATGGTTTTATAATACTTTTAACCAACTACCTATTCTTCCCCATTAATTACAGTGTTTCCTCTTCAGTTCATTAAGAAAAAAAAAAAAGAAAAATGTCTGGCTCTTGTCCCCTTCTGCACTCCAGAATATTCTGGCTAATTTTCAGAGCAAAATCTTGGAAAGTTAGCTTTAGAATTGAGATGTCATCTTGTTCCAACCCCCTCATCTTACAGGATGGAAACTGACACCCAGAGCAGTCACGTCACCTTTCCAAAAGTCGTTCAGGAAGTACTGGGCAGAGCAGGGTCCTCCTTCCATAATGAGTAAGGCTCCTTGTCACAAAGCAGGTCACCCACCATCAGGTGGGAAAACTTGGAAGACAAATCTTTCATGGAAGAGCCAACTCAGGACAGGAATGAATGGATGAAGGAACACTGAATACTCACTCTGTATTGGGCACTGAAGCAGACATTCTAATAGAAAACGCTTAAAGAGCCTGAGATGAATTGGAGGGAGGGCGGCACCATGGACTATGAAGGGCATAGTGGGCCTGGGCAAAGTCCAGACCCCCAAGAGGCAGAGCTTGGGTCCAAAACTGGAGGAGGAAGATGGAGGAGAAGGAAAAGGAGGAATGAAGGAGTAATAAAGGGGAAAGAGGAGGAGGAAAAGAGACCAGAGTGCAGTCAGCATGGCTTTGAGGCCAGCAAACTTTTTACCCCAATTTCTAAAAAAGCCCAGCTCCTCTTCCTGGGCTGACTTCGCCCCATTAGAATGGCCAGCCTTTGAGGGCAGGGACTGTGGTGGTGTTTTTTCCCCCCTTATATCTGTATCCCCAGTACTTAGCTAAGCACAAAGTCGGGCACACAGATCAAAGCATTTTTTGAGGATTTACTGTCTATGAAATTCCAACAGGGCAAAGTTCACCAGCAAAAAGAAAATTCCCAAGGGCTCAGGGAGCAATACTTAATCCTAAACGTTCTGGTTCCAAATTCTTTTGCTGTCTACCAAAAGCCTTTTCACCGGCCCTTCAGTGAGACATATTAGTCTTCATATACTCGAGGGATGAGAATGAAATTTAGGAAGAAAATGAGCTTTGGGTCGGGAGATCTCAGACTGAAAGGCCCCCAAACTGAGCGCTGGCTGCCTTTGGGTGGTTTTGAATAGTTTTAGTGGTTTCATGTGGTTTCCCCTTGACTCACTAAGGCTGGGCCCCTCTTTGCACATCCACACTCAGTTTAGAACTGAATCCTCACTATGTCTCAAAAGGTGAAAAAACAACGTACTGACAGTTATTGCCTCATTCAACCTAGCACGATTTTCACAAAAGCTTTTTTTTTCTCTCTAAGCCATCACCTGGGGATTTCACTTTCACACAATCCATCCCATGACACCGGTTGGTTAGTCCATACAAGCAAGGATCTCCACAATGAATGAGGGCATTGAAATGGCCATAGCATGGAGCCTCCAATCGCCCCATCATGTGCAGAGCCATCACGCTTAAGATGCTCCAGGGAATCTGAAAATGCCTGGGATGGATGGCGTCTACTCCCCCTCTCCAACTATTCTGGAAGCTGCAGAAAGCACGTACACCAGGAACTACAGCAAAAGAGCAGAATTAATGTTCTCTCACGCCAGTCAAGGTCAAGTCAGTGAAAGAAAACACCACACTGAACGGCCGCTCCCCTCTCCTCATAAACTCAAAAATCGGGCAAAAGAAGTCAAACCACAGTGGACAATATGGCTTTCAGAGCCAAAAGCAACACACTGGAAATAATCAGAAGTGATTACTGTTTGGGGAAATCCTTGGCTACAGTCGACACTTTGATTCAATTTTTCCAGTCCAAATCATCCAAAGTCACTCTAACTTGGGATTGGCACAAGGAAATTCCCATTCATGCATCTCTGCATGGAGGAGGATCCTTCACTGGAATGGTTTAACATGTGACCAGGGCCCAGGGGATCAACTCTGGGGTCTAGTTAAAGAAACTTAACTGAGCTAGTTCTTAACAGACTAAACCCTTTCTGAATCTCCAGTGACATTCCACAAGAAAATCCAAGAGTCTCGATATGTTGGACCTCAGGGACCCCCTAATCCAGACATTCTCATTTTACTGAGACTTGGAGAAGATTAACTGGTCTGGTCGCATGCACACTTTATGTCAGATCTTGAACCCAGACCCTTTTCACACTTAAAGACTGATTTCTACAGTTAAACTGAGTAATAGTTCTTGGCTAGGAAACTTGGTGGGCCAGAGGGAGGACGTGAGGAACTTGAGAGAAAAAAGATAGTTCCCCAGCCCATCCCCCTCAACTCCATCTTTCAGATTTGGTTATCAGGAAAACATTTCTGTTAAAAAATTAATCAACCACAGATAAGCTACAGGACACTTACTCTAAGGAAATTACAAAATTATACCAAAGTGTTTTACAGAAAGGGTTTTGTAAGGTGGGACTGACCAGGAGGTTTAAAAAAAAATACACCAACATTACTCACAAAGGAGAATATTCACAAAGGCCATAAGGGCATCGCCTTGCAGGCAAACCCTCCAAGGCGGCAGTCTCAAAGTCTGCAAAGTCCATTTTATTTTCCACAAGGCACAAGATTTAAGACAAGCCGGGTATATTTTCTTTACTAGGTGACTGCCTAAAACACCAAAGCAATGGGTTTAAATAGCCTCACCATTTATTTGGAAACTAAGTTGGGAATGAGGAGGTTGGCTGGGAGCCCAGGGCCCTAATGGAGGCAAAGAGTGTATTATCAAAAGGGTCCTTTAAAGGGATCTCGGATTCCTTCAGACCAGACCCCTTTCCCCTCTGGGTGGCCCAGGAGCACCAGTGCAGATGAGGAAAGCCAAGGTGAGCCACCAAGGGGCAGTTAACAGTGAGCTAATGTGTATGGGGCCAGGTGAGCCTTCCTGTTAAATAAGATTCTCCAACCAAGTCTCAGGACTTGTCTCCAGCAGGCGGGGAAGTCATTAGGAGAATATGGAACAAGTCCAAGCATGGCACCCAACTGGGGCACCTATGACCTATGGGACAAGGTCATTTGGCTTTTGGGGGCTTGATCTGTAAAACCAGACTGTTGGACTCAAATCACCTATGTTTCTGGGACATAACCAGCCCTTCCACCCTCCAAAATACACAATCATAAGCCAAAGAAAAAGACATGAAGGGCGAAAGAAAATCCACACACAGTATTAGGCTGGTCCTAGCTAAAGAACAAAAACCCAAAGTGTTAATTCAAATTCTAGTTAAGTCAAATCCCTACCCTAGAATCATGTTGGCTGGATTAGAGCAGTGGGTGGGAACCAGAGAAGCTCACCAGCTGCCTACCACTTAATTAGAAATGCAGTGGCGATTTAAGAATAGGGTGTGAACATCTCTCCTGCCCCTGGCCAGTGGCCAGCTCCCTGTGGGCAGAATTTAACTGTTTACTTAAAGCTCACAAAGGTAGTTTCAGTTTCCATCACAGAAGGGATCTATGTACTTTCTCTCTCTCCTCCCCCCAGTGAGAGAGTGTATGTGTGTGTCTGTGTCTCTCTGTCTCTCTGTCCCTCCCCCTTTCCAGGTAAGGAAGGGTGAGCCCCACCTGACAAGCCCTGGACAGAACTAAAGGCTGGTCATTTCAGTGCTGGACAACACACTCTTGCCCACCACAATTCCAAACCAGAGGGCTACACCAGGCTCTCCCAAACGAGGCCCCTGAAACTCCCACATCAGCTATTGATCTCCAGAGCTGAAAGGGCCAGGCCACCACTCTGGGCAGACTCCCAGCTTGTTTGTGAGTAGTTTGGATGTCGTCTCCCCCACTGAACTGTGAGCTTCCTTTGTGTCCCCAGCACTTTGCCTAATGCTTTCTGACCACAAATCTGACAACATTCAGTGAGCATTCAGAAGCAATACTAAGGGCAGTTGGGTGGTGCAATGGATATAGCACGGGCCCTGGAGTCAGGACCTGAGTTCAAATCCAGACTCAGACACTCAATAGCTGTGTGACCCTGGACAAGTCACTTCACCCTGACTGCCTAGACACACACACACACACACACACACACACTAATGCTGGCAATAGCTGGCATTTAGATGGTGTTTTACCTGTGTTGTTTCATTTAATACTAAAACCCCTGAGAAGCATATTGATATTATCCCCATTCTGTACTGAGGAAACAGTAGATTTTGCCAACACAGTTAGCAAGCACTGGAGGCAGGATTTGAAATCTAGTCTGACTGATTGCCCCACCTCTTTGCCTTAGCCCCTCCTGGACACCTTAGGAAGGAAGGTGCCACAGGGTTGTGTCTTCTAGGACTTGGCCTGTTTCATGACAGAACCACCAGATCAGGTAACTGCATCTCAGCTTACACCAGAGCAATCCCTAATGGGAAGCCAGCAATGCCAGTTCTAACCTTGCATTACCCCAGACCATTGCCCCAGGCAGACTAATTAACATCCATCTATACCTCAGTTTTCCCATCCATGAAATGGACTTTGCCGGGGAAGTTCCAAGAGGAAGCAGGAAGCAGGTTTTGCATAACTGTCTGGAAAAAGGTAAACAAGAAAAGGTCATTTTTCTGCCTGGGCTTGACCTGGGTGAGGTCTCATGAAGGAGCTCCCAGTACTTAACAATGAACAGAGAAAAACATAAAGTAACACTACCTCAGCACAGAGCTGAGGTAGTGTTAACATCACAGGTGGTTAGAGGGAACTGGTGACCTGCTCTGCCCCAGGTGAGGAGGCCAGAAAGGACCAGCTCCCCTGTTCTGGGGAACCACTGGCCTCAACTTTTAGGCTCTGCCCATTTTCAAGTAAGATGGACTAGAGCTGAAGGGGCCTCAGAGATTATCTAGCCCAACCTTCTTTTACAGATGGGATGCCAAGGCCTCAAAGTGGGTGTGACATGCCCAAGGTCTCGTAAGAAGTGGCAGGAAGAACCCAAGAGGCTCCAAAGGCCAGCGCAGCATAAGTCATGTCCACAGGACAATCCAGGCCTGGTCTTCCTGCACACCTAAAGAACCACTAATAATAGACTGGGATCTGTCCTAAGAAAGGCCAGCAGACACAGTGATGGCCATTCTCCTTCTAGTCAAATATTTGCTTTTCTACTATTTCTGAAATTTGTAGAATGTTTTTAATAGGAAAAAGGCATTTCGTGAAGAATCAAAGACATCAAATTCTGTCATTTTATAGCTGAGGAAACAGGCCGGGAGAGGCTGGGTGATGTGCCCAAAGTTCCAAGGTGAGAAAGCAGCAGAAGGAGGCCCAGCCTCTCTCCAGTGGGGAGGCTATGTCACACTTGACACAGAAGCATTCCTAAGGTCACCATGCCACAATAAAGGCAAACTCACCATAAGTCTTGGGTTGTTAATCAAGGAATTTAAGTTAATCTGGCCAAAGGGGGAAATTTTTTTTAAAGCAACTATTATTTGAAGAGATTACTCCAAGAAGTAGGAAAAGATGGGTGTTTCATTTTAATCTCCCTAGAAACAAATAAATATTCCCATGCTGTCCACACATGAGAAGCCTGTAGCGTAACTATCCTGGGTCCTCGTGTATGGTAGAAACATCTCCCTGGGAAACAGGGTGCTCTGTGGGACATTCCACTGTGAAGACAGCAGGGCTCATCCCGCCAGAAATCCAGGGTCGTCATTTTCCTCCTCCTGTGATCAGCCATTCTGCAGCTGTTTTCAGGGACTTACCCAGGCTCATCAGAAGGCCGATGGCCACAGCCACTTGTTTTTTATATTAACTGTTAATGGCACCATGACTAAGTTACAACTTGGCTTAAAGGCCAAGAAAAAGATTTTGACTGGATACTGGATACTTAACATTTGACCTCTAAAGACAAAAAATTTCCTGGAGTATTTCTGCATCCTCTTCAGGGTAATGAGAACTTTATTCCATTTATAAAATGATTCATTTGTTACTATTATCAATAAGTATAAATTATCAAATGTATTAGTTAATTAAGCACCAATCATATTAATTCGTTAAAACCATGAATTGTTATCAATAATAAAATGTCACTAATTACATTAGTAATAACATTACTAGTAATAGCTAACATTTACTTTGCACTTTAAGGTTTGTAAAACACTTCACAACGGTTATTTCATTTGTTCCTCACATAACACTGTGATTTGGGTACTATTATTAACCCCATTTTCCAGATGAGGTAACAGAGGTTATGTGACTTACCCAAGGTCACGGCTAGGAAGCAGGATTTGAACTCAGGTCTTCCTAACTCCAGCACTTCATCCACCTATCTACATTTGGCAAACCTCAAAGCCCTTTCCACAAACAGTCCTCAGAAGTAGGTAGCACCTGTACTATCAGCTTCACCTGAGAGATAAGGAAACTGGGGCCATGAGGTTATTCAGCCTTGCCCAGGATCCCACATCCAGAAACCATCTGAGGCTAGATCCAAACCCAGGACTCCGACTGTCCTTGTATCTCATCAAGTGATCTCATGGACCAGAAGAGGATACCAAAGAACAACATTACTGCACTTGGGAGATCAGGAAACGAACACACCAAATTTGTATGATATTTTATTTCATAGACAACTGTAATCCCCCTTTAATTACACAGACCACCTGAAAGAAATCTGAACCTATGTAAAAATGTATTTTTAAAAACTATATAAAATAAATTTTAAAAACTACATAAAACTATATAAAAATGTAGTTTTCTAAGTTTTTCCTTTTGAGTTACCTGTGGAACATGGAGAGGAATTCAAATTTTAAGGCTTACTACCCCAAAATTACACAGAAAACTTTTATCACAGTTTTGAACTTCTTATCTTGCCATCCCCATCCCACCCTCCCTCTCAAGTGTCCACTCACTGAAGGGCAATTCTAAACAGATAATGAGGTTTTTAAAACAGATAATGAAGTATTTAATCCACAAATATTTCATAAGCAGGCATAGACTATTCCAGACACTGGGGATTCAAAGCTAGAAATTAAACAGTTCTTGTCCTCATGGACATTAGCATCTTTCCAGAAGAATCAGAAATAATCAGACCCAATCAGTTTTCAATAAAATCTAAAATATCAGTTACCTAGGAAAGAATGCTCTGTTTGTACAGAAACGTTGGGAAAATTTAAAAGAAGTCTGGTGGAAATTAAGTTTGGACTATTTTCTTACACCACATACCTAAATTCTAAAGACCATACCATAAAAAAAAAATTTTTAATGGAAAAAACTCAGATATCTTTCACAAGTATGACTCGGGGTTTTTTAATTCATAGATAAGGCATAGAGGCAGTTACAACAGATGAAATAACTTCAGTTATAAGATATTAAAAAGCTTTTGGATGAATGGAATGAATTCAACTAAGATAAGGAAAGAAGTCAGTTGGGAGGGAGGGTTAATCTATCAAATATCTCTGATAAGGATAACTACCTCTGATAAGCCAAAGCCTATCAAAAGAGGAATGGCCATTGTATATAAACAAGATGGGATACTGCAGTCAATCCATTGTGCCACCTATCTCCCCAGTGAAATATTATGGAACTGGCTATAGAGAAACATAAGAAGACTTATATGAACTGATGCAAAGTAAAGCACAAAGAATCAGGCAAACTTCCTACAATGGCTATGACAACCAATATGGAAAGAATAACATGGACAAAATAATCCAAAGAAAATACTTAGGTAATATGATCAAGCTTAGCTTAAAGAAAGATTTAGGAAGAAGCACCTCTTCTACCTCAGCAGAGAAAGGGAGAGGGCAGGACAATGGGTGTGGAGCTCTGCTTGTTCATAATGTCACACTTGGGAGATATTGGAGAGCTTTTGCCGAATTGTTGTAAAGATTACTCCCTGGGAAGGGGATGGATACACTAGGAAATTTAATTTAAAAACAAGACAATGATAATATTTTTAATTTCAGCAATTTTTAAAAGGGAGGGGACAGGAAATTATTCCTCATAGCTGGTTTCTAGAAATAGTTTTCAGTCCCCTAGTGAGTATTATTCTTTATGACTAAATGAAGAAAGAAAGTAGGGAAAATTCTGGAGAATGATTCAGTTGCCCCTTTCCAAACAGGCAGCTAGGCAGCCCAGCAGCTAGAACGCTAGACTTGAAGTTAGGAAGAATCGATTTCAAATCCCACCTCAGACACTAAGTGACCCTGAGCAAGTCACTTAACCCTGTCTGCCTCAGTTTCCTCAACAGTAAAATGGGGATAATAACAGCACCTAGCCAGAGTTGTTATGAGGAACAAATGAGATAATTATATGCAGAGTTCTTAGCACAGGGCCTAGCACACAGAAGGTGCTATGTAAAGTCAACTATTGTTATCATTATTAATGATGGCTGTCGTGAGGGCACTTTGCAAACCTTAAAACGCCCTCCATAAGTGAGGTGCTACTTCTACTATGCATAGCTCAAAGATGACTGGATTTGAAATAGGGTCTGAATTCCCAGCTCTACTTCCTACTAACCCAGGGGTTCTCACTCAGACAGGTGGCTCCACTCCTCCAGGAGTCAGTTTCCCCATTTGTAAAGCCATGAAGCTTCAAGAGATCACCCCTAAGGCACTTGGCCCAGCCCTCATTTGGATTCTAATGACAGGCTATCCAAGAGAGAAGCAGCAGCTGCTGTCCAGGGACAGCGGGAAGGCTGCTTATCAACGGCCCCAAGGTGCTGAGCTCCAGAGCCCTTTTCACACAGGAGCTGAAAGGAGGCCAACAGAAGACTAAGCCAGAGGAGGGATACTGGGGCGAGAAGAAAAGAAAGAAAACTAGGCCATAGTCAAGGAAGTAGAGCTGGCAACAGCAAGGCGTTCCTGGCCAGGGCTCTCCAGGTCTGCTGTGACCTTGGAGAGCATCGAGAGGCTCTTTGTCAAAGGCCGAGTCACTTTATCCCCAGGAACACAGCAAGACAGCCTCACCAGCCTCCTGCCTTCCTCCCAGCCCCTTCCCTCTCCAAGACATCCTGCACACCCACACCAGACAAAGCTTCTTCCATAAAAACTGGGCCACGAAAAAGAAAGACAAAAGCCCCAGGTTCAAATGCCACTTCTGATGCTTACTGCCTTGGGACCCTGAAAAGTCACTCCTACTCTTGTCTCATTTCCTTGTATTAAGCCAGATAATCTGAGGTACCTTCCAGCTCTGATTCAATGATTCCCTCACAGGAAGTACCCATAATGACAGTGGGATTCGAACCCTGGTCCTCCGCACTCTTCCCAGGACCACAGCAGGATGGCTTGCTCAGCCTATGTCTCTCATGGAGAGCTATGACCACAGTGAAGTTGGAGCGGCTGCCATCTATGACTCTGACAAGGTCCAAAGGATTCTGGGTTGCAAGCCCAGCCAAAATGAACACATTGTCCTAAGTAACTCTCATTTCCAAACGTCTTCATTATCAGGGGGAGGGGAGCCCCAAACATACTCATGGAGAGAGGCTCTGGAGGGAGGGACCAAGCTGGCTCTCACTGCGTCTGACATTTCTTCGAGGGGAGGCTGAGGAAGCATTCCCTCAACCACCCCATAAAACAGGCGGTACAAGAATGAGAACATCAGTGTCTGATGGACAAGGGCTAGGAAGTTGAAGAGGTGGGAGAAGGGTGGGCACAAGGAGGGCTCAGCCCCACCACTGAATGGGCACAGGGCTTTCCTGTACTCGGTACTAGCCAGAACACTAGGGCTGGGCGTCAGTAGAGGCTTGAATCCCTCCAGATCCTTACATATTGGCTGTGACAGCAGCAAGACCTTCCACCTTTCGGCCCTGGGCATTCTCTCTGGTTGCCTGCAATGCTCTCCCTCCTGGCTTCCCCAACTCCCTTCAAGAACCACTACTGACCCACTACAAGCCTTCCCAACCCCTCTCACTTCTAGTGCCTTCTCTGTTCATTGCTCCCTATTTATCCTGGTTGTATAGAATTGTTTGTTTCCTTTAGACTGTAAGCTCCTAGAGAGCAAGGACTGTCTTTTGCCTCACCTTCTATCCTCAGTTCTGGGGCTTAATAAATGTTTATCAACTGTCTTGACTGACTGCAGCAGAAGGAATGTTGGCTTGGGGTCCCAGTTCTGCTACTAGCTGAGAATGGATTCCTAACTGCCCACCTGCCCAATTTTTATGACCTCTCTACGCCAGATCCTGACCATACTCTCAAAGCTCTGAAATCTTAAGGACCACCTTGCTTGTATTTGGGAGGGAGGAGGCTTCCCCTTAGCTTTTTCAGCTACAGAAATTCTTTAGACTTTTCCCTTTAGGCATAATGATCAGTAGGGACACAGTTAAGTGGGCATCAACCAAGTAAGCTTAGAGACTGGTCCACTTGCTGCCCTTCGACAGAGACTGGGACACTACCCCAACGATAAGGATAAACTCCCACCAAACCCACCCCCTCCCCAGATGCCAGAGGTGGAAGACCAGAAGGCATTCAGAGGATAATCCGTCCAACGAATCCTTGGAGCTAAGAGGGAAAAGGGACCCGAAGCCTGCAAGGTTAACCCTGCCCAGGGCCAGCTGAACACACTATGAAGCATAAGCATTCTAGGATAGGATGTCAGAGTGTATTAGGGGAAAAGGTATCCCCTGTAAAGTGACCCTGTAGGATGTCGTACAAAATGAGAAAGGGACAGGAACCAAGAGTTCTGAAGACGGAGAGGAGGGCAAAGGTCTGGAGAGAGTAAATGCAGAACAGCCTTGAAGGGCAAAGGGATGGGAAAGACCATAAAACCTCAAAACAACTTTGGCATCTAACATTGTGTGCCCTGAGACAAAAGTAGCTCCAAAAACCAAGGATTATCTGAAGGCAGTCCTGAGAAGGACAAGTAAAATCCATGCTACCTGTCCAACTCCAAATATGTCCCTTAGATGGGGATGAGTGCTGGCCAGTTTCTGGGGGGCACTATTCTTTTTCCCCCTTACCCAGGCCTTTGACCTGCTCCCTGAGCTAAGAAGTGGTCCCCTCAGAGCAGACAGCAACAGCTCCAGCTCCGAAAGTCCTTCCCAATACTCTCTGTAGGCCTGGTACACATGAGACCTCTCAGGCCCTCAAGCTGGCCTTGTCGCTGCACTCACCTGAGACATCCCATCTTCCCTCTGCCCCCCATGCCCACAGTGCCCTCCTTGCCCCTCAGAATCCCTGGCACCCTAAAAGCTCAGCTCAAAACAGCCTGCTCTGGGTCTTTCCTGATTCTTCCCCAAAAAACATGGTTGTGTGGATATTTATATGTATCTTGTATAAACTTGTATTATGCTTGTTTCCAACAACTGAATGTAAGCTCCTTGAGGTCAAGGACTGAGTTTTTCCCTTGCCTTTATATTCCCCATCCAGTACACCATAGGTGCTTAATAAATGCCTGCTGGCTGACCTCGGATCCCTGAAAGCTTCCCCAGGCTGGGAGCGCCATTTGGAGGTGGTTATTATCTGTCTGCTTTCCTTGCCTTTCACCAAAGGAAAGATGGTTTCTTCAGGGAGCAGATGCTTCATTGTCTAAACATAAAAACAGTCTGACTGTGAATGATGCCGGGACTAACTAGTCTCCAAGGCCCCAGCCAGTCAGGACCTGACCCCATTCAGGGCGGAAAAGCAAGGCACACCAGCTGCTCCTGGGACTCAGCAAAGACTAGGGATGGGGCTGATGTGCTGGCCAGATCCATCAAGACACAGGTGCCGTCATTCATGTGGGAGGTCAGTCAGATCTGAGATTGCTGGAGGGCCAACAAGGCAGAAAACACCCCTGCCCTGGGAGGTCTTTCACCTTGAAGAGGTCAGAGGATTATATAAAAACCATTTTCCTACCAGACAAGACCTCCCAGTCAAGAATTCAGAAAAAAGAGGCCAAATCATGTTATGTCATGGAAAAAAATCCATCCTTCTCCATTCCTTCCTCAACCACCCCACCCCAGCCCACCCCCACACAAATATCTCAGCCCAAGACCATAGCCCCCTCTGACTGGAACAAAAAAAACTGGACAACTCTAACAGGGGAGATCACAAATTATTCTGGGAAATGGTGGCATGTGGAGAGAGCACTGAGCCTGGAGTCAGGAAGAGCTGAGTTCAAATCCAGATGCAGGCATGTATCAGCTGTGTGACCTTGGGCAAGTCACTTAAGCTCTGCTTGCCTCAGTTTCCTAATCTGTAAAATAGAGATAATCACAGCTACCTCACAGGGTCATTGCAAAGACCAAATGAGATAATACTATTTACAAAAAGCCCTTAGTCCAGCGCCACATGCATAGTAGGCACCTTCTAAACACTCACTAGCTATGATTGCCCCAAGTGGCTGCTGCACTTTGGGCCAGGATGAGCTAGGGAGACATGGCCTCAGAAAACATCCTTTTTAAATAAAAATAAGGAGGCTGCACTGGGTGATGGGTCTCAAAGGCCCACCTAAGTCTAAGTCTACGCTCCCATTTTTAAGGCTCTGTGATTTCACTGGGATGGGATCTCCCAGAGCAGGAGGCCAGAGAGCAGCTCTCACAGTGGCCTGGGGCTGAGGGTGAAGAGCCTTCACTAACTCAGCCAGGCTGGGCCTCCACCAAGCCCCACACCATCCAGAGCCCGCCAATGGAATCCAACCTATGAGGAACTAAAACCGCCAGGAGACGACACTCTAGAAACAAAAAAGCGTGGCTGGTAGGCACAGATGTTATCTGTGAAGAACACCTCTCCTCTCCGGGTGAGCTGCCAGGGAGCCTCCTTAATCAGAGATAAGGGGAATCTGATGGCCTAGGCTCCCAGCTGCTTCCAAGCACTTAGCTAAGAGCAGGTGCTCTGAGTTCAGCCCGGGCTCTCCTTGGGTGAAGGAGGAGGAAACAGAGGGAGTGGGGGGGGGGGGAGAGGATACCAAGAGAGCCCAGTTTTTAACCTGGGACCTGTGGACTCTTTTTTTTTTAAATATCTTGATCACTGTGCTTCAATATAATCAGTTGTTTCCTCTGTAATTCTCTACATGTTTTATGTTTTTAAAAACATGATGCTGAAAGAGGTCTAAAAGCTCACCCAAGCTTTTGCACTTTTTGCACTTGCAGCCCAAGGGGGTCCTTGACACCTAAAAGGTTAAGGACCCTGATAAAGGTTTTTAAAGGCTGCAAGGTGCTGTGTACATGAGGCCACTTGTTTCTAACAAGGAGAAGTGAGGAAGGTGCTGTTAACCTTAGGAGTTGGGAAAGCTAGGTGGTACAGTGGAATGTCCTGCCTGGAGTCAGGAAGACCCAAATTCAAATCTGGTCTCAAAAATATCTTAGCTGTATGACCCTGGGCAAGTCACTTTAACCCTGTCTGCCTCAGTTTCTTCACCTGTAAAATGAGCTGGAGAAGAAAACAGCAAACCGCTCCCGTATCCTTGCCAAGAAAACTCCCAATGGGATCATGAAAAGTCAGACACAAAGAAAACCCCAAATGTGGGGTCATGAAAAGTCAGACATGACTAATACAGTAAACAATAACAGATAGGAAACCTAGTCACAGAGCAGTTAATGTGACTTGCCTTTGGTGACCTGGGTCCCCTGTAAGTCCCAAAAGCTCATCCAGATTCCAAAACTTGCCCTCTCTCCATTATATTATACTTCAACACAAAACTTACCAGTGAATAGAGGGACTCCTCCATAAAATAAGCTTCCATTAAAAGCAGTGAGCCTGAGCAACGGGCAGAAAATTTAGACCTCAAAATTTTATGGAAGTGAAAGTTGAAAACTAAAAATAAATAAATATTTATTTTTAAAAGTAATTATTAATTAATTAAAAATATTTATTTTTAAAAGTAGTGAGCTCTCCGTCAACAGAAGTAGTGAAGCAGAAGATGAATGACCACAGCTGTCAGCAGGTGTTATAGGCAGAATTCTTAAGTGTTCACGACATTCTCCCAGAAGCCCAGAATCCTAGAGTTAAAGGATCTCTGTGACCAGAGGATGAAGCCTATGGAACCAAGTCTAGAACTGGACTGGTGACCGCACTTTGGACACTCTCCCCACACCACATTTCACTGTGGGGCCAAAGCAGATAGAAAGTACTCCTCATTCACCAAGTTACTAAAAGCTGGCTGCCTTTTCCATAAGAAACCGCCACATCCATCTCAATTATGCAGCAGCAGTCACAGTAACACAAACTGTGTTGAGGAAAATGAAACTCAGAGTCAAAGGGCAGGAGTCACACAGGGTCTCTCGATATTGAGACCCAATGCCAAGTAACTGGCATTACCAGTCCCAGCAAGACAATGAGAGTATCTGGTGCCATGCTAAGCTCTGGACCCTCTAAGTCCCTCCCTCCTCTTTTCTGTGTGTGTTGGGGGTGGGGGTGGGGGAATATGGGTACAGAACACTGCATACACGGTCAGACTCACTGTCGATTACTTTTCCTTTGCTGTTTTCTTTGAGACAAGGAAGGACTAGGAGGGAAGAATTTGATATAGAAGTTAAAAAGACAGCAACAAAACTTTAAGGGAACTAAAAACTGCCTCTATCTTTAATTACCAGAATGCACCATTCTTTTTTCTAATGTTACAAACTACTCTGGCCCAGCCTATCACTGTAAACCCTAAGAAATGCAGAGAATTCGAGTGAGTGCTAGGGCCCAAGCCCCAGAATTGCCAGGTTAGTCTCATTCTCTATGGGGACTCTAATCTTACAGGCACTGACTGGGCAGCAGCTGGGGGATTACGTCTAAGAGAAAAAAACAAAACAACCTGGAGAAAACCCAAGTCCAGCTATAGTAGAATGTCTGAGTAAACTGAGGCATGTTAAAAAATTATGGGGAAACTATAATGCTGCTGAGATTGGGGAACATAGAAAACAATATTTTAAATTTAAAAAGATTTGAGGAAGGGGAGGCTAGGTGGTGCAGTGAATAGAGCACCAGCTCTGGAGTCAGGAGGACCTGAGTTCAAATCCAGCCTCAGACACTTAACACTTACTAGCCGTGAGACCTCGGGCAAGTCACTTTAACCCCAATTGCCCTACCTTCCCCCCTCCAAAAAGGAAAAAAAAAGATTTGGGGAACATAGCAAATATAAAGAAATCTCAACAGAAATTTATAAAATAAAGGGGAAAAAAGATTAGATCCGAACAGAGTTCCCACTGTGTGGGAAAGTGTCTAATAGGGATGAATGGACAAAGAAAGAAAGCTGACTCACTTCTGAAGGCCTTTCTATGTGATTTCTGACTCCCACCCCCATCCTCCTCTACTGAAGCTCTCAAAGGTTGGCTAGGATCTCCCAACTGTTCAATCCAATGGTCTTTTTAGTCTTTGTGTTCTTGACCTCCTGTAACCATTGACCCCTCCTTGGGAATGTTCTTTTCCCCACTTTGTTTCTAGACACCCACTCCTGGTTCTGCTCCTGGCTCTGACCACTCCTTTGGTCTCCTTCAATGGATCCCCTTTAAGTGTGGTGCCACCTAAGGATGTGTCCCGTGTCTTCTTTTCTCCCTACATCCTCTCTCCCTTCCTTCTTCCTTCTCTTTCTTCCTCTCTCCCTACTCTCTCTTTCTCTTTCTCTCTCTCTCTGTCTCCTGCCACACACACCCACACACCCCCACCTCTTTCTGTCTCTTTTTTCTCTGTGTGTGTCTGTCTCTCTCATCTTCTATGCTTCCTTGCCCATCAAGGATCCTTCATCTCTACATAAATGATGCCAAAACTATACTGCCAGTCCTAATCTTTCCTGACCTCCAGGCCCCCACCCCAATGCCTCCCTCCCAGAATTGTGCAGAATCCCCCTTTGCAACCTCAACAAGTCCAACAGAGAACTCAGCGTCTTACTCTCTCTGCCCACCTCTCCTCTCAACTTCCTCATTTCTATTGAGGGAACCACCATCTGGAACACCAATGAGATACCCATAGCAGCTGCTACGACTATGCATCCATATTACCAGGGTTTGTTCACAAAATATAATAAACCCTCCTCCTCCAAGACAAAATCAAAATATTTATTCTGGACATTGCTATTAGGATACCAAAAAGCAAGGTTTAGTAAGGTACTCATTACCAATCCAGGAGTACTTCCATGGACATGGCAAGGGTTCTCTCTGTAGTCTCCCCACAAGCAAGTTCCCCTAGGCAAGCTCTACTTCTCTCAGCGAGTCTCCCTCTGCCCATACCTCTCCCTCCAAGCAATACAATATATACTGTTTCAAATTAAAGACTTGATTGGCTTAGTTCAGAGCAGCTTGGAAATCAGCACTTAATGGGAAAGGGGTGGGGATCCCTGTGGCCCAGAGCCCAACTGGTTCAGCTCCATATGAGGCCTATTAGTGGTCGGGCAAGATCTTATATCCCATTAACCTTACACCATCCCTTGAGCATCCTGGGGGAACCATCCTCACCTCTCCCTTTCACACCACATCCATATACGAATCTGTCAAAGCTTGGGGCTTCTCCTTCTCCTTCCACATCCCTCACCTCCACACCCTTCTCTTGACCTGGTCCTCATCACCTCTCTCCTGGACAGCACAAAGGTGGGATCCATTATTCTTCCATGAGTTCTCTGACGTATCCAATCGACTGCCACGTCCTGTCCATTCTATCTCCACAGCATCTTCCATCCAACCCCTTCTCTCCGCTCACATAGCCACCCCTCTAGTGCAGGCTCCCATCACCTCTCACCTGGAGTACCCCGAAGTCTTCTAATTGGCCTCCCTGCCTCAAGCCTCTCCCTACTTCAATCCATCCTCCCTGTGATGGCCAAAGTGCTTTTCTTAAAGTGCACCTCCCTACTCAAACCCCAGTGGCTCCCTGGTACTTCCAGGATCCAACAGAAAGCCTTCTGTTTGACCACCTGACCATCCCTATCTTTCCAGTCTCCTTCCACTTTAGTCTTATACTCTATGAATTCTATGGTCCAGTTCCACTGGCCTACTCATATTTGGCAGGATGCTACATCTCTCATTTCAGTGCCTTTCCACTGGCTGTTCTCCATGCCTGGGATGCTCTCCATCTCTTAGCCTAGCTTTCCAGGAAACTGGGGAAAAAACTTGGGAGCAAATTTCTCTGATAAAGGTTACATTTCTTAAATTATATGGAGAAGCAGTCAAATTGACAGAATAAGAGTCAAAGGATACGAATAGACAGTTTTCAGAGGAAGAAATCCAATAGTCACATGAAAAAATGATCTAAGTCACTAATAATTAAAATGCAAATTAAAACAATTCAGAAGTACCACCTCTCATCCATCATAGTGGCTAAAATGACAAAAAGGGGAAATGACAAATGTTGGAGGGGATGTGTGAAAACAGGTATGCTGATACACTGTTGGTAGAGCCTTGAACGAGTCCAAACATTGCAGGAGGCACTTTGGGACTAAGCCTCCAAAAATTATTAAACTGTGCCTATGCTTTAACTCAGAGATATTTCGACTAGATCTATATCTTAAAGAGATCAAAAAGCGAGGGAAAGGACTCAAATGTACAAAAATATTCATTGCAGCTTTTTTGTGGTGGCGAAGACGTAGAAACTGAGGTGATATCCATCAATTGGTGAATGGATGGTGTATGATTGTGATGGGATACTGCTGTGCCATAAGAACTGATGAAGGGGTCAGGGGAGAAAAGACAAAAGGGAAGGTTTCATGGAAAACTGGGAAGATTTGCATGAACTGATGCAAAATGAAATGAGCCAGGAAAAGTGTATACAATAATTGTAATATAATCAACTATGAAAGCCTTAGGAATTCTGATCAACACAATGACCCCATAATTCCAAAGGACTCATGATGAAGCATACTGTCCACCTCCAGAAAGAGAACTGATGGTCTCAGAATGGGACTGAAACACATTTTCTTCTAATTCTGACTTTTTTTTCTTCCTTCCTTCCTTCCTTCCAGATCATGGCTAACATATAAATTCGTTTTATATGCCCATATATATATTTGGAATAGATTTTATTTTTCTTGCTTTCTCAATGAGTGGTGGAGGGAAAGGAGAGAAATTGGAACTGAAAATTAATTTAAAAAAAAGAATGCTTAGCTTTCTTCAAGGCTAACCTTAGTGCTACCTACTCTAAGAAGCCTTCCTTCTCCCCCGACCCCACCCCTATCCCCAGGTGTCAGCTCTCTCTTCTCTCCCCTCCCCCATTCCCCTCTCTTTTCTCCCTCTCCCTCTCTCCAAATTACCAAGTAGCTGCTTATCCAAGAGGTAACCACCACCCCCTGCCCACTAAGCTCGCAGAGGCCAAAGCTGTCCTGTCCGTTGGTTAGTTTGCAGGTGGGACTTACAGGCTCAGGAATTGAACTACTCAGAGTTACAGAGAGAAAAAGGGCCAGTACAGACTGGGAATTGGGTCTTCTAAATTTAATCCCAGGGCTCACTCTGGTGAACTACGCAGGGTAATTTCCTGCACAAGGTAGACCCTTCAGTGTTTGCTGAATTTAATTAAAGGCCGGAGTCTGCAGAAGGCCTATTCTCCAACTCTAGGGCCTGCCACAGCTCCCCCCAGTTCCCTGGGCTGCCCAGCCAACCTGCCTATCCACACAATAGCTTCTTTCTCAAGCGAGTGAGCAAAGGGCACCCTCCCCCACGGGAAGGGCTCAGGAATGTGCTCTCAGATTACAACCACACAGACCTGGCCAAATCACTGGGGCTGCAAGGAAGGCGGGTGCTGAGGCGGGGAGCTGCTGGCCCAGAAGGGATCCAAAGCAGCCCTGGCTGGTGGGGAGCTCGGCACAAAAAGCCTGGTCTGGTTTTAATAGACTTCCAGCTTTTCATCTGCCAGCCCTTCCCTCCAAGCCCCCTGAAAGGCAACGGGAACTGTGGCCAAGGAATGAGGAACCAATGGGGGGTGGGAGTGCAGGGAGCAAAGGGCCCTGGCTGGAGACCCCAAAGACCCAGGTTCAATCCTGTCTGCCTTTCACCTGCGTGACCCTGGGCAAATCACTAACTTCTCGTGTGCAAAACGAGCTAAATCTCTAGGTCACACGGTCATTGGTAAAACAGACTTGATGTCCAGACTAAGGTCTCTTCCAGCTCTAATCCTGGGGCCCAGGAACGTGTTTGTGAAAATATTCTGATCACTGTAACCCCCACAGGTTATTTTCTGCACGTGATTCTGAGCACGGGATCTGAATGTGTCAGGCTAGACTGCCCAAGGAAGCCCCTTTGGAAGAGGGATGACTGCTGGGCCAGCCTTGTGATGAATGGGCACAACACACAGACTCCCATCTACATGAAAGCAAAGGAATTCATACAAATCCAAAGATACCTCTGAGGAATTGGGTCACAGCTAAGTCAAAGGACCTGCCTCCCTCCTCAATCCTCCCTCCTACAATTATTAACCGGGTGACTTTGGGCAAGTCCTTTCCTCATCCGTAAAATGAAGAATTAGAATTGGACTCTGACAGGAAAGAAGAGGTAATGTGTTAACATCTCCACCCCTCACCATGAGGCAGGGGTGGCTAGCATAGCAGGGGCTAACAGCCTGGATGAACCCGACAAAGACTGAGCAGTAAAGGGTGGGCTCCTTTCTCCTTAGGCTTTTAAAGCCCACTCCTTCACACCCTGGCCTCTTCCCACCCTTCCAGACTTCTTCCACCTCAACTCCCCACCCCACACACCCTTGGATCCAGTGACAGCAGCCTGCTTGCTGCTTCTCAAACAAGGCACCCCATCTCCCGCCTGGCCTGGAATTCTCTCCCTCCTCGGCTCATCTCTTAGCCACCCTGGCTTCCTCCAAGTCCCAACTACAATCCCACCTTCTACAGGAAGCCTCTGCCCATCCCCCTTAATTCTAATGCCTTCCCTCAGTTGGTCATTTCCTAAATATCCCCTAAATAGCTCCTCTGTACATAGTTGGTGGCATGTGGTCTTCCCCATTACACTATAATCTCCCTGAGGGCAGCTTCTTTGACTTTTCCATCTCCAGCACTTAGCACTGTGCTTGGCTCGGAGTAGGAACTTAATCAAAGTGGACTTGATTTTCCCTGAAGGAAGGACTCCTTTTAGGATGGCGCTTCCCCACTTACTAGAGCCCACAATGGGGTCCCTTCAAACTGCCTGTTTTGCCCAGGGGCTAACCAGGCAAAGCCCTGGGCCCAGCAGGGTATTCAAGGGTCTGTCTTCCATGTGAAAGTCCAGATTTCTCTGTCATCCTTGCTGGCTGTCCACTAGCTCTAAGGCGGTTGCCCCAACATGCCTCCCTGTTAATGTTTAAAGGGAGTAGGAAAAGCTGGAGGGTGAGGTCATTTCTGGCCCAGGGATCGGCCTGTGGCAGCTATCAACAAAGATTTCCCTGAAAGTAGATTCAAACCCACTCCCCTCCCACCCAAAGCAGTTCCAATTTAAGATGCCCCAATTATGGAAGAAGGAACCAGATCTTTGTGGAGCTGGGGCTCCAGTGGCCTTTTTAAAGGGGGAAGAAAAGTGGGATGGGGGTGGGCAATTCCCTGCCTGCCCAGGCTGAGGGGTCACTGTCACTTCGTAAGTGACCTTTAGCTTCAGCCTCTCAAGTTACATTATCTCAAGAGTAAGGAAACAAGGAATTACTATGTCCTGGAAGAAATTACTCCAATTCAAGATTCTGTACTGCTACAAAGAGTCCAGAGGCTAAACAAAGACCGAAGAAAGGTTTGCTTGTGGTGGCAAAAGGGCACAGTGGAAAGAGCGCTGGAATGTCAAATCTTACTTCTGATACTTGCTACCTGTATGACCCTGGGTAAGTCACAATCTCTTTGGGCCTCAGTTCAGCCTCTAATGTACCTTGGGTATGTGAGTTGACCTCCCTAGGCCTCAGTCTCCTCCTCTGTAGAACAAGGCAACAACACTTAGCTCTAGATTTATGCACTGAACTTGGTTCTGGCTGAACCAAGCTCAAAGTGTCCACCAAAGCCAAAGTGTCCACTTCAGGGACAGCTGGAAGAATCAGACAAACTCTCTGCCTCCATTCCCCCTGCCCCCTGCCCCCCGCAACCCCCGCCCCGTGGGGGGCTCTGGTTCTTATTCACTGCCTGTTCTGTTTCTTAGTTAAGGCTTGTGCTAGTTCTCAAAAGCCATGGAGTTTTCACCTTTCCATGGTGTAAAGGAGATAAAGCTTTGGCTTAAATGCAGAAGCCACTTATTAACCATCTATTTTCTGCATTCCCCAGGGAATAAAAGGCCCAATGAAAAAATATCCATCCCTGTCCCCCTCCTCAAGGAGGGTACATTTCTGCTGGAAGGGTACTGGGTGTGCCATCCTTAAGTAATAACAAATAATATGACTGCACTGAAGGAAGAGACCACTCTTGAAGGAAGAAAGCACACAGATCTGCTCTGGAGTCAGAGGCCTCTCGGATGTGACCTTGACCAAGGTCATACCCTCCAGGAGCCTCCATTTCCTCTTCCATAAAATGAAAGAGCTGGGCCAGGATGGCTTTTGAGGTGCCTAACAAGGAGCCAGTGCCCTGGATGGTTGAGTATTTGGGGGAAATGCTAGAAAGGAGGAGAAAATCAAATTCTGGCAACAAGTGACTGTTTCTTTGCTTTTTTTCTAGAACCAAATCATCCAGAAGTATTTATGAAGCCAATGCCAGCCACTGGTGATGACACAAGGAGCAAACAATCCCAGCTCCAAGACTTCACAGCATAGCAGAGGAGACAACGCATACTTAGGAATGTATACAGAGTAAATCCCCAAGGTAGAAACACGGATTTCTTCTCATGTGACACAAAAATCTAGGCTTTGGAAAGGACATCAACTCGGAGGCTGAGCCCCCACAGCCACCCATACCCACACAACTCAACTCAGACAAGGCCATTCATTCCACTCATTCCCCACACGTTCCTGCCCAACATACCCAGCCACTGGCTCCCTCCATGGCCCAGAGTCTGCCGTGCAGTGAAGACAACAGGCCTGCAACTGATTAAGTCAATGTGCGAGAAGCCAGCTCGGGGCTCTTAGGAAAATAGAAGAAACAATATCATCCAGTTCAATATTTCTCCTGGTGCAAAGCCAAGGCCTGACTCAGCTTGAAACAAGCAGGATTTCAATCACTCTGAGGTTCTATTCGGTCCAGCAGAGCTCAGCTCACTCCTAACTTTTCACAGCTTTAATCAATAAGAAAACATTGCTTTTCCTCGAACCAAAGTGTCACTAGTAGCTAAACTTGGGGGTTTACTGTGAGAAGCCTGCCAGGCACCCCACCCATGGAAGACCTGCTTCTAAACCCCTCATGTAGAAAATGTGTGCAGCCTGAATTCCACCCTGAATTCTGCCAATCCAAATCAGATCTGGTCATAAGTTAAATATTCTAAATCTGATCACACATGTGCCCATTGGAAGGTCCCTCAGCAGGCTTCTCCTAACTCAGGGGTTCTTAAATTTTGTTGTGTCTGGGTCCCTTTTGAAGTCTATGGGATCACAGAGTTGTGACTGACTCTTCATGACCCCAGTTAGGGGTTTTCATGGCAAAGATAATGAAGCAATGGAACTGAGGCAAATAGGGTTAAGTTACTTGTCTAGGGTCACACAGCTAGTGTTTGAGGCTGGATTTGAACTCATGATGATGGGTCATCCTGATGCCCAGCCCAGTGCTCTATGGACTATGGCACCACTACCTGCCTTCAATTAATATTAAGCACCTACTATGTGTCGGGTACTATGCTAAGTGATGGGGGATACAAAAAGAGGCAAAGATAGTCTCTGCCCTCAGGCAGCTCACAATTTAAGGGCGGCCCAATCTCCCGGCCCCTTCTCAGAATAATATTTTTAAAGCATAAAATACATATAAATACATAATAATAAATAATGTTATAAATATAAGATTATATATAATATGAATAAGTAAATACATATAATGAAATATAATAAATACATAACCCATATAACATGTAATAAGACATACAAATATAAAATTATAAAGAACAAATTATATTGAAATAGTTATCAAAATATATATGAAGAGCGAGTTCACAGACCCCCAGATTAAGAATCCCTAATCTAGTCCAAACCACAGGGTGACTCTTTACAACACACCTAAAAGGTCATCCTAGGGCAGCAAGGCGGCACCATAGTACACAGAGCACCATGCCTGAAGTCAGGAAGAGCTGACCTCGGACACTTCCTAGCTGTCTGATCCTGGGCAAGGTGTTTGCCTCAGTTTCCTCCTCTGTAAAATGAACCAGAGAAAGAACTAGCAAATCACTCCAAGGTCTTTGCTAAGAAAACCCCAAATGGGGTCTTGAAGCGTCAGACACGACTAAAAAAAAAAACAAAACTCAATGTCAACCACAAAGGGTCGCCTGGCCTCAAGCCTGCAGCCCTCCAGGGAGGGGGATCCCCCCACCTCCCAAGGCAGCCCCTTCCACTTTGGCTTCCTAATGCTGGCGGCTCCTCCCACCAAGCCTGTCTTGTCAGTCGGTGATTCCCACCCGATAGTCCTGGTTCTCATTCCCTCCTCCACACCCCAACAACAGCTCTTCAAATATTTGCAGATGGCTATCATGCCCTCCCTAAACTTCTCTTCCCTAGGTTAAGCACGTCCCATTTGCTTCAATATATATTTCTTTTCCTCACATAGCATGAGCTTGAGGGTAATCAATCAATCAGTCAGTCAGTCAACATTCATTCATTAAGCCCCAGCTCTGTGCCTGGCACTGTCCTCAGTACTGGGATTACACAGAAAAGCCCAGGAAAGCCAGGTTTATGGGGTAAAGAGTACTGGTTTCTGAGTCAGAAGATCCAGCTCTGACATGGATCATCTATGTGACTCTGGGCCAGTCGCTTCAGGTCTCTGGGCCTGCAATAAGGAAGTCCACCTCTTTGATCTCTAAAGGCCATTCTGCTTCTAAATCCTGTGATACTGGAGTCTTTTCAAATTACTGACAGCAAAACTAGACAAAGGACTGAAAGAAATAATACACAGAGGGGCAGCTAGGTGGTACAGTGAATAGAGCACTGGCCCTGGAGTCAGGAGGACCTGAGTTCAAACTGGCCTCAGACACTTAGCACAAAAAAAACTAGCCGTGTGACCTTGGGCAAGTCACTTAACCCAAATGCCCTACATTCCCCCTCAAAAAAAAAAAAGAAACAGAAACAATGCACAGAGATAATGCACTAGAAATAATACACAGCCCGGGCTTCTGACAGGTTTCTTTAAAATGAGAAAGACCAGAGGTGTCCAAGTCCCAAATAAAGAGGAACCACTAACCTGTCCATAAAGATCCTTGTGGGTTACATACAGACTTAGTTTAAAATGGCATGTTATCTGTTTTATTAAATGTTTATTTCTTTTGGTAACTATTTCCCGATTACATTTTAATCTGGCTGAGGCTGAACTGGAGAGAGCTGTGAGCCTCAGGAGGACGACGTGTTTATCCACTCTGGACCAGACTACTCTAAGGGCAGTTGTAGAGTTGACTTGCCCAAAGTCACATGAAGTAAGTGACAGAGTCCACACTTGATCCCGGATCCTCTGGGCCCAAGAACTGACCACTTTCCTCCACATCACAGCCTTGGTTTACTCTGGTATTAGAAGTATGCCTTACCACTCACTGGCAGTGTTTTATTAGCTGCTAAAAATAAAGCTGATAGACGCTGACATTCTAAATGAGAAATGAAAGAAAATTAACCTTTTAGAAATGGTTTATGAGGAACAAGTCTAAGGATGTGGGCTGGGGGCTGGGACAGTTGGGTTGATTTGGAGCAGGCTGAACAAACAGCCAGGTGACTGATGAACGTCAGTCAACCTCAGTAAGGAACAATTCAGTCAGGACTCACATACAAGCCTCAATAAGCAAATGTACAGTCAACACAAAGCTGGGAGAGATAATTCATGTTTGAAGACAATCAAAAGCCAAGACGCACAGACAGGCCTGCATAATGGGTCCCCAAATCAATAAAGATCTGGGTCTACTTAGTTTCAAACAACTGGATTCCAGGAGGACAGACTGGAGGAGACATGGCTATGTGACAGCTAATGGGGCAGAGACCTTGGTAGGGTTAACTTGATTACTAGCTCCCTGACCTCAATGTAATAGTAATAGCAGCAGCAGCAGCAGCAGCAGCTGGCATTGATCCAGCACTTCAAGGTTTGTGAAGCTGTTTACAAACATCATCTCATTTATCCCTCATGACAGCCCTGGGAGGTGAATACTACTGTTATCACCATTTTGCAGAAAAGGAAAACTGAGGCAGGCAGAGGTTAAGTGACTTGCCCAGAGTCACACAGCTAGTGGGTATCTAAGGCAAGATTCAAACTCAGGTACTCCTGATTCCAAATCCTACACTTCATCCATCAGAACCCTGCACTGTACCACCAGAAATCACAGCTCTGGTCCAAAAAATAAAAACACATTTGTCAAAAATATATGTGGATGTGATTACTTTTAAAAAATAAATTTTAATATGTAAAAAAATGTTTTTAAGAACAACAACAAAAAAAAAAGAACTAGCCAAAGGAATTGGAGATATTTAGCTTAGAACAAGAGCTGGTGGATAGAATGTGACAGCTGTCCTAACGCCTTCGTCTAATGTTCCAGTCCCTCCATTATCTGATTTCAACCAAGCTTTCCAGCCCTGTCTCATATCCTTCCCTTTCATATACACTGCATTCCAAGCAAACCAGACTAGAGGCTCCTGGGCTCCCCAATGCCATATCTTTGCTCCCATCAGGCACCACTGTCAGGCCCTGCCCCATCTCCTTTCACCTGCACCTGTGGCAAACGGTGAAATCCTTCAAGGAGTCACCTGAGTGATGAAACCCTGTTGGTCACTCTCACCACTCTGCCCCACCAGCCCCTACACCCGCCCAGCCAAGCCCCAAAGTGTTTGCTTGATCTTCTGAACTCCCATAACATTGTGTGTGGATTTCTTAAAAACTCAGTCTGTTCGCCATTTTGTTATCTGGCACAAGTCCTATCTCCCCAGTAAACACCCTGAGCAGCAGAGACAGTATTATTCATTTTTGCAAACCCTCCTATAGCCCTGCACTCAGTAGGCAATTTGTGGCCTACTAATGATTCTTAATCTAAATATAAGGAAAAATATACTTAATGTTTGTCAAAGGAATGATAGATGATATATAATAGGCTATATAGAATAATATGATAGAAGACTATCATAGGAGAGCAGCTTTACTGCTAATGGTGATGCCTATTGTTACAGGGCTAGGTTATTGTAGAAGATAGTAAGAAAAAGAAGGTCTGCAAAGTGAAATATTACTTCACTTGATCCTCACAAGAACGATGGCAGGAAGGTGCTATTAGTACCCCCATCTTACAGTTAAGGAAACTGAGCAGAGGTGAAGTGACTTACCCAGGGTCACACAGCTAGTGTCTGGGGCTGGATTTGAATTCAGGACTTCCTGACTCCAGGTTCAGCACTCTATCCACTACAACACCTAGCTTCCTCTTGGGATTTGCTGGGTGACCCAGGAAAGATAACCTGAACTTTCCACACTTTGGGGAAGTCTGAGGGAGGGAGAGACTGGGAGAAAGAATAGGTATGGTCTGCAGTGCCTGGGCATCAGAGGGCTGTACCCAGCTCCGTTGGGAGAGGTAACACTTAAAGAGTCTCTAACAGTCTGGATTCTTTGAGAATCAAGGAATTCTTTCATGAAAAAGATTATTCTACTTAAAAGTTAGTTGCAGATTAAGTGATCCCTTTACTTACAAGTTAATTTCAAAATGAAAGAAAACTAAAATATTTTCTTGGATCAAATTAAAAGCCAGGGAGTAGCAAATTTAAGGGAAGCTAAATAGATGCTCCTCCTGCCAATCTAACAATATACAATTAAGAGTCACCAAGCTAATTATGTTTTGCTACTGCTAGGATTTTCTCCTAAAAATATCATCCAAAATATTCAAAAGCTGCTTTATTTGAAATTATGAAAACCAGGATCTCTGGAAGAATGACTAAATTACAACACAGTAATTTGAGGGGATATCATGGCAACATTAAACTGACCAATAGGAAGAAATTTGGAGGAAAAAAAACTCTGAGGAAGTTTTGGGGATTTTGAAAGCTGCACAAAGAGAAAGAAAGGCATGATTAGTAGACAGAGCAATCAAAAAAAAAAGTGACAGCTTTATAATCCCACAGATGGGACTCCTTACAGAGACCTAGGACAAATAGATTTTTGGTTCTGCTTTATTAAACTGTGCTATAATATTAACTCACCTGAGTACCCACTTAAGACAGTGAGTTCCTCCGGAGCCAAGGCTCTCTTCTCTATTTGTAACTATGGGCACTACATAGTAAGTGTAAGCCCTTAATAAGTGCTATGTTCTAATACAGCAACTACCAAGACAAAAAGCAAAACCATTCAGGCCCTGGAGGAATGTCTAACTCTACTCCTGAGAAGGGGGGCAGATAACATGACCAGAGCTAAGTAAAAACAAAGGAGAAATCCAGAAACAGGACTTCAGGAATACCTGAGGAAGGGAAGAAAGGGGCACTTTCAGCTAGGGGAGGTTAGAGATGGGGGACAGGAACAAAACTCAGGCACTGTTATGAGGAA
Source organism: Gymnobelideus leadbeateri (assembly GCA_011680675.1). NCBI lineage: Eukaryota > Metazoa > Chordata > Mammalia > Diprotodontia > Petauridae > Gymnobelideus > Gymnobelideus leadbeateri. The sequence goes on from WOXC01004713.1 coordinate 1,064,503, forward strand.
GAAATGGTTGTTGATTTAAACCCTGAGGGATGAAAAAGATCAGAAGAGTCCAGGAGGAATGCAATAGAGTACATTAAGAGGAGTCATATAAAATAAAGTGATATTGTGAAGGGCCTTGAATGCCAGCCTCGATCAGCCATAGGAATTCACTGAAGGCTTTAGAGTAGGGGAGAGACATAGTCCACCCTAGTTTTAGGATGATTTCTTTGTCGACTACAGGAAAGAGGGGCTGGGGAGAAGAGAGTCTAATTAGGAATCTTTTAGGTTTTCTCTTTCTTTTAATCCAAATGCTGCCAGTTCAAATCACAGGGATTTGGCTGGGGTCACCTCATATTTGAATTGTTAGAATTTGCTAAGAACGTCACATTATTTTTTTAAACTTCACTAAACAGAGAACTGAAAATGAATCTGCTACTTTTGTTATCTATTTAACAAAAAGTTAGCAAGCCCCTACTCGATACTATGAGTATACAAGGTAAAGTTACAGAGAACCTGAGTTCAAATCCAGCCACAACCACTTGAATATTTACTACCTCTCGTGGCTCAGTTTCCTTTAGCGGTTGGGTCAAATTTTGTCTAAGTGCCCTTAAGGCTGGAAATCCATACTCCTACGTACCCCAAGACAGTCCTCTTGCTAGGGGCGCTATGGATGAAACAGAAGCAGAACTGAGAACCGAACCAGGGCTAGGACAAAGGATGATAACAAGGATGACAGCTACCATTTATTATCACTGAAACAGTGCTTTAAAGTTTGCAAAGCACTTAACATAGCTGGTCCTTAAAACAGCCCTGCAAGTCGGGGATATTTTATCTCCATTTTACAGATGAGGAAACTGAGTCACTGAATCAACTAGCAAATATTAAACTCCTATTATGTGCCAGGCACTGTGTGTTAAGCCCTGGCCTGAAAGAGGTTAAGTGACTTGCTCAGGCTCACACAGCTAGGAAGTGTCTAGGACAGGATTTATACTCAACTGGGATCTTTCTGCCTCCAGGATAGGAGCACCCCATCTACTGCACCACCTATTGGCCACAAACAGGCAGGAGTGCCCACTCTCTAGGACAGATTAGCTTGTGGCAATTCCTTTAAGTAGAGAGACAGACATACACAGTTCTAATCATGAAAACAATCTAGGTTTTTAACAACTGCTCACACTTTACAGTACTTTCAGCTTATAAATTATCAAGAAACCTGCCAGTGGAGTGCAAAAAAGATTATTAATCCCACTATACAGATGGAGGAAACAGACTCAGATTGACCAAAGGTCCCTAGCTAACCAATGACAAACAACAGAGACAAGGATTCCATCTGTTGAGTTCAAGACCAGTATTCTTTTCATTATTAATGCCTATCAAATTCTATCCAAGGCCAGCTTATTCCACACAACTGAGTCACAAAATATCCATGGTTTGCCACCCTTGGCATTCACAAAGGCTATGATCACAAGGAGATGTAGTGGCCACCAAGCACTCAATGTCAGATGATCCTGAGGGTGGGTCTTTCTTCCACAGAATGATCCTGAGAAATAACACTCTTGCAATTCAACAATTTTTTTAAGTACCCAACCCAGCTTCCAGAATTTTCAACTCCAGGCTCTCTTGTTTTTGTTCCTTTTGTTTCTTTGGAGTTGCTCTGGGAGTTAGTTCTTTAAAAGGAAGAGGACCAGGAATACTAGAGATCTACACCTCTCCTTCCAACAAATCTTAAAGCAATTCACGATCCCAGTAAGGAATATTTTTAAAATACTGAAGGCATTTCCCTCCACTTTCACCAGGAGGGGTAGTGACTTTCAAGCTCATCCTGGATGATTCCAGATGGAGCAGAAGGCCCAGGTGAGCTCAGCCAAGCCCCAGGACAAGATTCCCAGTTGGTTCCAAAGCACAAACAGACCCTCTGGTTTCCCTCCCCACCCTCGAGGGCCAGTGGATCACCACCCCCACCCTCAGCTCTCACCTGAGAAGAAATTCTCCAGGGAAGAGGATCCATAGACTCAAACACTGAGAAATGTAAGAGGCCTTGAGCTGTCTCTAACCCCCTGCTTTTACACAGAAGTTAAGTGAAGCTTTAACACTTCGGGTTAGCTTACATCAGAAAGACAGCAAGAGTAGGAATGGGACCCCAGCGGATCCCCAGCACCGCGCTGCCTGCCCCTAAACGACAGTATAGCCTTTCTCCTAGACCCCAGTGGGGAGCCAGTCCACTGGGCTATTCCCGAGGGGAAGGAGCGTAAGCACAAGCACAAGCCCAGCCTGGGCCAGCTAACCTGCCTAAGCAGGTGCAAGTACAGAGGGCCACAGACTCCCCATGGGGTGTACCCCCAGGGAGGTCCCACGTTATTTGGTCAGTCCTCTCCTCTGGAACTGCTGCTGGTGATCCGACTGTGGAAACAGCACTGTGGCCAAGTCCCCCACCACACCAAGCTCTCACACTCTAGCTGGACAGCCCAACAGCTTGGTTCCCTCACTCACTACCCTTGGGGGTCGGGAGTCCAGCACCCTCGAACCACTCAGTGCCCCCTCCCCGCTCTCAGTCCCTCTGGATCAAGGAAAGGAAACTAAGAAACAGGACAGAGATCTCCCCTCCTCCGTCCAGATCAGTGAAGGAGCACTTGCTAGGACTCCCCCCACCCAAAAAAAGTGAGCTCATTAAAAGTGTATGTGTTACACACCGCCCCCGCCCCCCCCACAAGACAAAATACAAAAAGCCTAAGAACGGAGGTAAAGGCCAGACCCCCCTCCCCCAAGGGAGCTCAGGACTATGAAAGGCTAGACCCACCCTCAAAAGTGAACTCAGAAGAGGAGCACCGGCACCGGCTAACAGCTCCCCTCACCCAGGAGCGCGAAAATCACACGGGGCTGGGGGCGGGGGGGAGGGGAAGAGGATTCGGGGGGACGGGTGGAAAAGGGAGAGGGGAAGGGGGTTCGGGGCGAGGGTGGGAAAAGGGGAAAGGGATTCGCGGGGAGGGGAGAAGAAAGGGGATTCGAGGGAAGGGGATTCTGGGGGAGGGGAGAGGAAGGGGGTTGGGGGAGAGTGGGGGAGAAGGGGAGGGGAAGGGGATTCAGGGGCAGGAAGATCCCAGCCAAGGAGAACAGGGGCCCGGGGCTGGTACCCTCAGGCACTCCCCGCGCCCCGCCCCCGCGGCCCCGGGCCCCGGGCCACTGACCGATGGACACGAGCTTGATGCTCTCCAGCTCCAGGAACTCGAGCGCCACAGACACGTTCTCCAGCTGCATCTGGCGGAAGGTAGGCCGCTGGTGGTACTTGCGGTACATGCGCTTCTGGCTGAGCACCTCGAGCAGCGCGATGAGCCGCAGCCCGTCGCTCAGGTCCGTCTGCAGGTTGCCGATGCGCTTGTTCACGCACTTGAGGTGCTCGTTGCACCAGCGCGTGAAAGTGTTCTGCTGGATCTTCTTCCACGGCGCGTCCTCGGCCAGGTCCTTCTCGGTCACGGGCATCTCGGCGGCCGGGCGAGGCGAGAAGGGGCGATGCTGCGGCAGGCGCGCGATGCTGGTGCGGCTGCGGCTGCTCAGGCTCCGGCTGCTCAGGCTCCGGCTCCGGCTCTGCTCCGCTCGGCTGGGGACTCCGCTCGGCTCCGCTCTGGGTGCTCTCTGCTGCCCCGCAGCCCCGGGCGTGCGCCCTGCCTGGCCCCGCGCCTGCGCCGGCCCTCCCCGGCTGCTAAGCTCAGCTCCGCCTCCTCCGCCTTTCGGGCCCTTTAGTAGCTGGCCAGCAGTCTCCCTCTGCCGCCCAGGCCGGCTCACTGCTGCTTGATGCGTCCGTCCCGGGATTCCAGCAGCGGCGCAAACTTCTGCGCCTCCGCCCTCCAAGCACCTAGCTAGCTGGCTACCTGCGGGCGCCATCGGTGGCCCCTCCCCTGGCGGAAACCAATCGGACTGTGCATCCAGCACGTACTGAACGCCTCCATCGGCCGGGCTAGGTACTGGGACAAATGGGGAACTGAGCTGGCAGATGAGGCTCCAGGGTGAGCTGGTCTGAGTCAGACTTTGCTAGGTTAGGAGATCAGAAACCCCCCTGGACTCAACCCCGGAGCTGCCTCTCAGCTCCCAAGCTAGTAATCCTCTAAGTAACGATCTCTGCAATTTTCTCCTTCATTTATTCATTCAACAAGCATGTACGCACCGTGTGCCAGGCCCTGGGCCAAGTGCTGTCAATTCACTTCACTTATTCTCCTACTGTGTGCCAGGGCCTGTGTAGGCCGATTCGCTCCATTTATTCATTCAACAAGGTTTTAAGTGCCTGCTATGTAAGAGGTGGTGTGGGGTACTGGTTAGAAAAGGCCTGGGATCCAGCTCTGCCTCTGACACGCAGGGGCAGCGTGATCCTGCCGAGCTCCCCTTCCTCTCAGTACAGTGGGCCCCTCTCAAAACAACCCGCTTCTGTAGAGGGAATTTCTTCGCCTGGGAGTTCCCTAATTCAAAAGAAATCACCGCTCCAGTCCGCCGTCTTACTGGGTACTGCGCTGGGGGTTGGGGATCATTCCTTCGTTCCAGAAGCTTTATTAAGCATCTTCTAAGTACCAAATTCTTAAGCTGGGTGCTAGAGGCAAGACCAGAAGCTGACAGCCCGAGCCCTCAAGGAGTTTACATTCTGGCCAGAGAGTAAATATGAGCCATTTAGAAGGGCTGGGGAGTGGAGGGAGGCACTAACATCTGTAGGGATCACTTCCTCCTAGGATAAGATTTAAGGAACTCACCTAGCAAGATTAAGTGACTTGTTTAAGGTCATCCCCTAGGAAGAGTCTGGGCACAATCCGTACTGCTTACAAAGGACGTTTCATCTCCTGACTTAACCACTTTTTACCTCGGTTTCCTCATCTGTAAAATGAGGGTGTTGGACTGAATGGCCTTTAAAGGCCCTGCCAGCTAAAAGGCCTTTCCAACCTTACCATTGAACTTTCTGTCTCCAAAGGCATCAGGGATTTTTTTTTTTTTTTTTGGCTTTTTGGAGGGAGGAAGGCAAAGCAATGAGGACGGATTTGAACTAAGGTCCTCCTGACTCCAGGGCAGGTGCTCTATTCACTGAGCAACCCAGCCACCCCAGCATCAGGGATTTCTAATGGTTTTTTCTCAGTCTTCATTCTTTGGAGTCTCTGACACTTTTGTTTTGCTTTGGGGTAATAATTACTATGTTTTCAGGGTCAGGGGGGTGGATTGGAGCAGCCAGGGTTCTCTCTGTTATCCTGGTCCCTGGAAGTTCCAGGTAGGGGCTTTTTAAATTTCCAGGCTGTGGGTTGGTAGTCCCAGGAGTAGCTGCTGCCACTGGCAGGGGCCCTGCCTTTGACTCTTACCCAGCTCCATCCAGTCCCAGCCCTGCAGTGATAGGTCTGGCAATGGCCCTTGGGGTTGGTGGGTCAACTTGCTGCCACTTGGGCCTCTTTGCCAACCCCTGTCATTTGGCCTCTGACATTTTGGATCACCCTCTTCTCCTTGATCCTCCTTTCTCTCTGGGTTCTCCTCCTATTTGTCTGACAGCTCCTTTTCAGTCCCCCTGCCTGGATCTTCATGAAGGCCACTAATGGTGTGTGTCCCCCAGGGCTGTCTTGAGCCCTCTACCCTCCCTCTGTCTTATTTTGCTTGTCGAGCTCATCAGCTCCCATGAATTCAATTATCACCTCTACTCCGGTGACTCTTGGATTTCTTTATCCAGCCCTCTCTCTCCTGACAATCCATCTTCCATTGCCAACTGCCTTTTGGATATCTTGAACTAGCATCTCAGATTCAACATATCCAAAGCAGAAGCCATTATATTTCCCCCAAGCTCGTTCCTCTTCCCAGTTTCCTGCTAATTGTACCACCACCGTCCCCCCAGTCCCCTAGGCTCACAATCTTGGATTCATCCTCCATGCCACTCTCACACTCACACTCACACTCACATCTTTTTGTTTCTATTTTCATGACTCTCACATATGTCCCCTTTTTTGCATTTCTATCACATAGCCCCCACCCTGGTTCAGGCCCTCATCACCTCATGCCTGGACAAGAGGCAAGAAGGACAGAAGGCAAGAGCCTTCTGAATGGGCTCCCTTCCTCAGATCTCTCCCCCCATAGTACATCCTCCATTCAGCTGCCAAAGTCCCAAAGTCATCTTGCTAGTGCCTAAATCTGACCCTCTACTCAACAATTACCTTCACCATCAAATAGAAAAACCCAATTTGGCCCCTACTGACCTGGCCAGTCTTCTCACACTTTACTCCCATCCACATGCTGTAAGTGACTTTCTTGACATACATCTGCCCACTTTGTGACTTTTCACTATCTATCCCCAGGTAGACAGCTCAAGAATCCTTGATGCCAGGCATCCTTCAAGACTACACTAAATCCCATCTTCTGCAAGAAGTCTTTCCCCATCACAATTACAACACTGTATGTGTCTCATTTGTCCACAGCTTTTTGCATATTGTTCTTCATTAGGGCAGGGAGGGACTATGTTTTTACCCTTCCTTGGATTCCCAGTGTTTAGCTCAGTGTCTGGAATACAGTAGGTGCTTAATAAAAGCATTTGATGAGGATGATGACTTGTTTTGCTTCTCTGATCTGTCCTTTGGTGTTCTGTGATGCTAACACATGGCATGACTTGGTTCTCCAAGTCTACTTGGAAAAGTCTACTAGACTTTTTCAATTAGGTAATAGCTAAACAAATTGTGTCACATGAATGTAATGAAAGGTTACTGTACCATAAATAATAATATGAGGAATTTAAAAAAACATGGAGGGGCGGCTAGGTGGCGCAGTGAATAGAGCGTCGGCCCTGGAGTCAGAAGGACCTGAGTTCGGATCCGGCCTCAGACACTTAAGCACACACAAACAAAAACCTAGCCGTGTGACCTTGGGCAAGTTACTTAATCCCAACTGCTCTCCAAAAAAAAAACATGGAAAGATGTATGGGAACTGATGCTATATGAAGTCAGCAGAATCAGGAAAATAACATACACCATGACTACAATGATGTAAATGGAAGCAGAGCTTTGATGATTCTAAACTGCTCACTGCTACAAAAGCCTCTCTCTGTCTCTCCTTCTCTCCCCTTCTCTCTCTCTCTCACTCTCTCTCTCTCTCTCTCTCTCTCTCTCTCTCTCTCTCTCTCTTATTTTTATTATTATCATTTGTCTTTGATGGAGTGTTTGTGCTTGAACCCCAATTCTAAAATCACATTTCTCCCTAGTCTCAAAACACTATTCTTGACTTTCTCCGGAGCCCAAGGACACTATGCCTAGCCATTACTCATGAGAGGGCCCTAGAAAAACAAACTGTCTTTCCCCATTACAAGAACAAACTGACCTCTGAAGAAATTTTCTTATGAAAACAGGACTATCTTGTAACCACAGAATTATCATGTATTGATTCCCAAAGTTATTATGATCAATCTAGAGGTGAAGCTATAGTCATCAGCTCTCAAAGTTATCTTGCTACAGAAGTAACAGACCAAAAATACAGCCCTGAGAAACCCCTTCCCCTGGTTTTCAGTAGTGAATGATTCCCGTGAACAAGGTTGTAAGTTATTACCTAATTAACATATTTGCCAGATATTTCACTACTTTTCCTATATAAGCTTAGCACCACTCCTGATAAGTTGCAAGTTCCTTAAGGAATGCAAGTTCCCTAAGGATCTCAGCCTGCTATGTTGTGGTTACAATAAACCTTTGCCACCTTGACTTAAAGAATGTTTGAGTCTGTGAATTCTTTCCAGATGACCCTCTCCTGAACTTCGGTCTTTGGGGGAACCTTCCCCCCCACCAAACTGCATCATCTTTATTTCCAAATATCTCCCTTCCATCCCTTGTAACAAAGATTATAAATGAATGAGAAACAATCCACATATCTATCATGTCTGATTGTATATGCAGTATTCCACAGCCATGGTCCTTCACCTTTGCAAAAAAAAAAGCCAATGAGATGCATTTTTTCTATTCTCTGTATTTGGAAATATTCATATTTATTGATGAGCAATCTTTTAATAAAAAAATAATAAAGTTATTTTTAAATGACTCTCAAGATTCCAACCAGAGTGATGAGGAGGAACAGCAGAAACAATTTCCAAAGTCTTTTCCAGTTCTGAAATCCTGTGGCCCTTTGCTTCCTGCCTACCAAGAGGTAACAACATTTCTTAGTGTTTGTTGAATTGAATTGAATTGAATTGTGGTGGTGACAAAATTATAAACAACCCGTTCAGCTGCAGTGGGGAGAATCCCAGAAAATAAACTTCTTTGAAGTGAGCATAAACAGAGTGGCAGCTTTCAACAGCAAGGACTCCCTGCATTTACAAACATTAGGCAGGTAGATTCCAAGAGGAAAGGAAGGAGAGATGTAAAAACAAACACTGAGCAAAAGGTTTAAATACCAGCCTCTTGTTTTGGAATTCTAGGAAAAGGGGACTAGAACCCTCTGTAGGCTCCAGGTCACTGCTCCTCCAAACTGTTTCCCCACATTGTAGGTTTCAAGAAACCTCAGGACAAGGCTGGCTTCAAGGTCCAGGCTGTGGGACACACCTCTTCATAGATAAGCCCATAGTTAGCAAGGTTCTCTCCAGTGGCATATAAAAGGAAATCTACCTTAGCCTGAACACTGATCTATGAAATGTGTTCTTATAATAACTCATTTTCCATAGAACTTTATAACATACAGCACAGTGATTCTTCAAACTTTTTGGTCTCAGGACCCTTTTATAGTCTTAATAATTATTGAGGACCTCCCAAAGAACTTTATTTGAATTTTCTCTCCCTCTCTCTCTCTTTCTCTCATCTGCATACATATGTGTATCTACATATATGCATGCATATTTAAGAGGAAGCTAAGTGGCTCAGTGAATAGAGTGCTGGGCCCAGAGTCAGAAAGACTTGTTGAGTTCAAATCTAGTCTCAGACATTGACTAGCTGTGTGACCCTGGGCAAGTCACTTAACCTCTGTTTGACTCAATCCACTAGAAAAGGAAATGGAAAACCACTCCAGGACTCCAGGATGTTTGCCAAGAAAACCCCATAGACTGTGTTGGCATGCCTTAGGTGCACAGAGTCATGAAGAGTCCAACACAACTCAACAATGTGGGGAGTGAATACACATATATACTATCTTGTCTATTAAATTATATTAAGTTAAATTAAACAATCTTAGTATTATGAAAATAGTTTTGACCTCATGGGCCCCCAGGGGCCTCCCAACTCCCAGAGGTGAAGCAGGGAGGAGCCTTGGAAATCACCTGGTCCTGAGTTCTTTATCTTCTCTGAGTTTTCCTATGTGTTGGTTAGTGAAGGCTATGGAATTCCTCTCAAGCTAATGTTTTTCAATAATTGAAGGAAATACTAAAATTTTGCTAGGGGTTAGTGAAAATAATAAAGACGCATAATAAAGACGCAATTTTCTTTCCCACTTCAAGTTCCCAGATACCCTGAAATCTATCCATAGATCTCCAGCTCAAATTTCCCGACCTAGCCCAACCCACTCATCTCACAGATCAGGAAACCGAGGCCCTGGGAAGTAAAGGGACTTAGCCAAAGCCATACTGGCAACAGGAAACTGAAGCAGGATTCAAAGCCAGCTCCTCTAACTTAAAAGCCAGCATTTTCCCACTCTACCTTTCAAATAATAACTGATGCATGGCCTTTTAACAGTGGGCAATAGGGGAAAAAAATGGGCTGGTCACCTGGGAAAAGCACCAGATGACAGGAGGAAAGTGTGGTCCTGTAAAGGGGGCAAAACTCTCTACCTGGATAATCTTGTTTATTTAGCCTTTTTTTTTTTACTCAAAAAGAAATATTTTATTGCAATTTTCTTAATCTGCTGTGCAAAAAAAGTTTTAAAATGTTAAATATTATTAAGTAAATGTTAAATAAATTTAATATTTTAATTTAAAATTTAATTAAAGTTTAAAAGTCAAATAAATGTTAAATAAGTTTGAAAAAGAAATTCAGGTTAAAGGCATTAAGCAAATATGTTACCTTCCTTGGTGACCCCCTGAGAAGTTAAAAAGGCAAATTGCTGTTGTGTCTGCTTTACAAGATCACTAGAAGATTTTCTTTATTTTAGAGAGAGCTGATTTCAATTGATTAGCCAGGTAGCATCCAGTATCACTGTTCATTAGCAACACCGGTTATGTTACTCAGGTTAGCCCTGGAAGTAAGTTTGAATAACATCTTCAGATATGGATTAATTCTCTCATCAAATGCCTGACATTGTCATGCTCATGGACTTCTAAGGCACATAGAATGAGGCCTCCTGGCAGCATCCTGTTCTAGGACCCCGAGATAGGCTCTGCCTTTTTTGGTTAATCAGAGATGTGTGATATAGGCTTCTTGGGAACCCCCACCCTCTCCAGAAACCTCAGACAGGCATATTGTGCTTGCTGCCTGAATAGCAAGGCTGACCAGTGGAAACCAGAGTCTGCCACTGGGCATATGGCCAGTCTGCTCCATGAGTACCAGCCATTTTCACTCCAATGTTGAGTATTCACATTATCCCTATCCATTGGGCATGGTCTTCATGTGCCACCATGTTCTCTCCAGCACTTGATGGCTCATTCCTGGCCCTGTTGTTTCAACCTTTACAGCTGAGGTGAGCAGCCAGAAAGTCTTCTAGCTCTTTGCTCTGGGGCTGGTCCCACACCTGAGACTGTCTTTCAGCGGTTGATTCTTCCTTGAAAACTTCAGGAGACAATATAGGCTAAAAATGCCACGGTCATGACAGGATGATGGCAAACATCTAATGGAGGTGATCACAGCAACTTAAATTCCAAGGTTTCCTATGTGGGCAAAAATCTGTCCACCAATCCACCCTATGTGTCTATGATCAGACATGATTAATGATGGCCTGAAGACTTCAGAGAACTCTCCAGGCCCTCCATTCTAGTAAGAAGAATTCTGTCTCTTAAAATGAGAGCTCTTTGAGGGCGGACACCATATTTTCACCTAGCACAGCATCTGGGACACGTTAAGTGTTTAATACATTGTTGACTTAATTTGACTTAGGAGAAATTCAACTTCAACAGAATTGTTGATATTAAATTATTATTCAATAATTGATATTCAGTTATTGTTATTTTTTAAACAGGACCCTGATGTAGGTGGTTAAGAAACTCACTTTACCCACATCTACAAATGAAGGCCAGCCCCTTCTCTGCACCTTAGGATGTAGGAGAATTGCCTAGGGCAATAAGACATGGATTTGCTCAAGGTCCAAAGCCAGGATGGACCAAAGGAGGGATTTGAACCTAGTAGCCTGGACATATTGAAGGTGGGCCTTGAAACCAAGTCTTTCTAAGGCCAAGGCCAAATAGACTTGGGACCAGAAAGACCTGGATTAAAATCGAGCCCTAACATTTGATAGCTATATAAGCCACCATTAAGCACCACTGTCTTCCTCTGTAGAGGGGGTTGGATTCAGTGGCTTTTGAGGTTCAGCTCTAAATCTATGCTCCTATAATCCATTATACACTCATCAAGCACCTACTATGTACAAAGCCCCTTGCAAGTCTCTGGGAGAGATACAAAGCCTACCCTCATGGAGTTTGCAGTCTAGAGAGGCTTATGAGGTACAAGGAGCTCAAATACAAAATCATGTATAATAAGGACACAGGAGAATTGCAAGTTAATTGCTAAGTGACATGGAAAAGAGGAGAAACTGACAGACAGAGCTGGAAGGGACCTTAAAAGTCATCTAGTCCAATCCCAATAATCTAGTCATTATATAGATGAGGAAAATGAGGCCCAAAGAGGGAAGCAACTTACCCAGAGACACAGAGGAAGTAAGGGATCCAGCTGGGGAGTGACCCAGGCCCTCCATTTACAGAGATTCTCCCGCACCCTAGCCTATTTCCTGGGGACCTCACCCTGGGAGGGTATGTGCCTTCTTATTGCTGACTTTGATGGCATCCACACCCTGTCAAGAAAAAACAACCAAATAAAAGAACCTTTGCTTAGAGAAAGTTGATCCAGGAATGTCCCTGCAGCTCCTTCCCCTCCCCAGTGGGGTGGATAGGTTAGCTCCCTGAGGCTGAGTTGCTATCCAGAGACTTGTGTTTTTAATTTTATGAATAAGACAAGAAGCCACGTTACCCAGCTAGAGTTCCCATGACCCTCAAACAAGGGGGCATTAGGTCATCTTTTACTCCTTAGGAATTGTTCCAGAAGATGTTATCATCAAATAAAACCAATGTATCCAAAATATGGAAGGAAGCAGGAAACTGGGGGAAATTTTTTTCAGCAAATTTCTCTGATAAAGGTTTCATTTTTCAAATGTATGGGGAACTGAGCAAAACTTATAAAAATATGTGCCTTTCCCCAACTGGTAAATATGCACAGGATACAAACAATTTTCAGATAGTCTGAAAACTCCTTTGGCCATAGTCATATGAAAAAATGTTCTAAAGCACTATTGATTAGAGAAATGCAAATTAAAACAACTCTGAGGTACCACCTTATTTCCATCAGATTGGTTAACATAACAGAAAATGAAAATGACAAAATTCTGGAGGGGATCCGGAAAAATAGAAACACTAATGCACCGTTCATGGAGTTGTGAACTGATCCAACCATTCTGGAGAACAATTTGGAACTTTTCCCAAAGGGCTATAAAACTGCATACCCTTTGACCTACCAATACCACTAATAGTTCTGTATCCCAAAGAGATCAAAGAAAAGAGAAAAGTGCCTATACCTATAAAAATATTCATAGCAGCTTTTTTTGTGGTAGCAAAGAATTGGAAATTGAAGGCATTCCCATCAATTGAGGAATGGCTGAACAAGTTACATTATATGATTGTGGTGGAATGCTATTCTAGTAAGAAATTATACTGTAAGAAATGATAAAGGGGATGGTTTCAGGAAAACCTGGGAAGTCTTATATGAACTGATGCAAAGTGAAGTGAGCAGAATCAAGAGAACATTGTACACAGTGACAACAATATTGTAAGAATGATCAACTGTGAAAGAATTAACTACTCTGATCAAAAAAAATGATCCAAGACAATTCTAAAAGATCCATAATGAAAAAGGTTATCCAGGGGTGGCTAGGTGGTGTGGTGAATAGAGCACTGGCCCTAGAATCAGGAGGATCTGAGTTCAAATCCTACCCCAGGCACTTAACACAAAAACTAGCCATGTGACCCTGGGCAAGTCACTTAACCCCGATTGCCCCACCTTTCCCCCCTCCAAAAAGAAAAAAAAAGGTTATCTAGCTCTAAAAAGACAGATAATGAACTCTGAGTGCAGAATAAAGCAAACTTTTTTAAAATTTAGTTTATGTTTCTTGCTTTTTATTGTGTGATTTGTTTTTGCAACATGAATAATATTGAAACTTTTGCATTAGTTCACATGTATAATTGTTATTATATTGCTTGCTTTCTCAATGGATTGTGTAGAGGTGGGAAGAAGGGAGAGAATTTGGAACTAAAAAAAATTTTAATGAATGCTAATAAATAATTTGAAAATAGGAAAAAGAAAATGGTGCCATCCACTTTTCTCAATCATTGTCTATTTTATAATTATACCTATGGAACCACACATGCCCCCATCTAAGGGCTGATCATTAGTTTCTTCTCTTTCTAAACTGGAAAGAACTACAAATCCCAGGAGAGTTTATGGCCAGCTAATCCCACCCCATGGGGCATTATACCTACCAGATATGAACATACAGACCCCTCTGAGAGAATATAAACTTGCCCAGAGCAGACAAGAAGCTGATCTTAATGCTGGCCTCTTTATGTGTTTGCCTTCTTACAGGTAACTGATGCTGGCCAAGCCAATGTCTCAGCAGTGAGCCTAGGCTGGGCAGCTGTCCATTGCTGGTCCAGGGCTTAGGGACTGGGGACTCAAGAAGTTATTCCCCCCTCCCTTCTGCCCAAGAAAGAGACTAAGGGCAGGAGTGTCACCAGCAACACCACCCAAAAATCAGAACGAGGGAGGGTTTGGGAGGAATAAAAAAGGAAATTGGCATAAAAAAATAGGGTTTAATATAAAATAGTATCAACCTCTGGCCTCCAGCCAAATGCAAGAGGTTCTGATTGCTCCATCAGTCTAGCTGATGGGGCAGAGGGCCTTATCTCTCCCCACAACACTTCAGCTCAGATGCTCCTTCCCAATTGAGGTTCTGAAAACTTCCCTTCTGAAGAGTTTTGACTTTATTTTTAAAGCTTATCACCCCTCCCAGGCAGCCCCAGGAAGAAACTTCAAATCTCTGCTTGCTGTTCCTCTGTTAGCTAGCCTTCTCTGCTACACTCGGCTTCAGAAGAAAGGTGAATGACAAAAAAATAAGCTGAGACAAGGCATTTATTTACAAAAAGAACCTTCTGGGGTTTGTCCCCACTCAGTCTGACTCCCGGCTTCTTCCCCTACATTTCCTCCAGTCCCAGACAAAGACCTCCTGTGTTTGAATCCCCGAAAACGCCGGAATTCCTTCAAAACTCCACTCAAATGTTGCCGCCTTCCAGACCCAGTCTTTCCTCATTTCCCCAGCTCCTAGCCCTTCATCATCCCCCTGCCCCCAAATTAACTTGCATTTGTTTGTAAATATTTTGGATATCATAGCAATAGCTAACATATGAGGGGCATTTAAAGTTTGCAAAATGTTTTATTTTACTCTTACAACTCTGGGATACAGCTCTACTTATTAGCCCCATTTTCCAGGAAACTGAGGCAGACGGCACATAAGTGACTTGCCCAGAATAAAAAAGCTAATAAGTGTTTGAGGCCAGACTGGAAATCATTGGGATAGTTTGGTGGCAAAGTGAATAAAGCCCTGGGCCTGGAGTCAGAAAAATTCATCTTGGCTGAGTTGAAATTCAGACTCAAAGATACTTACTGGCTGTGTGACCCTGAACAAGTCACTTAACCCCATTTGTCTCAATTCTTCATCTGTAAAAATGAGCTGAAGAAGGAAATGGTAAAGCACTCCAGTATCTTTGCCAAGAAAACACCCAAATGGGGTAACAAAGAGTTGGCCATGACTGAAACAACAGAATAACAAATATACATATATGTATTTACACACACACATACACATATAAAATATCTCTGGAGAGATAAGATGTATGTATACATATATACATATATGTATACACACATACATGTTGTTTCTCCAAATAAAACAGAAGATTCTTAAGGGCAGGGTTTTTTTAACTCCTATTTTTGTAGCCTCAGCACTCAAGTACAGCACCTGGCACATAGTAGGCTCTTAATGAATGACAGTAATTGAGAACAAAGTCCCTGAGAAATTGTGTCATCATTTATGAAAACAAGATTTGGTTACGTTCAACATATCTTACTAAGATGCCTGCACACAAGTGGGTACACACACATATACCACATGAAGTCATAAAATTAAAGATCTTTAGAATTGGAAGAGACCCTATAAAAAGATTCACCACAAGGGTTGAACCAAAAAGGGTTTCTGGGTAATGCTAAGTTAACCAGAAATTTCATCCAGCCAGAACGCCCAACTTCCCAGCAGTCCATTGGTCGAGGAAGCTGTCGCAAATGCTCTGGATGGACTGGCACACATTGGCAGGGCATTTGTTAGCCCTCTGGGCCATTGCAATGGACTGACAGGCAGTGATCACTGCTCCTAGCATGGATGGCTCCCCTAGACGTTCACAGTTATCCCTCAAGGATCTGCTTTTCTAGAGGCCTAATCCCAGGCTTGCTCTTATCTTGGCTAGAAAGACCAAGAAAACCTTCCTCCAGGAACTGATCCCTTCCCCTCCCACTGCTTTCCTTTCCTTGTGAGATTTATATGTGGGCTTGGTGTGTTTTTTCAAGCCCACAAAAGAATGCCATGATGCACTTTTCAGCCTGCAAACAGGACAGAGTCCTGGGATTGTGGCACATAAGTGTTCTAGACTCCAAGCCACCATTTCCTCTGCCAATCTTTTCAAGAGAAACCTGAGTCTAATACAAAAACCAACTCAAAGAATCTGCATTCCCAGAGATATAACTAAGGGTCAGTAGTCAATGCTTTTTCTAGGATGTGTATTTAAAAGGTGTTTAAAAACAACAACAATACTTTCAGTGCTTCAGCAGCATAGAAAAAAACAGAGTTTTATACCTAACTCATAGGAATAATTAGTTAACATAGGAAGCTACCAGTTGGCCTGGCTGCTATGAGTTCCTTACACCCTCACCCTCTGCCCACCTACCCACTGCTCCATATAGTGGCTTACCCAGCAGCAGCCTGGTAGGAGAATTCCAGTGCACTCCCCCCCAACAGGGCTACATCCTCCTTCCCCTTAAATGACTAGAGTGGTTTTCCTTAAGTCTGACAGATCTGATCATGTCAGTCACTTACTCGGGAAACTCCAATGGTTTCCTATTGCCCCTAGGATAACATAGAACCCCCTCTGTCTCACTTTTAATGCCCTTCACAACCTGACCTTAAACTATCTTTCCAAGACATCTTTCTGCTCTTTTCATCATAAATTAGCTGACTTCCTGCACTCTGCAATCCAGCCAGAGTAGCCTGCCCTCTGTTTTTCTCACAGGACACACATCTCCCATTTTCATGCCTTTCACGCCTGTAATGCATTCCTTCCTCACTTCAGCCTTACAGGAATCCTTCCCTTTAAGAAGTAGCTTGAAACCCACCTTCTACACAATCCTACTATGTAAATATCCAAGATTACGTCCTTTTAAAAAGTATTACAGTCCTTGGGACAAGATGTAAATATAAATTTCATTCATTAAAAAAAAATCTACTAGCGAACAGAACTCAAAAGAACATTTAAGTAGTTGTGCTGTTGGTTAGTGGTTTCATTCCTGTCCAACTCTTGGTCAGTCCACTGGGGGTTTTCTTGGCAAAGACACTGGAGTGGTTTGTCATTCCCTTCTCCAGCTCCTCTGATAGATGAGGAAAGTGAGGCATTTTACAGATGAGGCAAACAGAATTAAGTGACTTGCCCAGGGTCACACAGCCAGATTTGAACTCACAAAGATGAGTCCGCCTGATTCCAAGCCAGGTGCTACATCCACTTCACCACCTAGCTGCCCTTCAGTAGTTGTGAGCGCCCTCCTTCCCTAGCTAGCATGTATTTGACTTACTTGGGTTGCTTTGTCTTTGTTCTCTTTTTAGTTTGCATATATTTATGTATCTGTTTGTTGTCTTTCCTGCTACAATGGAAGCACCTTGAGAGGAAAGACTATTCCATTTATCTCCAGCACCTAGGACAGAGTCTGGCACACAGTAGGCACTTAAGAAATGCTTATTTAGGGGCAGCTAGGTGGCAAAGTGAATAGAGTTCTGGCCCTGGAGTCAGGAGGACTTCAGTTCAAATCCAGCCTCAGACACTTAACTAGCCATGTGACCTTGGGCAAGTCACTTAACCCCCGTTGCCCTGCCCTCCCACCTCCAAAAAAAATGCTTTTTTGATCAAACTAAGGACAAAGTTCATACTCCTGGGCCCAGGCACCAAAATGCTTAGTTAGGGTTCTGCCTAATCCCTGCTCCTTGCCCCTCCCAACCCAAAAAAAGATAAAGAGGAAAAACACATGAAATGGCATTAGGTTTCAGCTCCAACCTTGTATGGTTTCCTGCACAGAAGGTTGAACGGACAGGGCACTCCCCAGTATTAGAAATGTGTGGAATGAGCTGTCTTGTTTGTCTTGGAGTAGACTTTGGTAAGCAAATACAAGTCCAAAATGTCACCATCACCCCCCCCATCCCCACCTCCAACAGGATATCTCCTGAAAAAACATTTTTGAGGTTGTTATTCAGGTGTTTTTCTCAGTGTATATGTCATTCTTTGATACAGAGGATTGGGTGTGTTTTAATATCAATCCACAATCTTTCTCCTTCAGCCATGTTTATTGTCAAAGACCATGTCTTTGAAGCCACCAAGAAGCAAACAGTTAGATTGTGTTGAGCCAGCATATACTACATTTGGAAGGCCTGCTCATCTTTGCACTGTTTCCAGGCCAAGATTTCCAAAGCAACGTTGATTTTTTTAAATAATTGATGTGGCTCTTTCCAGCACCTTCTCCGGGTAACTGCTCTGGTCAGCTAGGATAGGAAAACTTTGTTGCCAGATGATCCTTCAGAAATCCACTTTTATAGATCTGTTAAGCAAAGGTCATCCCAATCACTTCAGACCCACTGGGATGGGGGCAGGGGGAGGAAGGGAGTCCGTCTCCCACCCACGGTCCTAGGAAGGTATCACCTCTTGACTTACAGGGGGGAAATTACCAGCTAAAGGACATTACACAAAGGCTTCAGTGGAGGCTGGGACAGCTAAATGTTAGGAATGTGGGCAGCCCTTTACATGGTGTGAGCTAAGGGCTGGCTCAGTCAGCTTTCTGGTCTAACTGTAATCACAATGAAAGAAAGAAACAACTCACGTTAAAATGTATTTAGCACATTATTTTCTCTCTGAACTGCCACAATGCCTGAAATTCCACCATCTGAGATTGATTTATTTATTTAGGTACTGACTCTCCCTTTTAAAAGGAAAGGTAGGGGGCGGCTAGGTGGTTGCAGTGAGTAGAGCACCGGCCCTGGAGTCAGAAGGACCTGAGTTCGGATCTGACCTCTGACACTTAACACACATAAAAAAAACCTAGCCGTGTGACCTTGGGCAAGTTACTTAACCCCAATTGCCCTCCAAAAAGCAAAAAAAAAAAAAAAAAAAAAAAGGAAAGGTAGGTGACTCAGTGGATAGAGTGGTAGGGCCAGAGTCAAAAAGACTCAGCTTGAATTCAAATCTGGTTTCAGACGCTTACTCGTTGTATGACCCTGGGCAAGATACTTCACACCATTTACCTCAGTTTCCTCACTTGCAAAATGATCTGGAGAAGGAAACAGCAAACCACTACAGTATCTCTGCCAAGAAAACCCTAAATGGTATTTTTAAAATTGCCAGACAGGCCTGAAAAATGACTGAACAACTCCTTTTTAAAATGCTAGCAGTTCTTGGAGGAGTGGCAGTAGTGGTGAGATTCCTGTAGCCATTAACATCATAGCAATAATTAGTTTATCAGATTACGTAGCCAGACTTTTAGTGGGAACTCAAGACAACGGGACATAGGACAGATAACTTTTTTCTTTCTTTTTCTGGAGGGGAAAAGGTAGGGCTTTGAGGTTAAGTGACTTGCTCAAGGTCACACAGCTAGTTTTTTTGTGTTAAGTATCTGAGGTCAGATTTGAACTCAGGTCTTCCTGACTCCAGGGCTGGTACTCTATTCACCACCTAGCCACCCTGAGATAACTTTTTGTTTAGAGGAGGATGAGGTCCCAAATAAGAGAACAAAAGCAACAAATTTTGTATTATTACACAGACTGTGTCCTCCCAAGTAGATCATTCTCCTAATCTTCATCAGGCTCAGTCTCCATCAGCCCATTTCAAGGAATTTACTAGGGAATTAGAAAATGGCATTGTAGCTCAGGAGCAGGAAGGGACCATAGAGGGCATAGTCTAACTTCTTCATTTTCCAGATTAAGAAACCAAGGTCCAGGGGCGGCTAGGTGGCGCAGTGAATAGAGCGCCGGACCTGAGTTCGGAGCCGGCCTCCAACACTTAATCCGCACAAACAAAAACCTAGCCGTG
This sequence comes from Gymnobelideus leadbeateri, assembly GCA_011680675.1. Taxonomy (NCBI): domain Eukaryota; kingdom Metazoa; phylum Chordata; class Mammalia; order Diprotodontia; family Petauridae; genus Gymnobelideus; species Gymnobelideus leadbeateri. The sequence goes on from WOXC01004713.1 coordinate 1,084,037, forward strand.
TAACCTTGGGCAAGTTACTTAACCCCAATTGCCCTAAAGGGGCGGCTAGGTGGCGCAGTGAGTAAGAGCGCGGGCCTCGGAGTTTGGATGACCCGAGATCAGATCCGGCCTCAGAAAATGAGCACCCACGCATAAATCAAATGACTAGCCGTGTAACCTTGAGCAAGTTACTTAACCCCAATTGCTTTAAAAAAAAAAAAAGAAAAGAAACCAAGGTCCAGAGAATTGCTGTGACTTGCCCAAAGGCCATGAGGGTACTGTGAGGCAGAACCAGGATTTGAACCCAGGTTCATTAATGCCAAAGTCATTCCACTTAGCCCTGGGCCACTCTATTTCCCTCTAACAGGTTGAAGGCATCAATGATTTACATGAATGTTCTTCCTTAAAAGTCACAAAGCTTAGAAAGAGAAACAGATAAAGGAAACATCATTTTTAGAACTTTACCCCATTGGAATATAAGTGATCAGTGGGAGCACCAGCACATTTTAACACTGACTGCTGGTTTTCTAAGGTGTAGTGTGGGATGGTGCAAGCAGGGAAAGATGTTGCCTAGGCAAGATGGACAAGACTGAGATCAGGAAAGACTTCATGGAGAAGGAAGCATTAGAACTGGGCCTTCAAGACTGAAAAAGATGTAAGCAGACAGACATGGTGAGGGGTGAGTGGACAAGAGGGCATTCCAGGCACCAGGAACAGCAAATGCAAAAGCAAGGAGGTGGGAAAGTACTACATGTGATTGAAGGACAGCATGTAGTCTAGCTTGGCTGGGCCCCAAGAATGTGAGACAAGATTGGAAAAAGAAAGTGTTCATTGCTTTGAAACCTTTACATAAAAGATGTCCTGAAATTATGAACATGCACCCAGGATTTCCCTTTTCTCTATTCTCTCCTCTCTTCCTTATTCCTTCTTCATAGAGAAGCAGCATGGAACTAAAACCCAGCCCAGTCCAACTACAATCCCTCTCTGCTAGGAAAAAGATCCATCTTCTTTTTGGTTTGTTTTCACCGATGCCTTTTGTTTTGGACATTTGTTTCATTTCTGAACATAGTAAAGGCCTCCCTGCCACCACCACACACAACGCCTCCCCACAACAATTCTATTTATTCTCTTTCTTTATTTCTTTTCAAAGTCTGGACCTCTAGTAGACTAGTGACTCATAGCCCAGAGTGATGAGCTGTCAATAACTGGAGGAGGGGGGCCATTGAATGGCCAGAGACCCTTCTAGAACTGGCAGGCAGTTTGAAACCAACAGCATGGAGCTCAGTGGAGGGGGCCAAGCCCTCATCCTGAGCCTTCCTGTAAATTACAAAGAAGCCTTCTTCCTGGTAAATTTGCTCTAGAATTTCTCTGAGCACTGTTCAGCCAGTGGTTTCAGCTAGTGTCAGCCTTTTCCTCTTTCCCAAGAGCCCTGGGAAGCCCCTCAAAATCTCCACCAAGCAGTTCCCACCAAGGAGAAGGGGGAATTCCAAGGCATTCTTTCTCTCTTTCCCAAAGCCCCAAATCTGTCCTTCTTGAGAGGAGAAGATCAGGAGAGAGGACTGAGGCTCTTGACTAGCCTAGCACCATAGCATCATAGACTTTACCTCTGGACCTGGAAAGTCATGATGTTAAGAAACCTGGGTTCTAGCCCTGAAATAGGAATCAGGAGACTCACATGCTTGGCTCCATCACCTGCCTTATGTGGAAAATGAGGAGGCTGGAAGAAATGCTCCTGAGGGGCCTTCCAACTCTAGGGTCTGCTGACTTTTCCTATGTACAAGACACTGTGCTAAGCCCCATATCCTGCATGGGGATGTGAACGAGAAAAGCTTCCTGCCCACAAAGAGCTTCCAATTCAGAAGGGAGCAGAGGTGTACATAAACAACAATAATGCAAAGAAGGGGGTCCAGGGTTGGCTTTTTTGATGGTAGAAACAGACAGGGTTGCAATGTTCAACAGAAAACCCAGCTCCCTCTGGTCTTCCTAACTCAAGAAGAGGAGTCCCAGGAGAGCAAACGGGAGATGCTTTCTTCTCCTAGCCTTTAATTCATTCCTTTTTCCTTACAAGATGTAGAGGTTGTCTGGGTCCAGCACAAATGGAAATGCTGAAATCCCTGCAAGCCAAGGGAGAGGATGTGGAGAGGACTTGGCAGAAGGTGATTTGAAAAGCAGACTCAGCAACTTGGGGGATATGGATGGGTGGAAAAGATGAATGCAGGAGAATCTGTGTTCTGCAGAAGCCTGGTTAGTAATGAGGGTGGGATCCTGGGGACCAGAGCTCACAGTCACTGCCCTTGAATTGGCCAGAGAAAAAGAATGGACGGTGTGCACATCAAGTCAGGCAAGAGAATCACGATTTTTATACTTCATGAGGCTATGTGTGTGTGCTCACGTGTGTATGCTCTGGCATGGGAGCAAATGGACATGTCGATTTCGCCTTCCCAGGATTTCTACAGACACAAACAGTGTCCCAGCTTCAGGAAGAGGAAACATGACTGATATCCTGGAGGGGAGGCACCAACCTGTCCTCTGCAGCTGCAGCAACCACAGCAACAATGTGCATGTATACAGCAGGTACCCCACAGTCTACAAAGCCCACTACAGCTCTGACAGGTAAGGAGGATCTAGGCTACCTCTGGTACATGAGGCTCGGAGGGATAGGGTCACAGAGCCAACACGTGACTAATCTGGGCTTCTGAATCCCGCGCCCCGCCCCCCCCCCAACTTCTCTCCCCTCCACTGTTTAGTCCCTGAACAACAATGAGAGAAGGTTGCTTCCCATTTCTCGCATTCTGCCACCTGATAAGGCATGTGTATGCCCGAGAGGAAAAGGATGTGAGAAGGCACCAGGTTATTTTGTAAAGTGTTTGTCATCCCTGGAACACGGCCCCTACCCACCAGGTCTGCCAAGTCTTCTCCCTCTAGAAAGACCTAGAACACTGAGCCAATAGCTCCGCATTTTGGCTTATTTCACTGCTCTGTGTAATTCATGGAGCTTAGGAACTTGGCTCCAATTGAGAGACCAATGGTGACGTCATATTTTCATGGTGTCTGCCTCACCCTGGGGTTCCCATTGCTGATAGGGATGATCTCATTCATCCTTTTACTGACACATGATTATTAGTGTTACCCATTCCAATTCTTATTTTATAGATGTGGAAACTGAGCCCAGGGGGGTTTCAGCTAGCATTTCTGTGATCACATGGAGAGGGATTGACTAAGTAAATGGACTCACATTATTGTCATTCATTCTAATAATCATTAATCAGTTCAAGAAATACTTGTGCACCGACCAGCAAGGCTGGAAATGAACAATATAAAGAGAAAGAAACCACCCTGGCTCTCTTCCATACAGCTAGCTGCCAAATGATCTTTGTAAAGCACAGGTTTGACCATGTTACTTTCCTGTTAAGTAAATTCCACTGATTCCCTTTTATAGAACCACAGAATCCCATAATTGGGAGGGACCTCAAAAGCCATCTCATCAAGCAGTACTCAAAAGGAATCTAAGACAAGTGGTCATCCAACCTCTTCTTAAAGCCTTCCAAAGAGGCAGAAACTCTCCTCTGCAGAGAGTCAATTTTCTATAGGGGTAGACTCCAAAGGAGAAGCAGGGTCCCACAAGGGCTTGTAGTCTTGATTCCAAGGTTACCATGGCCTGACCTCAAAGGACATGTAAGCAGTTAGCAGTCCAACATCCTCCCACAATTAGCCAGTCATGGGGATTTTCTCCAGCACATCCACACCTACCCTAATCCCCTCAACACTTGTTCTATTTGCCCCCTCCCTCCTCAAGCTCCCAACCTCCCACCTTTTGAGCTTTTAGTCAGACCGACAGGGAAATTATAATGTAAAGCTCCACTGTGACATTCACAGAAGTGGCTGTGGCAGGTGCCACTGGGAAAATCTCCCCACCTAGCCATCCCCAGTGAACCTACCCCCTCCTTCCTCCTCCACTTTCAGATCACTTGGCAGTTGTGGTAGTCAGTCCTTGGAGGGCAGGCTCTGAGTTCCAGGGAAGTGGCCAATGAGTGACAGAATAAGTCTCACAAGATGAACAGGCTCAGAATCAGAACCTTACATCTCATTGCATGATCTTTCCCAGAAAAGTCTTCCCCACTTCCCGGCTTTCCTCCTCAGAATCTTAGAAATGCCTACTATAGGACAGGACTATGCTAAACACAGAATAAACCAAGAAAAGACAGTCCCTCACACCAAGGGGCTAATATTCTACTGGTGCCCCGTTGTTAATAGGAATAAAAGCTAGAATTAATAGTAATTGAAGGTGTCCAACACACATTAAGCCTTTTCCCCATTTGTTCCTTACTAGAAGTCTGTGACGTGGATTATTATTGTTCCCACTTCACAAATGAGGAAACTAAAACTGAGAAAGGTTAAGTGATTTGTTCATTTGTATAACTAATAGATGTTTAAAGCAGGATTTGAACTCACATCTTCCTGATTCCAGGTTCATTATACTATTCACTGCACCAACTAGGTGCCTCTTGTAATCTTTACCTCCTCAAATCATCTGTAGAAGCATATTTAAAACCTGTTTTCTAGAAATATCCAGAAATCCTAGAAAGCCATTTCTAAAATCCTTGGAAAAGCCCCTTGGACACAAAGATTTTTTCTTAGGGAAACGGTGGTGCCAATTGTGATACTTAGAATCAAGGGACCAAAGCTTTTGCCAAAGAAAGACTTTCCCATGGAATCGGTGATCCACTGAACGGTAGTAAGGGGAAGGATGCTTAGCACCCAGCACCTTTATTCATTGAGAAAGAGTTAAGACATCAGTGGAAGTGGAGGTCCCTTCCTTTCATTTCAAGTATGAGGAAAGTTGGTCCAGGAGGGAATGGGATGGCTGATTTGCTGCTCAATTCTGAAATGGTAATCCATACTGTATTTTAAGATGGTTATCGATGTTACCTAAAATCTTCTTGGGTTACCTAAAGATTTCTTGTAAGGAACAAAGTTAATACACTTAAGGTACTTTGGCACCTTCAAGTACTGTGTAAATTCCAACTTTTATTAACAACTGGGGGTAGCAGTAGAAAGTCAAGTTGAAAGGCAAAGGGGACTAGGTTAGTTTGGATTTTTCCCAACCTCCCCTCCTCCTACTTTCTCCCTTTCTCTTTCCCTTTCTTTCTAGACATCCTTTAGTCTACCCTTCTGCCTCCCCCCTCTCTTTCTCCTCCCTCTTTCCTGCTCTTTCTCTTTCCCTCCTCCTCCCTCTCCTCCTCTTCCTGTTTTTCCCTCCTTCTCCCCACTCTCCAAGTAAGAAATAAGTTTGGACATCAATTAATATTAAATTAAATTGTTTCTGCTAGATTTGAGTCTGCATAACTAAGTACAGTATTAGCATTAATAGTTTTTTTTTTTCTTTGACAGATCTTGGGATTATAAAACCAAAGGTCTGGGACTAGAAGAGACCTCAGCTAGTCCAATCACCTCATTTTACAGATGAGGAAACTGAGACCTAGATGGTTAATTGCCCAAAGTATATAGGCAGTAGTCATTAGAAGTAGGATTTGAGCTTAACTGCTCCAGTCTCTTGTTAAATCTTCCTATTAAATGTTTATAATATATATTATATCCACATATATACATGCACATATGTTATATATTGATATAATGCATATACACCATACACACCATCACATTCTATCTTCTAGTACCTTGGAAGTTCCTTGAGGGCAGGGACTAGTTTTCTTTTTCAACTGTGTATGTCTGACAGTGCCTTGCAAGTATTATAGTGTTTGAAATGGCCGAGGCAGAACCGAATAGAATGGAAGAGGCCAAGCCAATGTGGAATTGTCTGGGCCTCGTTCATGCCATGCTGAAGCCACTTGAGTCAGCATAGCCAGACCAACAGGAGCCCACCAAAGAACCCCAGAGCGGACCACACTTCCATCTTCAGTCAGCAGATATAGCCCACTCCCCCAGGGCATCTGGGGTCAGAGAATTCTCTTCCTTTGCTGGCTCCAAAGGAAAAAGAAAGTCTTTCCTGTTAGCTTTCAAAATAGGGGGAAATCGGGGCCCCCCTCCTACAAACATCAGGCTTGCTCAGGTGTGTTTCCATTTCTGGAAATCCAGCCCTCTCTCCAGTAAATAAATAAAACAAAATAAACCAAATGATGAAGAACAAGTGTCAGGAACATTCAGGGCTTCCTTCCCCTAAGTCAGTGCCTCCGGGAGGCCAGGAGATGGGGTGAGGCTTGAGGGAAGGGGGGACATAGAGGGAGGGGATCTGAGTCAAAAGCTGCTGACTGTGGCGTCTCCTCTCATGCACCAGGAATGTGACGATGTCATGTTCTAAAGTCCCACACACCCTGCCGCTGCTCCCCACCATCCCAAAGATGAGATCGCCCAGACAATCCTCAAGACTGGGAGAGGTAGTCTTAGTCCCAGAGCATGGAGGGCGGGCTGGCCTTGTTTCCTGGAAAAGGTTAATCAAGGAAGACTGGAATCACTTTCTCTCCCTTAAGATCTGGAGAAAGGAGTCTGCCTTCGGTTAGGTGTGGTTCTGCCTGAAGGCAGGGGGATGGATGAGTTGACTTTCAGAAATCCCTTCTAGGCATATCCACCTCTCTCCTCCCTCAGATGTTTAAGAGCCGGGAACTTAACTACTTAACTGATGCCAGTCTTTTTTTAATGAAGATTATAAAAATTGGTCTCTAATCTGCCTACGACCTGTAGGAATGATGAGACGTGGACTTTGTGGCTACAGGGATCCTCAGTCACAGATTCTGAGCCCAGTTCCCTCATTTTACAGAGGAGGGATCTGAAACCAAGGCGTAATGTGCCCAAAGTTACCCACCTTATAATGTCCCGAGGCAGGATTTTTGTTTTGTTTTTGATTTTTTGTTTTTTGCTTTCTGGAGGGGGGGAAGAGTGGGCAATTAGAGTTAAGTGACTTGCTCAAGGTCACATAGCTAGCAAGTGTTCCACCTAGCTGTCCTTATTTTGTTTTTGTTTGTTTGTTTATTTTGTTTTTTCCTCGAGGTAGGATTTTAATCCTGGTCCACTGCCTTGATTCTAACACCCATGTGCCTGCCCCCATTTTATAGATAAGGGAATTGAGGCCAAGAGTAGTTAAGTGACTAGAAGAGTCAAAGGCAGGCCTGGAACTCAAGCCTTCCTGACCTCAGTCCAGCCCCCTGGCCCTTTAGACATCATGTCTAGACAGCACTTCAGCCTCCCAAACCATCCCAGACACATGGGGGAAGTGGATTCCACAGCCAGTATGGTTGCTGTCAGGGTCCTACACCATTCAAAGCCAGGCACGCTGCCACCTTTAACTTTAGCACATAGTAGGTGCTTAATAATAAATGTTTATTGGTTGATTGATTAACCTGCTGGTACTGAATCCAATGTCTTGTTTCTTGTCCTCATTGGGCACAGAGACCTTAGAACTAGGAGAGAACTCATAGGCCATCTGTCTAGTTCTTCCATTTTACAAAAGAGGAAATGAGGTCCAGAAATAGTCCCTATTTTTTAAATGATTCCTTTCCTTTCTCTGCATCAGGTAGGAGCCCAACCACTTGAGAGATTTATTGTTGCTCCAAAGGCAGTCGCATGGAATGTGAATGTTGGATTTGGGAGGTTTTCCTTAACCCTTTCATTGACTGCTATAGTCAATGGGGAGAGGTGGGGAAGAAAGATAGATAGAGAGAGAACATTAAAGTATAGATTCAGAGCTGGAAAGGACCCCTGAGGCCATCAATCCAGTCCTTCTTAAACTGGGTTTCGACCCCATATGGGGTTGATAAAAATTTGGCAATAGTAAAAGATTTCTGAATGCACAACAACTAAAACTTAATTAAAGACCAAACAAATAATGCATCCTAGGTGTTTGTGGCAGCCTCCCCACCCATGTTGCATCTCCAGACTTCACTGCAGCCTCAGTTCTAAACACACAGCATGCTCACTTTGCACTGCCCATACCCTCAGGCCCCAACACCAATAACTACTGCCAGAATACAGAAACGGGGCTTGAACAGAAAAAGTTTGAGAAGCCCTGAGTCCAAGTGGATCATTTCACAGGGGAAGAAACTAAGGCACAGAGAGGTTCAGTAGGCAGGGGGATGGATGCTGAGGTTCAGTAATGTGCCTGAGGTTACCCAGGGACTGAATCTGCTGTCAGAGGAGTCTGGACTCTGCTGCCTGCTGTTAGTGCTCACCCTCCAATGCTATTTTCTACCCCTTCCTTCTCTGTCAATGATGGGCTTGGCATAGATGACCCTTGAGATCCCATGTAGTCCTATCCTTCTATGATCATGTTTATGTGAAAGTGACCAAGGAAAACTGACCCCAAGTTCAGTCCAAGGGTCCTCTTGGGCGCTCCTGCTCCCAACTCTGCCTGATCGTCATCCTTAACCTCCCTGTCTTTCTGAGCTCCAGGAGAGCAGGAACCTGGGCATGGCCAAGGAGGGCTTTTTGCTATCTCTGCACTCGCTTGGGCCAGGGCAGGGCTTGAGCTGGGCTTCTGGGGGTCCCTGAGGGCTTGGGGAAACAGCTGAGAGTCCCCACATTCCCAATAATCCCAAAGCACTGCACTTCCCCGGAATGGGCTTAGTCTCAACTGAGTAGGAGTCAGAGATACCTGGATCAGCAGTGACTCTGAGGCCAGAAGGCTCCTCTGATTATGGGCATTGGAATCAGTGTCCTGGCTTGCAGCCTATGAACTGTCTGCCAGGGGAAGTCAAGAGACACCAGGCTGCTGCTCCCCCTCTATGCTGAGGGTCAGACCACTGCTCCCTGATTGGACCTGCAGCTTCTGCTCTTCCTCCTCCCTCCGGTTTAAGATTTTTGTCATTTCACATTAATGAGAAGGGTCATGCCTCAATCACCAGGACAATAGTTCAATTCAATATGTATTTATTGAATTCGACAAAAACACACAAACACATAGATGAAGAGTTAGAGGGGACCTTTGAAGGTTATCTAGAGCAAATCTCTCATTCTACAGATGAAGAAACTAGAGCTGCAGAAATGATGCAATTTATCTGCAGTTGCACAGCTCTTAAGGGTTACAAGCAGGATTCAGGGCAACAAGGTAAGGCAATCAGCATTCATTAGCCACTTCCTATGTGCTAGGAACCATGCTAAGCATTGGGGCTACAAGAAAAACAAAATTCCTGCTGCATTTTATGCCTCTGTTCTCCACTGACTCATCTCTGTTAGGCATTTCTGCAGGTCTTGTGCTCCCCAAGCTACTGTCTATTAATATCTGTTAGCCTTAGTTGTTTTGTCTCTTTAGGTCCATCTCCTACTATCTACTGGGGTGTAGTAACTAGAAAGCCTCTCATTGACAAGGGGAATTATGGTTCTCTATAACTAAGAGCTATAAGCCAACAAAAAGTGGCTAACAAAATGCCCAAGATCAAGATTAAATTGATTCTTTTGACCACTTTTTTCCTTGTGTGGAATGGCAGTTCTTGGTCCTAGACAACCCAGTTAGAAAATTCCCTACAATTTTTGCTAAGTCTCTGATGGTAAATCTTCCTCCCCAAAAGCCATTTCCAAGATTCTTCCCCCCAAAAAAATAAAACGCCCAGGGAGTATAGGAATGGGGGTCCCAAGACTCTCTTTGATTGTCATGGATATGAAGACAGAAGAAAGAACAAAAGTTAGATAAAGCATAAAGGTCCCTGGTCCACATTTCTGCCTTTAATATCTGTATCTGCCAGCAATAAATATGCTGACTCAGGGGCTGCTAGGTGGTGCAGTGAGTAAGAGCAAAGCCCAGAGTCGAAGGACCCAGGATCAGTTTGCCTCAGATATTTAACACACACACACACACACACACACACATAAACTGGCCGTGTAACCTTGAGCAAGTTACTTAACCCCAATTGCTTTATTAAAAAAAATGCTCTTTTTATATTCAGCCTGGTGCCAAGGTGATATCTCTCCAAGATTCTTTTTTTTTAAATTAATTTATTAGTTTAGTTTTAGTTAACAAGATTCAATTCCATAGTTCCTTGAATTTCAAATTTCCTTTACCTCCCTCCCCCCACCCCCCATGACAGCATATAGTCCAGTATAGGATCTGCAAATACATTCATATTAGACATTAGTCCAATTACAAAGGCGTATTGTACTAGGTGGGATGAAAAATGGTAAAGAAGAAATAAAACCAAACAATGAAAAGAAAAAGATCAATTAGTTTGCTTCCATCAGGATTCAAGCTCAGTTCTTTCTAGTTATTTCTCTGGATGTCGCATTTCTCTCCTTCATGAGTCTTTTGGGATTGACTTATATCACTTCATTGCTGAGAAGAGTCCAGTCTGTCATAGTTGGCCATCACACATATGTTGTGTCTGTGATTGTATACAAATTTCTCCTGGTTCTACTCTTCTCACTCAGCATCATTTTGTATAAGCTTCTCCAGGTAAATATGAAATCCCTCTCCTCCTAATTTCTTATAGCATAATAATATTCCATTACATGCATATGCCACAACTTGTTCAGCCATTCCCCAATTGATGGGCATCCCTTTAATTTCCAATTCTTTGCAACCATGAAAAGAGCTGCTATAAATATTTTTGTACATATGGGTCTTCCTCCCACTTCTATGATCTCTTTGGGATATAACCCTAGAAGTGGTATTGCTGGGTCAAAGGGTATGAAATTATTTATAGCCCTTTGGGCATCATTCCAGATTGCTCTCCAGAATGGTTCTCCAAGATTCTTAATGAATGTTTATTGAGTTGAACTCTTAAATGGGTTGGGGTAACTAGGAAAGGTGTTATAGAGGAAATAGGTGGAACTTCAGCTTGGCTTTGAATAAACTGAGAGGAAGGAGGTAGGGAGATTCTGTGAGTGCCTTTTAGGCATAGGGGATAATTAGTTTAGGCCTAGGGTACAGAAACTGGAGATAGATTGTGTGGGTGAGGAATGGCAAGGTCAGTTTGGCTGGACAGCTAGAGTGGCAGAAGGGGATTTGGAAATGATAAGGCTGGAAGGTGGGGGTTCCTTAAATTGAAGAGCTCATCACTACACTAACCTCCTCCCACCTCATGGCCCTAAGGAATTAAGTTTTAGTCCAGAGTGGAGAAGAAGGAAATAAGATTGTCTGAGTTGGGTCACATTTTAGCCACACTCCATTTCTTTAACCCAGCTCCCCCGCCCAGCCGCCACTCTCTAGGCAGTCTCAACCTAGATTACTAGATTGCAGACTCCCTGAGGTCAATGTCCCTGTTTCAGTCATCTCTGTATACTTTGAAATGCCTTTTGTCCCTGAGCTCTGCACATTAGTCTTTATTGGAAGGAGGTTCTCTTTTTGTCATTTTAAAAAGGTAAACTGCTTTCTACCTTCCCCTCGACACCAAAGGACACTGTATTGAACCCAGCTGAAGTGATGGGCACTTTGTCCCAGATGTCTCCCTGCTACCTCATGGAGGTCAAATACCAAAAGGCCTCATATTTGCCAAAATAGTCACAGAAGTATTCCTTGTGTTGGCAAAATACTGGAAACAAACGAGTACCTAAAGAAACGGGTGAATGATTGAGGTAAATGTAATGGAATATTATGTGCCTTAAGAAATGACAACTATGAAGAATTCAGAAACATGAGAAAACATATGAACTGATGCAGGGACTAACAGACTCAGAATACTAGGGCAGTAGCAGAAAAGAACTCTAAAATGAAACCTGATACTATGTAATGATAATGACCAACCTTGGGCAGGAGGAAGAGATGAGAACATGAATCTTACTGCTCTCTTGGAGGGGCACACATTGTTACATATGATGTCAGTTGTGGTGACTGTGAACCAGGAGAAGGCTCTCTTGGTGTTTGTGTGTGTATATGGGTGTTGGGCAGTGGGGAGGGCAGAGGACAGGTAGATCCAGAAATGACTCTTTTAAAGGAAAAATCACCAGAAAGTTTAAAAACGAATGGCACATGTTGTTGCTAAGTTTGAGGGGAGCATTTTCCCCATGACTTTTAAGGAAAGAAACGTTTCCTGGGAGACCTTCCCCAAGCAGTCCCCCTCCTTAACCCCACTCTCCTTGTCTAATTATGTTTGCATTCATTACTAAGTATTGCTCTCGTTTTAAGAGAATTGGTAATTAAACACAATCTCAGTTACAAACTGTGAAACAAATAACTAACCGATTCCATATTCTTCATCTAAAGTTTCATGGGGATTCTGAAAACCCCTGGCTTTCCGTCTCCTGGTCAGTAATGCACCCCAGCTCTAAACAACTGACTTTTTATTCAAGGCCTGAAATCTGACACCTAAATTCACTTTAAATTAGACTGAATAAAGAGTAAATGTTACACCAAATATACAAATGTACCTAAGACTGAAGAGAGGACTGAAGAGAGACTCAGACCAGCTGGGCGTCTGTTAGGAGGAAGGAGGGCTTGGGGTCCAGTCAGCTTAAAGCTGCTTGAACCACACCTCCAAGTTGTATGCTCACTTCCAATTGGATTTATGACTGAGACTTATGTCTGAGACACCAAGGAGCTTTGGGAGAGGTTGAGTTCCTTTTAGGGGAGATTCTTAGAAGCCAAAGAAAGGAACCAGGGCAGTAAGAAGTCAATTCAGTTGAATTCAACAAATATTTACTAAATATTAAATTCAGGTGCTGGGGATACAAAGACAGGACAAAATAAAACATTCCCTACCCCCAAGTTTCTTTTCTACTGGGGAACAAGAGGTTGTAGCTTCTCCTAGTCCATGGTGAAAACTAGTAAATGCCTTCATTATGTGTATTCTGGGCCTTGTTGTTTGTTCTTTGGTCCTTGAAGAGGACCATGACATCAGGAAGATGATGCCATGACTTAACAAGTGAATTGGATTTAAGTGAGGCAGGGCTGTGCAAAGTCACCAGCCTCACTTTCTCCTTCTGAGTCATCAGGGTCCAGTGGCCAGATATAGATAAAAATGACTGGAGATGGCCCCTAAACTCTGGACCTGCAGTCTCTGAGAAAGTCAAATATGGTACCCCCCTCACTCAGAAAGGAGGAAGTAGGTCAGTTTGGTATACTATAGAGAGCTGTCCCATAGGATAAGGGGAGCAGGAGGGGAAGCAGGATGTTCTGGAGAGGAGTTGACTCTCACTACATACTGCCAAAGAGCTCTCTCTCAGTTTCTCAGGTCCCAATTCATACCTCCCAAAGCCTTACCTTGGATTGTAGACTCCTGATGCCAAAGTTTTGTACATGGGCTTTAGAAAGATCAGCACTGATATCAGTACTCTACAGTGACTATTGGATTAAGGTGAAGAACCACTTGGGGATTCACAATTTGCCTTCTAAATCCTGGGACAGAGAATACCTTCAGTGGCAAAAAGCAGCAGTCAAAAGAAGTCGGCATCTTTGGCTGTCTTAGTTTCTTTGAAAGGCAGTTTGGTGCAGTAGAAAGCACACAGAATCCTGCATTCAAATCCCAGCTCTATCTCTTACTGCTTGTGTGAGCCTCAACTCTCTGATCTCCGTTTCCTCATTTGTAAAATGAGGGGATTGTGCCCTGTGGCCTAGAAGGTTCCTTCCAACGCAAAGTCTGTGAGTCATATGATATTAATCAAAGTGTCTTCAGTTAAAGCCCCTGATTCCTCAAATGGAGGAGGAACGTCTCCCACTACTGAAGGGCAATTCATGATATTTTAGAAAAGGCACCTCAGTAGTTTTCCCAATAGACTTGGAGCTTTCCAGCTGGGAACTGGGATGTCTGGCACCCACTCATCGTCTACTTCTCCATCTTTCTTTTTATTCCACATAGAACAACAGGAAAACCAAGATGGCTCATTCCCTTTGCTGAGCCTCTCGAAGCAGATTCACAGCAAACTGCTTACCTCAACCTGTTGTGGCCTTCCACCCTTAGCAAAACAAACCCAAAAAGTGATTACTTGGCAAATAAATAGACACTGACTGGTTTTTTAGCATACCTCAACCACTAGCGAACTCTACCTCTCACCTAGAAAAATCCCTATCTTCCTGTTTATATGTCCAAGTTAAATATGACTCCCATTGTCAAACTTGCCTTGGTTAAATTATTATCCACCAATAAATCCAACTTCCTAGGGAATTTCAAGACTTTGAGACATCAGCTGAATGCCTGACTTCCCACATTCACCTAGAATTGAAAGGAAAATCCCCATCTTGGGCACTTGGGGCTAGGGCTGGCTCATGGATTCCTCTCCAGTATTCTTTCAGTTCACTATGGTTCCCAAATATCCTTACCTAGAGATCTCTGTGAATTGTTGAGGGCTCTCTCCCTGTGTGGCAGAGATGGACTCTTTTTCAATTCTCACTGTCAAAAATTACGTCACAGAAATGAGCAAACTCTCCAAATCAGGGCTTGAGTCATTGTTTTATTGATTGTTAGATATTAGAAAGTGATAGAGAAAAATGTTAATAATTGCAGATTAAATGTTAAAGTATGTCATGTATACATTTTTCCCCCAGTTGCTAAACATTTACCAGCACACCACTGCCTTACAAAGACCTTTGTCTAAGTCCCTTACTTAGGACATCTGACAGGGTGGATGGACTGTTCCCATTAAGGAGATGTCTATCCCTTAAAAGAAATACCATCCAGAACAAGAGATGCTCAAAGAGAACTAGGAAGGGGAGATGGGTCTTTGAGACCAACTCTAGCTGGCGTTACTAGACTCCCTTGTATTATCTCCCCATTGATTTCTTCTAATCACTGAGCACCATCTCCCAGAAATCCATTCTTCCTCATACCCAAAGGACAACCTCAAGTAGCAAGTTTGGATTAGAGCCATGAAACACAATGCCAACCAAAAGACAAAGAGCCCATTTCTGCCACCAAATTTGTCATCCCTCTCTCCTAGGGACTAAGATACCACCAAAGTCATCCCATTCCTGGAACCAATTGGACCAGGGAGGATTTACCATAGCTGCAGCCTCTGTGTGAGTGCCTACATTTAGTAGCAAAGGCCTCTGCAAATTAGGAATTACATGATAACTCAGCATCTATGCTAGAGGAAAAAGGAAAAGACTTACACACAGAGCTTATGAGGCTGACAAGAGTTATTGAAGGATGTTCTATGCAGTCAATCAAAGCCCCAGAGAGCTAGGAAGGGGAGTGGAATGCTGTAGCCCTCCAAAAGGGTATCCAAATAAAGATGGTAGGGCAGCTTCAAAAATGGCTTTTCAGCTTGCTCTTTGTGCATAGGAAAAGCCTCCTCTCTGCTAGGTGTCATAAATGCTCCCTCCTTTTCAAGGCTTCCTGGACAATGATTGGCGGAGAATGAGTGGTTTTTCTGCCTCTTGCACTTTTGATCTTTTCTTTGAAGACTTTGAGCGAAGTAATTGCTTGTGAGAGAGGAACCTATAAGAATGGGAAATACCCTGATTTATTCAAGTAAAGTTAAAATTTAGTAAATCCTGGTACATTCTGTTATTGGTTAACAAAAGTGACATGAACGGTATTATGTATGATGCCAGGTACTCTCAAGCTGTCTAGGCCCAAATGGACACTTTACTTATGGGGACATTGTTAGGAAAAGAGGAAGACACCTGCTTGGCTGGTTTTAAAGGTAGAAGCGAAAAAATAAGAAATAGTATTAACAGGATACATGCCAAGTGTTACAGGTATACATTTTCCAGGGCTGTTCTGTCTCTTAAATTACCTGGTGAATGGTAGGAGAATGGTCCTGGGTTATCCTCTCAAGTGAGGAATCAAAGGGCTTAAAGAGCTCTATGTGGGTTTCTTTTCCTTGGAGCCCATCTGGAAAATGCTAACTCAGATTTCATAGGCAAAGAGAAATCACCTTCTAATACACAAAACATATTAACAGAGGGATAAAAGCATTTCTTATTAGTATAGCTACATATAAATTTATATATGCCTAGATATGTGAGTGTGTGTGTGTGTGTGTGTGTGTGTTCTATAGCAAGTAATACTGATTCTTTTACCTTCCCTGGAGGGGGAAGGCTAGCACATTTAATTATAAAAATTTAAGAAACAGAACCATATTCATTTATATACAATAAAAAGGGGTTATAGAGTCCATGAGTCAGACATTTTGAAACTATCCTACAAAATTATACAAATAAGTACATAGGATCAGAGAATCATAGAGAGAGTTAGAGTTGGAAAGGCTCTCAGAGACCATGTTGTCTAACCTCATCACTTTACATATAAGGAAACTAAGGCCCAGCAAAGCTGTGACTTGCCCAGCGTCACAAAGCTAGTAAACTGCCTCAGTTTCCACATCTCTAAAATGACAGCAATAATATCCACCTCTCAGGATTGTGGTGAGGAACAAATGAGTTAATGTTTATAAAGCTGAGCTTCTTAACCTGGGAGTCTGGGAAATTGTTCTCTTTAAAAAAAATTTTTTTTTTGGTAACTGTATTTCAATGAGTAAATTGGGTTTGCTTTGTAACCCTCTGTGTTTCATTGTTTGCATTTAAAAACAGGATACTGAGAAGATGTCCACAGACTTTGCCAAAGAGTTCCATGACAGTTTCTAAGAGCCCCTGATTTAAAGTGACAAATGCCAAGTGTTGTTTCTTCAGCAAGTATTGGCAGCTTGAAATCAATCGGTAAGAATTTATTAAGCACCTACTATGTGACAGATGCTCAAATACAAAGAATAAAATGGTCCCACATGACATGCAGGGAGAAGGGGTGGTAGATTTAGGTCTGGAAGGGATCTCTGAAGCTAATTAAATGTTTAACCACTTCATTTTACAGATGAGGAAACTGAGGCCTAAGGAGGTGACCCAAGAACTAAGAGGCAGCTAAGAGGTGGGACAGAGGAAAGAGAGCTGGCCCCAGAGTCAGATATCTTACTAGCCTTGGGACCCTGGGCAAGACACTTTATCTTCCTTTGCTCCCTTTCCTCAATTATGAAATGGAAGTGATAAGAACAGGGCCTGCCTCCCAGGGTTGTTGTGAGGACAAAATGAATTCTTGTTTGTCAAGCCTTTTGCAAACCATAAATGCTATAGAAATGCCAGCCAGCATTATTACTAGGGTGCAACTAGAATCTGGATCCAGGTTCTCTTGACTTCAGATCCCGCATTCTTTCTTCTCAGCCACACTGGTGGAACCTTCTTCTGTCTCTTTTCTGGCTGCCATGGCTAGTCCTAGGTTTCTACTTTTGATCGAGGGCCTTGCCCTTTCCCTGGGTTTCCCCACCCCCACCCCCACCCCCACCCAGTCGCTCTTTGCAGATCTGGCTGACCCTGGTGAGTCAGGGGAAGAGAATGCCCTCCCATTCCTGACCCGTCAATTCCCGGAGAGTAGCATTTGGGCAGGACCCAAACCCATTCCGCATAAGCTTAGGGAGTCAGTGCCAGAGATAACCTCTGCTCCCTGGGGTGGGTGTGGGGAGTTGCTAAACTTCCTCTCAGTGGCTCCTACCCTAGTAAGCAGAGCTGCCCCGCCCAGGCCCCACCCAGGCTGGGCTGCTCTGACCTTTACCCCCGTACCTCGGATCTCTCACTCAGCCAGCTCTTGAGGATAAACAGTCAATTCCCTTTCTGGCTAAGAGGACTTGGTTTGCAGATTCTCCAAGGCACCCCCAGGATCTAAGAGCCCCTTGTTTGAGACAGCTAGAAGGGGTCTTTGGTCATTATGATGGTTAATCATATCCAGCTCTTTGTGAGTCCATTGGACTTTTCTTGGCAAAGATATTTGGGTGGGTTGTCATTTCCTTCTCATTTCACAAATGAAGAAACTGAGGCAAACAGGGTTAAGTGAGTTGCATAGGTTCACATAGCTAGGGAGTATCTGAGGCTAGTTTTGAACTCAGATCTTCCTATTCCAGGTCTAGCACTCTATCCAGTTCATTTTACTGATCAGGTAACTGAGATTCAAAAACCAACTGCTCCCCTTTGGTGGCTGGGTTAGGAGAGTCCTAGGAGTTCAGTTCCCTAGGCGTCCTAAAGACTTATACTTCCTTCAATTTGCTTGTCTCCTCCATAACTCCTCTCCTTTCAAGGAGTCAACAATGGCTGAGGAATATTTATGAGTAAAACCTCTTTCCTACTTGTTTGGATGTTGGTTTGTACCTGGGTGTGTCTGAGTAGGGCTGGCCCTGACCCAAGGGGAAAATCTTCCTTGGTTCTATAGTCTCAGAGGAGGGAAGCTGGACCTGCTGAGCCCCAAATACCTCTCCTAGTTCATGGGATTCCCTATAACTTCCCTTTTCTGGACTCTGAATTCCACATATCTTTTAAACCCACTTCAAATGATACCTCCTTTCCTGATCACTCCACCCCACCATCACCCCTCTTCCCTGTCATTCCACTACTGGTAAAGACCTTTTTCCTCACCAGAATATAATGCAATTATTTATTCTTCTCTAATGGATTTGTCACAGAATAGTGTGTATTATAATTATTTGTGCTTGTGGACTATGCCCCTATTTGAATGGAAGCAACAGGAAGGCAGGCACTATACTTTTGGTCAACTTTGCAGTTCCCCCAGTCCTTAGCACATAATAGATGCTTAATTAATAAATGTTTAATAAGTGGATGGCTGACACCTGAGTTATATCCTGAAGGGCACCTCTATCTGAAGATTATAAAGAAACTCAGCAAGACTAAGAACTAGTCATTTTATCAAATATATTTTTAAATGAATTTTATTTTTTCTAAGTCACAGTTCAGAGATCCTTCCAAGGGTTTGTTGTCATTGATGATGATAGAATAGAAGAAATGTCAGTGAGACTGGGAATTGATCCAAGTATTCTGAAAAGTCATTTGGAATCAAAGTGACTACATTGGCCCTCCTTGATCCAGAGATCCCACTCTTAGGCATACACTCCAAAAAGAGAAGATGGAAAGAAATGGTCATAACTTTCCTTCTTCTGATAACAAAAAACCAGGTAATGGAACAGATCTGCATCAACTGAGGCCAAAAAGTTGTGGTACAAGAATGGGATGGAATGTTATTGTGCTGAAAGAAAAAATGAATATGAAGATTTCAAAG
This sequence comes from Gymnobelideus leadbeateri, assembly GCA_011680675.1. Taxonomy (NCBI): domain Eukaryota; kingdom Metazoa; phylum Chordata; class Mammalia; order Diprotodontia; family Petauridae; genus Gymnobelideus; species Gymnobelideus leadbeateri. The sequence goes on from WOXC01004713.1 coordinate 1,102,945, forward strand.
AAGCATGGGAAATCTTACATGAGTGGATACAAAGTGAAGTAATCAGGAGAGAAAAAACAGTATTAGTGTAACTCTGTGTTGGGAAATAAATAACCATGGAAATGGAGATGCTTTCCTGGGATCCTATCAATCAGTGACATCATGAAATTAGGGGGTTTCTGGGTATGTTCCCAAGGGATTTAGGGAGGAAGGAAGATGGAGGAAGCCAGACCAAGAGGGTGAGAACCAGGGTCACATGCCATCTTTGAACCACATAGCCTTTGTAGCCTTCATCATTTCCTTTCTTCTATCCCTGCCCATAAGGTGCTGACAGTTGCTATGGGGGTCTCCTTTGTTCTGCTGAAGTGGCAGGTGGGGTCTTTATTACAATGATGCCCAGTTGTAGACTAAATGATGACCATCTTCCCTCTTTGCCTCAGTGTTGGGAAGGAGGCTCACTCTTTAACTGGACTATTCTTCAACAATTCGCTTTGCCTTCTTCCCTAAGAGGCCAAAAGACAAAGCAGGAGAAGCTGCTCCTACTGCCCCTGCCAGTAGTGTTTTTGCATAATGGAAAAACTGTATTATTATGCACTAGTTATTAAAATCACATAAAAATAATTATTTCCAACAAAATGTCCTAGTCAGTCCTTTCAACCCAACCCTTCTTTCTCCCTTCAACTGTTGTCCTTTCCCTTGCTACTGTTTATTCCATAGTTACATAAAGAAATTGGTAGTCACCAACTTTTGTGTCTCATGCTTTGTGTTAGCCAAGGTGATGGAGGTTGGAAAACTGGGGAATCAGGAAGAAAGAGGAAAACCGGAAGGCATCTAGCCTGAGGCACATTGGACACGAGACTTTCTCTAGAAGACCATAAACATCCTGGCACTGTGCCGTCCTATTCTTTGACCAGCTCACAGGGATGAGAAGGAAAAGTCATAAGCAGAGAGAGGTTAGGGTGTGAGAGTTAAAGACATGATCCCCTAGACTATATATATTCTATGAGCTAGTTGGGAAGCAGAGAGGGAAGGGGAATGCTTTTAGTGGGTGCCATATTGGTGCCTTTGGATTCCTTGCTGTGCTTACAGCAAGGGCCTTCTATTTCTTCTTAGAGCAGCTTGTCTGTGGGGAAGCATATTGACAAGTTTAGGGACTCCTCCCACCTGTCCCGAGTATTTACCTTCCCCACAAGTATTTACCCTGGCCCCCTTGTGGGAGACAAGCCCTCTTATGTCTATGTTACACATAAGTCTTTTTACATATGGATTTTTATTACATACACTATGGCTACAATAATGTAAATAGAAAAAAAAAAGCTGAAAGCTGTGCAATTATAATTGCTGTGTTTGGCCCTGGGACTTCTCTTCCTTCTTTGCAGAAGTGGGGAACTATGGTGGGGAAAGTGGGTAAAGGACATGGCCTATAATTATGTAATTACGTGCTTAATTGATGTTTTGGTTAGTTTTTACTAATTTGTTTTCTTTTTTTACTCTTTGTTATAAGGGATGTTATTAGGAAGGGATACTTAGAAAATGAAAGTGATAAAAGATACTAAAAACGATTATTTTTTAAAAAGTAATCTTCATTTATAGTTGTACTAATAGACACAGTACATAGCACTTTTAGATTCATAAAGCACTTTTATGTAAATTATCCCATCTGAGCCTCACAATAGCCCCCTGAAGTGGTTGTTTGTCCTTTATAGGAAGAGGACCTTGACTTCAAGAAGATAATGCCATGACTTGCAAATGAATTAGATTTAAGTGTGGGAAGGCTGTGCAAGGTTATCAGCCTCACTTTCTCCTCCAGAGCCATCTGGGTTCAGTGGCCAGATATAGATCAGGACCATCGGAGTTGGCCCCCAACCCCGATGAGGTAGGTGCCACAGGAAGGATCACCCCAGTTGTTGAGAAATGGAAACTGAGGCCCTCAGAGGTAAAGGGACTGGTCTGGTATCACATGGCCAGTAAGTGTCTGGGAACAGTATTCTGCTTTCTCTCTGTCACTTCCCTCTCAGTGATCCTGACAAGTTTCTCCGATGCTGCCTGAACTGCATTGGTAGAGAGAGTTCCCTTACCAGGAACTGCCTACTGACCCTGAAGAAAGAACAGGTCTAGACCAAAACTGAAAACGAAACAAGCCCTGCTGTCTTCTAAAACTCCTAAAACAACAGCTCACATTTCTTCAGCACTAAGTATGATGTAGTAGGAAGAAAAAGCCTGGCCTTGGAGCCTTGAGATCAGTCTCTCTCAGTAGGTGGTTTAACAGTCAAAAATAATTTGCATTTTGAGCTGGGGGGTCTTGGACCTCTGAAGAACAAAGCTTTGCTTTCTCAAGGCTATGTTTGGCATTATCTTGACCAAAGCCCTCCCCTAATTGCTCATTTGGAGGGAGGCATGGTCTGGTGCATTCTAACAAGCTGGGAAGGCTTGGATTATGGGTCTGGGATGGATTAATTGCACACATTTGCTTAGATCCAATTTAGCTAAATTCAGAGAAGTTCTTCAGCAGCCTGGTTCTCCACCTCTTGGCTTTCCTGGCTTCCTTAAAATCTCAACTAAAATCTCACCTGCCATAGGAAGCCTTTCCCAATCCCTCCGAATTCCTTCTGCTGATTATTTCCTATTCAGCCTGTCTATAGCTGATTTGTACAGAATACTGTGGCCACCATTAGTTCCTGAAGGGCAGGGTCAGTCTTCTGCCTTTCTCTGACTCTTCAGTGCTTGGCCCAGTGCCTGGTAATATTAAGTACTCAATGAGTGTTTACTGACTGACTAGAAGCAGGGGATGAAGTGTTAGTCCCCTCAATTCTCGAAGCTTGATGTGACACAGACTCTGAGGGGCAGCCACTATCTCTGCATGGGTGGAAAGGGTACTCACACCCAGGAAATTGCAGGTCCTTGAGGCTGTAAAGTATTTGGAAACATAAATTCAAGCGTGCTCTCCTCTGATAAAAAAAACCGGAAGTGGCTTTGTGCCCTCGAGACTTCAAGGCCATTTTCACTGGATCTGGGAGTTCACCCAGGCTGGTGAAGGAACCAGGAGAAGTGGGGGTGGGGCCAAGAGCAGGATACTGGCCCAGAAAGTCAAAACTAAAGGTGCCCAAGGGAGTCGGCCACTCCAGAAGCCAGCCATGTATAGGGAGCCAATGAGGATTACTTTAGATTTTCAAAAGAAATGCTCATATTTTTAATGCCAGAAACATCTTTTATCACCTAGGCACACATCCACTGAAGTGCTCCAGTGCTTTATGTGAAGCTGAGGGGGGACCTGGATTGGGAGGGTTCACTATCCCCCTCCTCTGCACTCTGAGTGTGAGGAACAGGGAGAGGGGGCTTCAGCACAGTCAAAATGGAATGACTTTTCATTGGACTTGCTCAGAATGGATGTGTTCGTGCATGCTCAGGAATTTCTCTCCCTCAGACTAGGGCCTCTTAAAGAAGCCTTTGTGCCTCTAAGTATAAAGCCACCCTCAGAGGTAGCTCAAGAAAGAGTCCATTTCAGAGTCAGGAGGTCTTGGGTTCATGTCCTGATACTGATACATCCTGGCTGTATGACCCAGTACTAGTCACTTAACTTCTAAGTGTTCCTGGCAGAGTTGCAGAGAAGGTGCTGACCCATATTGGCAGAGGGAGTTACCTTACCAGAAGCTCCTACAGTGATGAAATCGCAGGTCTAACCAACATTTAAAACAAAAACAAAAAACTCAGTCAATTCTAAGCTTCGTTGAGCACCTACAATCAGCAGCCTCCAGTCAGCCAGGGAACATACATTTATTAAGAGTTTACTATGTGCCAGTCAGCCAATAAATATTTATTAAAAACCTATTATCAGTCACTCTGCTAAGCCCAAAGAAAGGCACAGTTTGCTCTCAAGGAATCCACATTCCAATGTGTGGAAACATGTAAATAATTAGGTATATATGAGAAAAATACTGAGTGGATGGGAGGTTGTTTATTTTTTGAGAAGACAATGAAAACCAGAAAGGATCTGAAACTCATTTATCCTGAGTGATAATAAGTGTAGGCTCACTGTCCCAGAATTAGTTTAGCTACATGCTCCCCAAGGTTCTAAGGGGGTCCTCCTAAGGGTTCAGATGTCTCTTCTCAAATGCTGTCAACTCAAGCCCCCATTCCAGATGTGCTGCCAATCACTAGCAACCTAGTTCCATTTAACCAATTAACCTCAATTAGCTTTTATATTTAGCTTTTTATAATTGGCTTTTTATTATAAAAATATTAAAAGAACTGAAATCCAAACATTCCTCTCCCCATCCCCCAACACTGTGGGGGCACAATTTTTCCTCAGACCCTGGGGATAATGGGTTTGGAACAAACATTTTAGCTTCTAAATAAGGGATTGCTGAGCCAGGTCACAGAGGTCATTCCCTGCTCCTCCTGGCATTGATGCTGGGATTTAAAACCTGGTCTGAACTTGACTCCTGGACTCCTGGACCTGAGGTCCAGGGTTCACTCCCCAAGCCTTTCAAAATTCAAAAAAGGTCAGTCTCCATATTAATCTCCTTCAAAGAAAAATCCCGGGCAAAGATCTTCTGCCTGGATTTATGGGTCAAATGCTGTGCTGGAGCAGGAGGACCCAAGGCCTCTCCTCCTTTAGCACTGTTTCTCTTCCCTCACTGGACACTGTCAGCCAGGAAGAAGTGGGGAGGCCATTGGAACTTTTGGACTATCCCCTATCTAACCACCAGACTCAAAGAGACTGCTCCTTACCTTGTGGCTTAGTGTATTGGAAACAGATTCTGGACATCTGTACATTCTCCAGATCTCTCCAAGGTACTTCTGTTAGATATCATCATGACTTTCTAGCCTCTTCTATTTGGGGAAATGCATCAATGGCACTCTGCTCATGCTTGTGAACACTAGTCTGAGTGGCCAGTCCCCACATAGGCATTACCTTCTTAAGTGTAACTTTAATAACCCAGAGCTAAAGGAATTAACATAGGGTGGCCAGTGGATAGATAAGTCAGAAAGACTTAGCTTCTTGAGTTCAAATCTGGCCTCAGACACTTACTAGCTGTGTGACCCTGGGCAAGTCACTTAATCCTGTTTGCCTCAGTTTCCTCATCTGTAAAATGAGCTGGAGAAGTATAACTTCTCCAGTATTTTTGAATACTGAATTTGAATTTTTGAAATGACTTCCAGTATTTTTGCCAAGAAACTCTCAAAATGGGGTCACAAAGAGTCAGACACTACTGAAAAATGAATGAACAACAATAATATTTCAGGCATCAGTCAAGGAAGTGAGGATGTATTTAGCTGGGAAGCAAGGTCTTTTCCTCTGCTTCATAATGTGATTCTAGTCACCTGTTTTGCCTTTGAAGCCAAGCAGAAAAATACAAATGAAATCAACTGGGTAAGAATCCAGTTATCATTAAGATTTTAATTTCTTATTCAAACGTCACTATCAGAAGCAGAGAGATACTGAAACTATGCAAAGGCCTTTATGAAATCTTATCTAAAAATAGAGGAAAGCTACTCCTCCTGCTGTCATTTCTTGTCTATCAGTTTAAGTCAACTACAGAAGGCAAAAGGGGAGCTAAGACCAATACCTGGAGGTCAAGATCTGCTTGATCGAAATACAAAAGTTAACTACTCAGTTTAGATGTTAACAAAGACTGCTGGGGATTATTTCTACTCCTGTGGCCTTGGCCAGGTCCCTTAACCTTCTGGACCTCAGTTTTCTCTTCTCCAAAATGAGGGGAGGGAGGTGCCTTCTGAAATCCCTTGTAGCTCCAGAGCTAAGAGCCTATAAAAAACCAACTGAATGAATCGTCTCCCATTTCCTCTTGGTGGAAACAATGTAAATCAGTATATCGGTCATTGTGGAAACAGTGTAAACCAGTTTATTCATAATTCTGACATATTAACCAAGTGTAACTGGTTGTTCAGAAGGAAAAAACGCAAGGGAATGGTGTTACATTTTAACAAACAAAATTCAGCTATGCAACACACACATATATATTTGCACGTGTAGGTGTGTGTCTCTATGTACATAGAGACACATACAGAATGTACATATGAACACACACATAGGAATTAAACCCTAGAACCTGCCTCTCTTTCTCTATCTCTCTCTCTGTCTCTCTCTGTCTCTCTGTCTCTGTCTCTCTCTCTGGCTCTCTCTCTCTCTGTCTCTCTGTCTCTCTCTCTCTCTCTGTCTGTCTCTCTCTGTCTCTGTCTCTCTCTCTCTCTGTCTTTTTCTGTCTCTCTCTGTCTCTCTCTGTCTCTGTCTCTCTCTCTCTCTCCCTTCCCTCTGTCTGCTTAGGGTATCACACCCTTACCTGCAGATGCTCTGCCAAAAGGGAATATAAATTTTAATCTCTGAAACTTCCCCCCCCTTTTTTAAAGACCAGTCTTATTCTAAATCACTCTTGGCTCATATTGATTGGACAACAGTAGGTCCCTAGCCAGGCCCTACTTGGTCATAGTTTGGACCCTGATTGGTTCAGAATGAATGTAAATAGCAATTGCTTTTTTGGCTAGAAACCCTGAGGTTCTTCCCTTTCCCAGATAGATTTTGTTTTTAAATTAAGTAGAGGCCATTCTCTGCCTCATTTCTTAACTATCCTTAATCACTGAATGGGCTTTGCCTCAGTCAAAATGAGACCTGTTAAAGAGCTTAGCTTGAAAAGGCCAAGGTCCCACTGTATCCTGGGCAGTCTCTTGTCTTCCTGATCTATATCTCACCATTAGACCCAGATGGCTCCAGAGGAGAAAGTGAGGCTGGTGACTTGGCACAGCCCTGCCTCATTTAAATCCAATTCACTTGCATGTCATGTCATCACCTCCCTGATGTCATGGTCCTCTTTGAGAACCAAAGGACAAACAAGTTGCAGAGAAAGTGCCAAACTGCATTGATGGAGGGCACTTCCTTACATGGGAGCTCCATATATTGATAAAATCACAAATCCAGTGTCTTCTATATTTTATGTTTACCTATATTTGTACCCATTGTTTCCTCTGATAGAATGTAATGTTCCTTGAGGGCTGTAGCAGCAACCACACTGGCATTCCCAGGATGGCTGTTAGCACAGGTTCTTAGATCTGCTTTACTAGGAAAGACAGCTGTTTAAGAGGTCAACAATCTTTTTAAATTACATTCACTGGTTCAGGGGAAAAGTCAGCACCCTGAACTTCAGAGAAAATACAAGTAGAGACATAAAGACCAATAGACAGGGCTCTGACTGCCTGAATCAATTATATATTTTACATACATGCTTGGATCCAGAGAGCCTTTACATCTGAGCAGCTGGGGAGCTCTGAACATAGGGTTACTTAGAATCTTGACCAGAGAATCACAAGATCCTTCTCATAAGTGAGCTCCCAAAGCAAAATACCAATTCAGAGTATATATACACTTCTCACAATCAGAAGGCATCACAACCCTCGTGACTGTGCCTAATAAGAAATTAGCAAAATGTGTGAAAGCCTTCCTGCAAGCAAGCCTCCCCTAAGCAAGCTTCTGGTCAGGAAGATCTTATATCCCATTAACTTTACAAGAGCAAGGACTATTTTATTTCTGTCTTTGTATCTCCAGTGCCTGGCACACAGTAAGTGCTTCACAAAAGCTTGTTGGTTGCTTAATTGGTTGATTTCATCTTTCAATGTTCATGAAGAGTGTAAGTAAAATGACCACCATGAAGATGCCTTTGATTTACATGTAGTCAGTGGGTCTACATCTGTCTGAAATGGCAAAGAGGCAGGAAACTTTGAAAAACTCCACAGGATCCTCCAAGCCAAGTGAATGCATGAATACCTAGGCACTGAAATTTAAAAACAGGTATAGGAGAGGACAGAAAATAGGCTGGGAAATGTGGTTTAGAATTAAACAAGAGTCTTGTAGGCTTAAAGACTACTTAGAGGTCTTCTACCAACATTCCTGGTGTGTTTACACTTGTGTAGACACACATACATATGCATATATCTATACCTGTATGTATACCTCTACCTCCATCTATCTGTCAGCTGATCTAGTATTTATCCATCCATCCATCTGTGTATCTATCTATCCATCCATTTGTCTGTTATGTGATAGTAAGGATTCTTTTCAGTTATGGGTTGATGTAGATTATCATTGACATCCTTTCCAACTCTGGGTTTCTGTGATGCTGAGACTATACAAATTAATGATTTTTTCCCCCCAAAAGAGTCAGAAGGCATTGAAATGATGAGCATCCAACAACATCCCCCCAAAAAATGAAATTGATTACAGCTTAACAGACAAGAAATAACTAGGTATTTATGAGAGCTTTTTAGAAATCAGCTGTCTGGGGGCAGCTAGGTGGTACAGTGAATAGAGCACAGGTCCCGGAGTCAGGAGGACCTGAGTTCAAATCTGGCCTCAGACACTTAACACTTACTAGCCATGTGACTTTGGGCAAACCACTTAATCCTTCCTTCCCCCCTCCTAAAAGCAAGCAAACAAACAAACAAAGAAACCCCAGCTGTCTGATTCAATGTTCACAGTCAGACTAGTCAATGCAAAAGTCAAAATCAACCCCAAACTAGAAGAAAAAGGAGGGATGAGAAGATGCTGTGTCTAGTTATCAGAGCTTCACACTGACCTATTCACCCCATCCACTGATACTGAGAATTGGGAATAGGTAAAGGAAAGGACTTCAGTTTCAACTTCATAATTTCCTGTAGAAGTTTAACTAACATAAAGCAATCACTGCCTTGAGGAGGCCCAAAGAACCCACAAGCCTTGTCAGCTAGAAACTATTTCTTCTTCCCAATTGGACAGACACAGTAGCTTCTGTTTAGTCTAAAAAGTCATTTGCAAAATATCCCAGAAGAAGAAGGTATATAACAGACAGCAACAAGCATCAATCACCTCACACAACAGATGGGGCTGGAGCTCACCCCAAGAGCATTTAGAGATGGAAGTGTCGATGAGTAAAGGGACAAAAGAATGGCCCAAATATGCCCATGTTCCCATGGGGACCTGGCTTCATTGTGAAATACATATTTCATTACAAATTAGAGTGAAACTGCCACATTTGAATTCTTGAACCTCAGTCCCCATTGTACTTTATAAGAAAGTGGTCATTAAGAAAATAGGTCATCCATTTTGTTTGTTTTCTCTGAGGGTTCAGGGACCTGGCTAAGCAGATAGTTCCGGACATCAAAGAGGATTTGGGGGCAGCAGCTGCAGATGTGAAGCAGGACTGGGATACTGACTCTTTTCATTCTTCACCTTGCCGTAAATTACAGCTCCCACCGGCCCATAATTAACCCGGCTTATTTCACAGGAATCAGAACTGGGATCCTGGTGGTAACAGTTTCCTCTGTGTTGGGGATGATGAATGTGTCCGTTTTGCTATTGGCCCGAAGCAGGTTTGATGGGTAGAATGCTCAGGACTGTGACCTTTCTTGACCTTCCTCTTTTTTTCTTCTTGATCATCTTGCAAATCCAAAGACTTGGAGGAAATGTCCATATTAGGAATTTCCCCACCCAAGTGAGATCAGAGGTTTGGACCAAATTATCTATCTATCTGTCTGTCTGTCTGTCTCTCTCTCTCTCTACCTAGTCTATCTATACATCTACATACAGCCCCAGTAGCCTGTCTGCCCTTTCACACTCTTAAATCTCCCAACTCCAGGCTTTTGCATTGGCTGTCACTCCTGCCTGGGATGCTCTTTTTTCTCAGTCTTTTAGCTTCCCTGGATTCTTTCAAGACTCAGTTCAAATACCTCTTTCTGTAGGAGGTCCCATTCTCACTATGAGAGCCTCCCCTATAAAAGTAACCTTTCATCATAAAAATATATGTGTATACATATTACATCTTGCATATATTTGTGCATATATATGTATGTATTTACCTAGTTACATACACATTGTCTCCCTCATTAGAATGTAAGCTTCCTGGGGGGGCAAGGGTTGTTTTTGCCCTTCTTTGAACCCCTAGTTTAGCACAATGTCTGGCAAATAGTAAGCCCTTAAGAAATACTTGTAAACTGACTAACCAACCACATGAATGCTTGTTAATTGGCTGGCTGACATTCATTTATGTATACCAAGATGATATCTATCCAAAGCAGTTTGCTTTCTAGTCAAATCCAACTCTTTGTGACCTCACTGGGACTTTTCTTGGCAGAGATACTAGAGGGGTTTGCCAATTCCTTCTCTAGCTCATTTTACAGATGAGGAAACAGGGGCAACCAGGGTTAAGTGACTTGCCCATGGTCACACAGCTAGTAAGTGTCTGAGGTCAGATTTGAACCTAGGAAGAGAAACCTTCCTGACTCCAGGCTCAGTGCTCTATCCACTAGGCCACCTAGCTGCCCTTACCTTTGTATACAGTGCCTAGCATATCATAGGTACTTAATAAATGTTTCCTAATTAATTATTACCCTCATTTTCCAGAAGGGACTGTGGGAGATTGACTGACCTGCCCTGGATCCTGTAACTAGTGCCTGAGGCAGGATTCAAACCCAGGTCTCTGATGACTACAAGCTCATCAGCAATGAGCTTGGGGGAGGGGGAACAGGGACCCAGGCTTACAGTGTAGCTGATGGATGGTAAGCCCTTAGAGGAAACTGAGAATGAGTAATCACATTGATAAGAGATACACCAGGGGAGAGCAGTGTCCTGGAAGCCAAAGGAAGGACTAATGCCAAGAGCCACTGAGTGGGTGAGGCCACGAGGACAAAGAAAAGGTCACAGGATATGACAGACAGATGATGGATAGTAACCTAGGAGAGGAAGGTTTCCGCTGAGTCAGAAGAGATTGCAACAAAGGGTGGAGAGAAAGTGAAAAGTGGATGCACAGGCAAGCAGAACTCTAGGCAGCCGGAGGGGCAAAGGGGTCAAGAGCAGGTCTCAGGTCTTTGAGTGCCCTGGGCCTCAGCCACCTCTTTGGCTTCTGGCTCCATTGCTGAGGCGGGTGTGGCAGCTGGACCCATCAGCCTCTGTTGACCAAGGGTTTGGCCAGGGCTCTGGACCTCCTCCTCCCTGGGGTGAGTCAAGCCTCACCCCAAACCTATAACCACAGAAAAACCAGCAAGTCATTTCCTAGCTGGCCCCAGCCAAAGCCTACCCATCCATTCCTCAGGTCTGGAATGAACTCTTTATCTCTCTAGTCAGGCATGGAGAGATTAGAAGCTGGCGAAGCCTGGGCAGCTGCCCAACAGCTTAGGCCTTCGTTCTCTCGATAGGGCTATTGCCAGGTCACTGTGGCCACCCTCTAAGATGTCAGAGGTTCCCAGAGGCCCATAGCATGACCCCATGGAGAGAGCGCTGGAACCCACTGTTCAAATCCTGCCACCGAAGCCTAGGAGCCACGTGATCTTGGCAATTCACTGTATTCCTCTGCCACTCCCCTTCCACATCCGTATGATGCAAGAGTTCAAATCCCAGCTCCATTCCGTGCTCCACTTCCTCCCTCCCCCAATAGCTCCCTCCATGGTTATGGCTCTTTCAGAGTCCTCTAGGGGGTTAAGAAGTAATGCAAATAGCTTCCCTGGGAGGGGCAGCTGACTAACCCTGGAGCACTCCCTAGAATATTGCCAGGGAATGGTTTATCTGTGAGGCCTGAGAGAGGGAATGGGGGCTGGAGAGGGTGTGTCTGTTTGACCTTCCCACCCTCCCAGTAGTCTGCTGGTCCTCAAAATGGGCCTCCATCCTCCATTGCCTTGCCTCTTCCCCAAGCTGCTAGTCCCTTGGGTTGTACCTTGTAGATAGACACTGTGTGTGTTGTTGTTGAGTCATGTTTCAGTTGTGTCTGACTCTGTGACCCCATTTGGGGTTTTCTTAGCAAAGATGCTGGGGATTTGCCATTTCCTTCTCCAGCTCATTTTACACATGCAAAAACTGAGGCAAACAGGGCTAAGTGACTAAGTTTCTAAGGCCAGATTTGAATTCACAAAGATGAGTCTTCCAGACTCCAGGCCAGACACTTCATGCATTATGGCGCCACCTAGATTCTGGGTCCTCTCCCCACATCCTTCCATTTTGGTCTCTATATCCCACAGCGTCTGGTAAAACTATTGATGCTTCATAAAGGTTGGGTGGATTGGTCTGTTTTTCAAGGTGTCATCAAATTTCTGGGGAGTATCTTTGTGGGGGGAGGGAGAAGATACTGTGTAGGTCTCATGATTCTTCACAATAACCCTGTGACACAGGTAGCATCAGGTCCTTTGGACAGGTGATGAGGGGTGAACTAACTTGCCCAGGCCCCCACCTTTGACAATACCAAGATTGGGACATAGATCTCCTTGCTCTCCTGAAATTCAAAGTCAGCTCCAGCCATCACAGAACTGGAGGAATCTGGCTCCTAGGACCACTGACTCCCAAAGTCCCCTAGAGAGAAAGCAGCCAGCTCTGAAGGTGGGGCTCCCATAGCTCCCCCAGACGAACAGCTGTGAGAATAAAGGCCTTAAACTCAAGCTCCACCCTGGTTTCTCCAGAACTGCTCCTCTGAACTGTTCGCCCACAGGAGGGACAAGGCAGAGTCCCAGGAGCAGGGGCTTGGGGGGAGGAGGGACAGCTAGCAGCAACTTGGACTTTCCAATTGTTTCAGTTCACAATTCAGTGAAAGACTCAAGGAAGGAAAAGCTCTCACAAAAGCAGGAAGGCCTGGATGCTCCTCCGAAGGGCAGCCAGGGGAAGCTTGGCAGCTGGAAAACATGCACAGAAGGGCAGCTGGGGACCCAGACATCTCCCTACACAATAGTTCTAGCCCCATGCCATCCGCCAGGGGGTGTGCTGAGACAGTCCCTGATTGTCTTCCTCTGGCTATGGTCCTCTGCCATTCATCAGGAAGGGGCAGACCTACAAAGTCCCTCTGAAAGTTGAGAACACTCTAGACCAGCCCTCATTTTCTTCCCAGACAAAGAGTGTGTAGCAATGAAGATCCGGAAAAGGCTTTCATAGAGGCTCATTTCCATTCCCATTGCTTGATGGGTCAATCCACAATAAGCATTTATTAAGGGTTTACCATATGGTTCTGGGCAGCAAGGTGGCCTGTCCAGTCAGGAAGACCCGAGTTCAAATCTGGCCTCAGACACTTAGTAATTATGTGACTTTGGACAAGTCACTTAAGCTTGTTTGCCTCAGTTTCCTCATCCACAAAATGAGCTGGAGAAGGAAATGGCAAATCACTCCAGTACCTTTGCAAAGAAAACCCCAAATGGGGTCACAAAGAATCAGGAATGATAGAACAGTAACATATGCCTCCCTTCTCTCCCACTTGTGATACAATGAAAAGAGTCCTGGTTTTGGGGTCAGAGGTCTTGGGTTCAAATGCTATCACTGACTAAATCCTTCTAAAGAATGCAACCTTTCTAGCCCTCATTTTCCTCATCTGTAAAGTGGGTATACTAGATGACCTTTGGGGGCCTCTCCATCTCTAAAACTATGAGCCTATGGCCTTAGGGAGAACAGTGATTATGCATCTGAATTCTGACGCCTTGGATCCTTGAGGGATGACCTTGTATCCTTCTGGACCTAGAACACAAGTCTTCTTCCTACCCTGAGCCTCAACAGCAGCAGCTAGTACTTTTACAGCACTTGACCTGAATCCTCCCACAAACAATGCCAAGCATTGACCTGGACCATGGAGATAAACACAAAAACCAAAGCAGTCCCTAGCCCCCAGGAGCTTACATTCTAACAGAGGAGGGAACCTACATATAGAAAGTACATTCAAGATAAATGCCAGGTCATCTGTAGGGGGGCTGGGCTGGGGAAGCATCCAGGGGATCAGGAAAAGGCTCAGGTGAGAGGTGGTGGCTTAGGCTCTGGATACAGTCTTTCTGTTCTCCTTACAAGACCTCGTGTTTTAGTGAGAAATGGGATACGCATGAGCAACTCCCTTGGGGTCCACTGTTTCCTCCATCTGGACCTGCCTAGGGCTTCGTGGAGAGGGCAAAACCTGGCTTAGCACAATATGAGTTGGGATTGTTTAGGGAACAAAAACCTTCAGTGCAAGGTTCTTATAAGGGATCAGGGAAGTACCTTCCAAACTCACATAGAAAGTAGATGGCCCTCTCCTTCCCGCTCCCCCAGCTCATTCACAAAAACAGAAATCCAACTGGGGATGCTTAAGCCACATGGCTGTTCGAGGCTCTGGCGGGCCTTTCCTTCCCTCTGATACTGTTTTACAGCCCTTTAGTATATATACCTTAAGCAAGCTGATGATTTCACTGGGTGTAGGCACTCCCTCCCCCATGCTCGTGGCGACCCTTCCATGGTGCTAGATGGTCCTCAGGAGCTGCTGCCCTCAGGAAATAATCCATCAGCTAATAGCCCAAGCTCTGCCCTCGGGTAGGCTTGTCCTTGGACAATGGGCACCCAGGCGGTCCATCCTTTAGCCACGGACTGGAAGCCTTTTCAGGAGAGCAGGACCTGTTAGAGCTGTGTTGTTGAACTCAGGGCCACCACTCAGTTCATGCCATGCCTACAGGATCACAGTTCTAATGCTGGGAGGATGCTCAGAGGTCACCCACCCTAACCCCTTGATTTCACAAATGAGGAAACTGAGGCCCAGCGGAGCTAGCTAAACAAAGACCATTATAGCTTAGAGACATAAAAAAGAATGTCTGAAGGGACAGTTTTATCCAAAGAGAGTAAAAAAATGAGAGATGATGTTACTTTTTCCAACTCAGAATTTGGAAATTTTTTGGAAACTCAGGCAAGGGCAATGAAAATAGTTTATTTTCTTTACTCTATGGCAACCTTAGGGGGAAGCAGGTGGAAGAGAGTCCAAGTCCCATCAACAGCTTCTACCTGCCTACAAATCGAAAGGTCACTTCCTCTGTGGAAAAAACAAATCAGCCCCCAAGCTGTGGGAGCTAACGTCTTTATTCATGTTTTATGAAAAGGGAAGGGATTGCTGTGGCAATACATCACTGCCCAGGAAGCGGTGACTTCCACATTCCCTTCTAAAAATGTAAGTGGGGGCCAGGAGATAGTCCATCATCAGCCGAGCTAGCATTTCGACAGGACCTTATGGTTTGCAAAACACTTCACAAATATTATTTCATTTGATCCTCACAACAATCCTAGGAGAAATGCTATCATCATCCCCATTTAACAGATTAGGAAGCTGAGGGCCACACAGATATTAAGTATTTGAGAAAGGATTTGAATTCCAGTCTTCCTAACTCAGAGTCCAATTCTCTATCCACTGTGGTATGTCCCATAGACATCTTCAGTCTAGCGTGTTTGGAGCTTATCTTATCCCCCAAGCCCTCCCCTCCTCCTAACTTTCCTGTTACTGTTAAGGGTGCCACCATCTTCCCAGTCATTCATGCTTCCAGCCTAGGTGTCCTCAGCTGTCTGCTTCTCTTATCCCCATATTCAATCAACCTCCCTAGAATATGCCCTTTCTCTCCTCTGACCCTGCCCCCAACCTGGTGGGGGCCTCCTCACCTCCTGCTTGGATGAGTGGAATAGCTGCTGGTGGGCCTGCCTGCCTCCAGTCTCTCCCCACTCCAATCCATCCTACATTCAGCCACTATAGTGATTTTCCTAAAGCATAGGTCTAGTCAGTAAACTCCAGTAGCTCCCAATTAACTCCCAAACAAGTATATAATTCTCTGGGCCCTTCTTACTTTTCCAGGCTCCTTACATCTCACCAGCTTCCATATCCTCTGCCATGGGGTGATACCAACCCTTGTTGTTATTCATACAAAGCACCCCATGGCTTGACTCAATGCCTAGAATTCTCTTCCTCCTCATCGCCATCTTCTTGGCTTCCCTGACTTCCTTCCAATCTCAGCTAAAATCCCACCTCCTCCAGGAAGCCTCTCCTGATCCCCTTTCAATCTGGTGGCTCCCCACTGTTGATAATCTCCAGTTTATCCGGTATGTAGCTTGTTTTTACATAATTGCATGTTGTTTCTCCCATTAGACTATAAGCTCCTTGAGAGCATTATTGTTTTGTTTTGTTTTGTTTTGTTTTGACCATTCTTTGTATTCCCTGTTATTAAGCATAGTGTCTGGCACATAGTAGGCATTTAATAAATGTATATTTACTGTCTGGCCTAGCTTACTACCTCCTGAGGCAGCCTATTCCATTTGGGGACAGCTCTAATTATGAGGACATTAAACCTACAGGGCTCTGTCCTGTGGGGTCATGTGGGACAGGTCTGCTCCTTTTTCCACAGGAGAGCTATTCAAACTGGAAAACAACTATCAGGTCCTCCCCATTGCTTCTTTTCTCCATATCAAACACCCCAGTTGTTTTCTTTAGGTCAGACGCAAGGAGAAACTTACTAATACATAGGGTTCTCCTGTAACAAGGGACTGACAAGTGGTAGACAGAATTTAGAGCATGCAAAGTATTCTGTTTGCTGGTCAAAATGGAGGCCAGGGAGCCTTTTTCCTGAAGGATATGTGCATGGAAGAGCCTTTTCTTTTCTCTTTTTCAACTTTATTTCTTACATAAAAAAAACTCTGTCCCTCCTACTATCCCTGCACATTGAGAAAAAAAGAAAAAAGAGACAAAGAATGAGAAAAGGGCAGGGAGAAAAGAGAGAATGAAAGAAAGATAGCTGCAGAGTTATACAAAACAAATTTCCACACTAGCCATCTCCAAAAATATATCTCTTCCGGAATTTTAAATTCCTTATTTCTATGTCAGGGGGTGACTGGCACATTCCATCTTTATTTTTCTGTTATTGTGGTTTGTTGTTTAATTGATCAGAGTTCTAAAGTTTTTCAAAGTTGTTTTTCTAGAATGTTATTATATAAATTGTTTCCTTATTTCTGCTCACTTTAATCCATGTCAGTCAATTCACAAAGGTCTCCCCACTTTCCTCGGAAATTGTCTGGGTCATAATTTCTTATGGCCCAGTGATAGCCCATGCTATGATTTGTTTAGCCATCCCCTGATGGGAGGACAGCCCTTTGAGAACCATGAAGAGAGATGCTGTAAATATTTTGTACACATAAATACTTTTCCTCTTTCTTTGATCACTTTGGGATATAAGTCTAGGTCAAAGGCTATGCAGTTTGGTCAATTTTGGGGTGTAATTCCAAATTGCATCCCAGAGTGGCTGGACCAATCTGCAGATCCACTAACAATGTGCTAATGTGCCCTCCATTTGTCATTTTCCTTTTTTGCCATATTTAGTAATGGGTGTGAAGTGGAAGCTCAAAGTAGTCTCATTAGTATGTATGGGCCTCTGAATCAATCTCACAATTCAAAAGTCAGAAAGACCATTTGGACTCTTTTCAAGAAAGAACTAATCAAAGGCAGCTAGACTCAGATTAAATTGTTATGACCAGTCTTGGTCCAGGATAAGAAATGATAAAATAACCTCATTTCCTCATGGTAGAGATATGGGAAACTATGGGTGCAGAATGTTGCATACACTTTCCAATGCAATAGATTTGTTAGGGATTTTTTGTGCTTCATTAGAAGGGAGAATACAAAGAGGGGTATGTTAGGAAAGAGTTGTATATAGAGGCATAACAAAGAAAAGGCCATCAATAAAACAAAAATAATGAGCTGGCTATACTGGCTGATACCTAAAATTCCTTCTAATTCTACCCATAATGAATCAAAGCATTTTGAATTCTAAGGCTACCAGAGACCCCCTTACCCTCTTCCCCCCTGTGCTGCTCCAGCATTTTTGTCTATAGGAGACACGTGGGTGGTGACATCCCAGAGTATCTGGAGAAGGAATTGTTTCTCAGTCATGCTGCTGGTTTTCACATCTGATTAATTTCTGACTATATCCCTTCTCCTTTTCTCCTACTGAGCAAGGTTTCCTTATAACAAAGATTTTACAAGAAGAAGTAAGCAGGCCAGCAAAACCAACCAACCAACCAGCACATGGGACATAGCTGCAACATTCTTCAACACTCTCTGCAGGATAGGAGGGCTCTAGGGCCATTGAAGACAACTTCCTCATTTTATAGATGACAAAATGGAGGCCAAGGGAGGTCAAAAGATTTATCCAAGGTCACACAGATAATAAGTGGTGGGGCAAGGCTGGAATTCAAACCCAGGTTCTCCACATCCCAATCCAGCGCTCATTCTGGAGAGAGAATTCCACACTGGGCCTCATTAATTTGAACTGCCCACACAGCAGTGATTCCAGATGGACCTGCTGCCTATGGCTCCAGTTGGCCCACGCTCTCTTGGCTTTTGGAAGATCAAGGCTGAGAGTTCTGTCTCCAAAGAGCCAGGAGTACAGAAAACCCTTATGTTGGCTTTTAGTCTTTATCAACACCTGTAGGTAGAGTTGGTTTGGGAAGGAAAGTGCTTTTTGGGGAAAATAACAGGCAATTTTTTCAAAGATATTCATATAGGAAAAGATAAAGGTTTATAAACTCTCATTGCCCCAAGAAAAGGAATGAAAGTTCAGACTAGAGAGTGTGGATTTAATGACATGAGGAGAACAGCCAGGAATCTCCCTACCTCGAACCATGAACTATTTACCAGATGGAATAATTTTATATCCACAGTGAACTGATGGAAAAAGGAAGTCAGTTTCCCTTGTAAACCACAATTGAATGAAATGTGTGGAAAGATGGACAGCTCACAGAGGGAAAGTCTGTGCCCTTTGACCACAGTGGTTACTGAAAGTCTTGGGCTACAATGCTGCTCTTGTAGGAGACTCCAGTATCCCCCTGGCAGATCCCCCAAAGCTGGAAGGTCATATTTCTGTTTTGGTCCAGGGTTGCATCTAAGCCTGGTTTATTGGGCTGTGGGACAGTTGTGGGCTTAAACTCACTAAACAGAAATTCACAGGTCACTTGGCCAGACCTCTGGAGAAACTGCACCAGGGAAGGCAGAAGCTAACAAAATGATATTTGTTAAAAAAAGAAAAAACAAAAACAACCCAAGGTCTGTGCTCTCTAAAGATCATCAACATTATGCTCAAGATCAGTATCAATTTCTTCTGGGTTTTAGAGCTCAAAACAGGTCAATAAGACACAAGAGGTTCTTGAATTTCACATGATGTAAGTTAATTCTCCAAACAATAATGCCATTTTGATGGCATTTGGGGATTTTCTAAGTGCTTTTCTTACAACAACCTGTGAATAGGTGGGGGCAAAGATAATTCTCTCCATTTTACAGATAAGGAAACTTTGGCTCAGAAAAGTTTAATGATTTGCCCACAGTCATACAGGTAATAAGTGTCTGAGATGGGGTCAGGTCTCTTGATTCTATTGTAACTGACATTCTTTCCATTAACTGGGGCTCACTATGAATTTGGAATTTAGGATAAATCAAACACTTTCTCTTTCAGGTTTATGGCTCTGTCTGAACTTGTCTAAATCAAGTTGGGCCAAGGTTTCCTGGGGTGAGTAGAGTTGGGGGTGGGGATGGGCAGTGGGGTGTTAGAGATTCAAGCCCTTATTAAAATGTACACTCATAGATTTAGAGCTAGAAGGGTCTTAAGAATTGACTAATCTTGGGTGGGTAGGTGGCGTAGTGAATAGACCACCAGCCCTGGAGTCAGGAGGACCTGAGTTCAAATCTGGCCTCAGACAGTTAACACACACACACACACAAAACTAGCTGTGTGACCTTGGGCAAGTCACTTAACCCCAATTGCCCTCTAAAAAGTAAAAAAAAAGAATTGACTAATCTGACCTCTTCATTCTATAGGCAAGGAAAATGAAGCCTAGGAAGGTAAAATGATTCATCTACAGTCATATGGGTAGGAGACCAGCAAAGGTGGGATTTGAAGGAAAGTCCTTGGAGTCCAAAGTCAGGACTTCTTTGACTCTCCATGCATTCATATAGTCGCCCATCCATCCGTCAGTCTGTTCATCCATCCATCCATCCAATGGAGTTGAGTTCAGTTACAAGCTAGTGGACTGGCTTGTGTAGCTCTGCTGCAGCAGAGAAGCATGATGGTTCTTGGAGGAGGGATGCCAAGCCCAGTGAGGATTAAGGATTAGTCTTCTCTGTTTGCATTTCATTGAATTGTTATCTCATTACAGTTCTTAATGTCCTAAAACTATGGAAACAGCTGAAATTGCTTAATCTCCTAAGCATAATTCCTATTTTAGAGAGGTTATGAGGTTCAGAAAATGTGTCTAGCTCTCTGTCTTGTTGGTGACATGACCCAGAAAGGACTCAAGCCTTGTATATATAACACAGGGCCATCCCTCCTCATTAAGGGATGGTCATCAGGAGCCCCTGGAACAACGTTATTTAGGGGGGCAGGTAGATGTGATTCTAGTCTAGCACTCCCTAGCGGAGGAGAGAAGATCAGGCAGCCTTGAGGTCTGGATCAACTGTTCTCCTCTTCACAGGAATCTAAGTCTCCCTTGGACAGAGGACAATGCAGGAAACTAGGGATGTCTATCTATTCTTATCTGTCTCTCTGAGTCGTATCTAGAGAGATCCATGGGGGGGTCATGCGTAACCTACATGGGCAACATTAACACATACACACACACACACATTCCTGGTTAATACAAGACTCGTGGCAACCTTAGAGGGAAAGCTGCTGAGGGGTGATGAGGGAAGGCCACCAGTAGAAGGCCACCAGTAGAAGGAGAGAATCATTCATTCCCCAGAAGCTAAGGTCCCTTCCAACTCTGAAATTAGTACAGACTGACCTAATGCTAAATTGCAAAGCACAAGTCTCAACTTGGAATCAGAAATTAAAAAAAAAGTTTGCTGATGATATTAAATCTGAGAAGGCCCTGAAGATAATGGATACCCAAGCCCAGGAAGTCTTCCAGACCCTGTGGAGGGGAGGAGGAAAAGGAGGATGAAGGCAGTTGATCATCAGGCAGGTACACATGGCATCATCCACTGCCTCAATGAACACTAGCGTCTCTTAACCACACAGAAGTGGAGAACTGCATTAAGTAGAACAAGATGGTGAAGTGGGTGTATTGGGGTGAAAGAGAGGCATGCGTGGCTATTGTCAAGGAAGGTAAATTAAAGTTTCCTGATGGCTTGGAAAAAATGGAAGCCTGAGGTAATGGTAATAAGCATGTTTTTGGATTTCCTTGTGGGTCTTGGGTAGAGCCAAATCAGCAGTCTTGAAGGAGATTCAGGCTGGCCGAAGAATGATTCCTGGCCTGCTAACTGAAGAGAGTAGATTTCCAGGAAGGGCCAATGGCTCCTGGACAAGCTGAGAGCAAAGCTTTCCTCACTTTTCTAGAAGTCCTGAGCCAAGGGAAGAGAATCATTCATTCCCCAGAACAGGTTTTCCATTGTAGAAGATAGCTTCTATGTTTTCCTGGAGACTAAACGGCTATTTCTGATGAAATCCAACTTGGTTGGGTTTTTTTTAACCCCCATCTGGGCAGTTTTGGGGACAGGTGGCTTCTCAGCCATCAGAGAAGTGCTGGGATTTTCTTCCTAGTCAGCCAGGTTGGTGACGCATGTGCAAGGGACCAAATACAGCAACCAACCCATTCTACAACAGAAGAGAAGCCACCCAGGGTCAAATACAGCCAAGGGGGGACTCAAAAAATCACAGTATTGGGGGCAGCTAGGTGGTGCAGTGAACAGAGCACTGGCCTTGGAGTCAGGAGGACCTGAGTTCAAATTCAGTCTCAGACACTTAACACAAAACTAGCTGTATAACCTTGGGCAAGTCACCCAACCCCAATTGCCCTGCCTTCCCCCCTCCAAAAAGCAAAAACAAAACCAAACCATAGGATTCCACTTTTGAAGTTACTTCTGATTTAGCATAATTCGTGAGTTCTTAACTTAAGGTCCCTTGGATAGATTTTAGGGGGTCCATGAACTTGGATGGAAAAAATTACAACTTTCTTTCAATCTAGAGTTGGTTTCTTTTGCAATCTCACATGTTTTATTTTAAGCATTTAAAAATCTTACTCTGAGGAGTGATCCATAGGCATCACCAGATTCCCAAGGAGTCTAGGACAAAAGGTTAAGAACCTTGGAATGATAATAAAAGTTCCTCTGAAAACCACTGGATTACAAATTTCAACTACGAGGGACTTGGGAAACCATCTGGTCCATGCTAAATGCTGGGGATGGAAAACAGAAAGGGAGGAAGTAAGCAATATGCCAGGCTACAAAGAGTATCTCACCTCAACCTCACAACCCTGGAAAGTAAAGGCTGTTACTCTCCTCATTTTATAATTGGGGAAGCTGAGGCAAACAGTGGGTAAATGACTTAGCCAGGGTCACACAACTAGTAAGGGTCTGAGATCAGATCAGAACTCAGGACTTCCTGACTCCAGGCTCAGTGCTTTATTTGTGCCAGCAGCTGCTTCTAAAGCAGAGAGGCACAAAGGAAGGTAAAAGACAGTCCTTGCCCTCAAAGAGCTTTAAAGTCTAAAGGGGACCACTTACAAACAAACTACAGACCAGATAAATTGGGGACAACAGAAGAAAGGCACTAGAATTAGAGGGACTGGGGGAAGTTTCTGCAGAAGGTGCGATTTTAGTTGGGACTTGGGGAGGGAGCATTCTAGGCACCAGGGACAGCCAGAGGAAAAGCCTGGAAGCAGGAGACGGAGTGCTTTGTGTAACAGCAAAGAGGCTGATGTCCCTGGATTCCAGAGGGAGTGAAGAAGGGTGAGAAACCTGGAAAGGTAAGAAGGGGTCAGGCTATGAAGGGCTTCAAAAGCCTAACCGGGAGCACGAGGGTGGCACAGGAGGATAAAATGCTGGCCCTGAATACAAATCCAGCCTTCCTAGCCAGCTGGGCAAGTCATTTAACTCTATTTGCCTCAGTTTCCTCATCTGTAAAATTACCTGGAGAAGGAAATGGCAAACCGATCCAGTATCTCTGCCAAGAAAACCCCAAATGGGGTCACAAAGCATGGAACATGACTGAAAAGAGCCAGAGGGGTTCACATTCATCCCAGAGGTATTAGGGAGCCACTGAATTTGGGGAGAGGAGGAAGTGACGAGGCCAGATCATGGGATCACAGATTTGAACTGGAAGATGCCTTAGAGATCACAAAATCCAAGCCTTTCATTTGACAGAGGAGGAAACTGTACATGGAAGGACCATAGGAAGTTATGTGACTTGCCTAAGGTCAATCAAATTTTGAGCAGCAGCCAGAGCTGGG
Source organism: Gymnobelideus leadbeateri (assembly GCA_011680675.1). Lineage (NCBI taxonomy): Eukaryota > Metazoa > Chordata > Mammalia > Diprotodontia > Petauridae > Gymnobelideus > Gymnobelideus leadbeateri. The sequence goes on from WOXC01004713.1 coordinate 1,125,920, forward strand.
CCTCAAACCCAAGGCTTCTAACTTGGTTCTTTTTCCATAGGACCCATTTTAATTCACCTCAGTTCAAACATTTATCAGGTGGTACTAGCAGGGGATACCAAGGATAGACCCTGAAACACACACAGTGTAGTCAGAGGAAGAGAATCATTGCCCAGAACAGACCTGACTGGAAGAATTGATCACACAGTCCACATTTTCCTGATGCCTTGATGGTGATTTCCAACCCAACTGAGCTGAATTTCTACATTATATACACAATGATGATCCCAAGGGAAAGTGTGACTCATTGGAAAGAGCGCTGAATGTGGAGTCAAGATGGGCCTTTGACACTTGAGAGTGGGGCCATTATGGCCTGGGCAGCTTGGTGGTGTGGCCTGGCAGAAGACCTGAGTTCAAATCCTGCCTCAGACACTTACTAGCTGTGAGACTAAGTTTGTTTGCCTCTGTTTCCTCATCTGTAAAATGAGTGGAGAAAGAAATGGCAAACCTCTTTGGTATCTCTGCCAAGAAAACGGGGTCACAAGGAGTTGGATGTTCCTGAAAAATGACTGGACAATGCACAATGTTATGGACAGGTCAGTTAGCTTCCTCTGAACCTGTTTTCTCATCACTAAAATGGGGATTACCATACCTTTAGAACGGACATCCCAGAGTTACCATGAGGCTCAGATGAAATAAATGTGTTTACAACTTTTTCACATGTTCAAGTACTTTGGGAATGTTAGTTAGAAAATGGCAGGAGCAGCAAACCTGGGAGTCAGAGAGGGGCTCGAATCCTGCCTAGCCCACTTTGCTGTGCAAACCTGGGCAATCATTTAACTCTCAGCATGAATCCATGCCCCGAGGTGAGGGCCAGCCAGACACCAGCTGGGATCAGGTTCATGGTGAGGGAGGCTGTTCTCACACTGGCTAAAATCACCTTCTGTCCCTTGACACAAAGACCAGGAACGTGATGAGAACAGAGGAGAGGTCAGGCAATGGGCTGACAGTGAGACATTGGAGGGGGAAGGGGAAGGGAACATTAAGGAGGCCTTCCTGGAAAAAGCGACATCTGATTTGGGCCTGGGAGGTTGGGAAATGGATGCTTGTTCTGGGCACGGTTTCTAGCACAGGCATGGAACTGAGAGGCTAGGACCATGAAGGAATGCAGAATCCAAAGGATGGGCTAGTGCCCCATTGTGGGTGGCCTCGAATGCCAGGTTCAGCAGCCATATTTATTCAGTGGCCAAGGTTTGGTGAATCCAATCAACCCAACAATAATTCTTCTTTGAGTTTTATTTATTCTGGTCCCTTTAGGGCCCTCCCTCTGTTAAAGTTGTGAATGAATGAAATGTTTTAAAATGAAAATAACAATTAGGAGAAAGGGAGGGGAAAGAGAAAAGGCAAATCAGCCTTTGTCCATTGATTGTGAATGAAACTTCCAACTAGGCCGCTAAATGGTGTGTGACCACTGGGCCTAGAGTCATGAAGACCTGAGTTCAAATCTGGCCTTGGACACTTAGAAGCTGTGCAGCCCTGGGTAGGTCACTTAACCTGAGTTTGCCTCAGTTTCCTCAACTGTAAAATAAGCAACAGCATCTACTTTGCAGGACTGTTGTGAGAACATTTGTAAGGCACACAGTAGGCACTATAGAAACGCTTCTCCCCTTCACCTCCATCTGCCCACAGTAACGAAGCTAATGCAGAGAAGCTGTAAGGCAGGGGTGGGGGGGTGGGAAGAGCGAGTCCTGAAGCCTAGGTTTGGGTCCTACTTCTGACCTTTTCTAGCTGCCTCCTCTTAGGCAAGTCAAGACAACTCACTAATGGCAGAGAAGGTCGCAGCCTGTAGTGGTAAAGGGAACGTCCTCCTCCGGGAGCTCCTCATAAAATCACACGTCAGGCCCCTGTTCCTGTCCTAATTACACTAAGCACCCCTGAATCACGAGGCTACAATCTGTTTGCTCCCTTACAGAAAATTGCTTTTCACAATTGCTTGACACAAAACATCCTCAGCTGAGCTGCTTGCAGTCTCGACACCCACCACAAGGGGGCAGGAGACACCAGAAGAATGAGCCTTGGCCAACCATCCAAGACCTAAAGTTGGGAAAAGGCATTCAAACAAAGGAAGAAACAAAGCCCAGAGAGGGGCAGGGACCTGCCCAAGGCTACTCAGGCACTGAATGGCAGAACTGAAATTTGAACTCAGGTCCTTGGACTACAAAGATTTCCAGATTAAGAAAAGGTTTCCACAGACACCTCTCAACGTTGCTCAAGCCTTACCACCAGAACAAACAGCAGCTCTTCCTAGTTAATTGGGGTCTAGAGAAGAGAGGCTGGGAAACTTGTCTGTGGTTGTAGAGTGACTGGGGAGGGCAGTTCTGCTGGCGGGATGAGGTCTGGTTTCAGATCTCAGCACCAGTCTGATCTATAGTACTGAGCCAGAACTGCTCACCAAGATGGAAACTGGGAGGCCTCCATTAGACAGAGGCTCCCTGAGGGCAGCACATGCTTCCTCCTTGTCTCTGTGTCTAGTGCCTAGCATATAGTGACTACCTAATAAATATTTCTTTACTGATTGAGCCAGACTATCTCCTCATTTTACAGATGAGGAAACTGAGGCCTAGAAAGACAAATGGTCTTGCCTAAGGTCAGAGGCAATTTAGACAATTGTTCTCAGAGTGGGAATGAACCTTAGAGGTCATCAAATCCAATCTCTGAATCTTATCAATTAGGAGACTGAGGCCAAGATCAGTGAAGTTACTTATGTGAGAGGATACAAGCAACAGTCATGCCTCTTCCAGAGTATCTTCCAGTAATGTTTCTGGTCAGTGGGTCAACGGAGCTAATTTTCATATTCGACAATATCTAACAATAAACTCTATCAAGTCCTCCCCAGGGACATACAATAAGCCAGCTCCACTGCATTGTGTTACTGCACTGTCTCCTTGGGTTTCTGATTTATCATGGGAGCCGGCAAACAGTAGGTGCTTAATCAATGCTCGTCGACTTGACTTACTTGTTCCCACAAAGTGGGTCTTCAGGATGAAGTGTCACTTGAATGAATTGAATGAAGAGAGAGCTGGGTAGTGAAAGGCATTAGAGTGCTAGGCTTGCAGTTGGCAGGTTTCATTCAAGCCAGCAAGCACTTAATAGGGACTAAAAAAGGAAATGCCTCTAGTTCAAGCCACTCATTTTCCATCTGAGGAAACAAACCCAGAGAGATGAATCCTTAACCAAGATCCCATCTTGCCAGACGAGTCTGGCTTCAAACATCTCTTCATATGGACACTATTCAGGTAGAAGGAGCTTCATCAGTATTGAATTTGCTGGATGATATCTTAAGAAAGTTAATGAGTTTGGAGGCACAACAGGCTGTATAATTCTTGATTAGGTCACTCATAGTCCAAATTCACTAATTAGAAATCATCCTTTTGTTAATGTCTTGCTCCATATTATCCTGTATTGTTCCCTAATCCGAATGTATTTCTGCTTTCCAAGCTAATCTGTTATGACTTCAGGAGAGAAAGCAGTCAAATAGGCAGGATTTTGTCAGGGGGTCTGCTCCTGAGCACCTCTGTGACCCAGGGAGTCTCTTTCAGCATCACCTTCCTCATTTGAAAAATGCAGGTTGGGCTAAATAACTCCAAAGGTATACCTCGAAGCCCTAAGCCCCCATTCAATCCTGGGTTGGAGATGACCTTGGAGATCTCTTTGAATGCCAAGGGTCTATGATGAGCTAAAAGCTTTGGCTTCATCTAATGTCAGACAAGTTCTTGAAGGAACAGATCCTGGCTGGTAGTGACCTAATCAAGAACTGTAGAACTAATCCTAAGAATGACTCTCCTAGGTCTGCAAGCACTGAAACCTAGCAGTTCAATTTAATTCATATCACCATTACCCTTGTATCTTCATGCTAGGGAATATGAGCTCTGTATTCAACATGGAAAACTGTAAGCAGGCAACATTTCTAATTGGTTGCTCTAAGCCGATGACAGAAAGGCATTCTCACCTTCATGGATGTTTCTGCCAAGTCCCATAATGATCAGTGAAATTTTGGCAGCCACCATTAGAAGTGTTCACTGACTAAGCCAAGCAGTCCCATGGGGGGGTTGTCCCCTCTTGGCCTTTAGTATAATCAGACAGTTCACAGGTAAGAGAAGGTAAACGAAAGAAAGCAAAGCTTCAATTGCTAACACACCTAAAAACATTCAGGAAGGGCACCTATTGTAGGGACATCGTTCAATGGGAAAACAGGGGTGCCAGTTCTTGCGTAGTAGGCATTTACTTTGCTAGACAGCTGTTCAGAGTATTTCAGCAGAAATTGTACTTGGAATACTGCTTTCCCTGTATGCCACTAAGGTTTTGGCTAATAATAAACGTATGCATCTTATTGACTGAACAGGAACTAAATATAAGTGAATTAAAACCCTGAATATTTCTTAAAAATCACTGGGAATGTTGTAAATGTTTTACAATTCTGGTCTATTCATTTAACTGACATTGATTTATGAGGCAGCTCTTCTGCTTTGACAAGGCACATATGTCCCCATCCCATCTCATCTTCCCCAGCAGACTGTTCCTTCTCTCATTCCCACCCCACCTATCAACTGCTTTCTTACTGCCTACATACACACCCATGTCTCCCCACTTCTGAAAAGTGCTCACTTGATTGACCATACCCAGGAACTACCATTCTCTGTCCTTCCCCTTTTTGTGGCTAAACTCCTTGAGACTGTAGTTAGTTAGTGGCTCCACATCCTTTCCTCTCACTCCTGAAGTCTACCTCTCATCGAACTATTCAACTCAAACTGCTCTCTCCAAAGCTGCCATTCTTAATGTACAAACCTACTGGACTCTTCTCAATTCTCATTCTTCTTGGCCTCTCTGCATGCAGCCTTTGACAATGTCAATCATACTCTTCTTGATAATCTTTTTTAAAAAATTATTTATTATTTTTAGTTTTCAACCTTCACTTCCATAAGATTTTGAGTTCCAAATTTTCTCCCTCTCCCTTTCCTCCCCCGCCCCAAGATAGTGTGTAATCTGATATAGGTTCTATATGTACATTGATATTAAACATATTTTCACATTAGTCATGTTATAAAGAATTAGAACCAATGGGAGAGGGGCGGAGCCAGGATGGTGGAGTAGAAACAGCATTTCCAATGTGCTCTGCCCCACACAAATTTCAAACAATGTGAAAGGGAGCTCCGAACAACTTCTGGAGCCACAGCACCCACAGAACGGCACAGAGAAGCTAACCTCCTGCTGAAGACAGCCCAGCAGCCCTGCAGGGAGCGGCCAGCGCAGCACTCTGAGAGCAGGCAGCACAGCGCAACTGGGAACCAACAGCACAGCCCGCAGAGCCGAGCCCAGGTCCCCGGTTTTAGCCCTAGGGCGGCCAGACCTTCAGCCAGCTGGTGGAACCCCAGAACACCAGCAATTGTGGTGATTCCAGAATTATTAGCACAGATATGCCTAGGACAAAGTGAGAGGTTAGTGCCCTGTGGACTTTGGGACCAGTATTTGGGGAACATGTGGCTTCCTCCCCTGGGGGCGAAAAGCTGCTGAAGAAACAGCTACACAGAAGCCATTTTGCAGGGTCAGTAGTGGCTCTAGCTCCTGGTCTGCGAACTGTAGGAAGATCCAGCAATCAGTCTGGGGCTTAATTGCTTTTGCTTTAAACTGCCTGGATCTGGATTGTGGTCTGTGGGGGAAGTTTGGGGTGGGTATCCAACTTGCCAGAGTGGGTGGAGGCTTTACAGAGGCCACCCAACTGGCGGAAGTTGTGAAGACCCCACGTTTGGGCGAAAGCTCCCCTGTCTGGTGGCAGAGTCCTACTGTGGCAACAAGCCCAAAAATCAAGTAATGAAGTGGCAACATGCCTAGGCAAACAAAACAAAATAAACAGAAAAGTTCAACATTGGACTCCTATTTTAGGGGCAAAGAGGCTCAAAGCATGGAGGAGGACTGTGAGGTCAGAACTCCTGCACCAAAAGCCCCAAATGAAAATACAAGCTGGCTACAGGCCATAGAGGACCTTAAGAAGCAGATAAGAGAAGTGGGGGGAAATTTGGGAAGAGAAATGAAAAAGATGCAAGAAAAGTATGAAATGACAGTCAACATCCTGACTGAGGAAAATAACACCTTAAAAAATAGACTAACTCAAATGGCAAAAGAGGCTCAGAAAGGCAATGAGGAGAAGAATGCCTTAAAAAGTCGAATTTGCCAGATGGAAAAAGAATCTCAAAAGCTCACTGAGGAGATTCATTCCTTCAGAGTTAGACTGGAGCAAATGGAAGCTAGTGACTTTATGAGAAATCAAGATACTATTAAACAGGTCCAAACAAATGAAAGAATAGAAGGCAATGTGAAATATCTCATGGGAAAAACCACTGACCTGGAAAATAGATCCAGGAGAGATAATTTAAAAATTATTGGACTACCTGAAAGCCATGATCAAAGAAAGAACCTAGAAATCACCCTTCAAGAAATTCTCAAGGAAAATTGCCTGATGTTTTAGACCCAGAGGGCAAAATAGAGGTTGAAAGAATCCACAGATCACCTCCTGAAAAAGATCCCAAAAAGAAAACTCCCAGGAATATTATAGCCAGGTTCCAGAATCCCCAGATCAAGGAGAAAATACTACAAGCAGCCAGGAAGAAACAATTTCAATATTGTGGAAACACAATCAGAATAGCACAGGACCTGGCAGCTTCTACATTGAGGGATAGAAGGGCATGGAATATGATATTCCAGAGGGCAAAAGAGCTGGAATGAACCCAAGGGTCACCTACCCAGCAAAACTGAGTATCTTGTTTCAGGGGAAAATATGGTTATTCAGTGGAATAGAGGACTTTCAAGCATTCTTGATGAAAAAACCAGAGTTGAATAGAAAGTTTGACATTCAGACACAAGAAGCAAGAGATGCTTGAGAAGGTGATCAAGGAAAAGAAATCAAAAGGAACTTATCAAAGTTGGACTATTTACAGTCCTACACAGAAAAACAATAACTGTGTTTGATGAAACCTTTCTCATTATGAAAATAATTGAAGAAGGGTACATGGCATATGTTCACAGGTATACATGGATAGAGGGCACAGGTTGAATTTGATGGGAAGGGATGATTATTATTATTACTTTTTTTTTGGAGGGCAATTGGGGTTGGGTGACTTGCCCAGGTTCATGTGTCTGGGTTTTTGTTTGTGTGTTGGGTGTCTGGGGCCGGATCCAAGCTTGGGTCCTTCTGGCTCTGGGGCTGGCTCTCTGCTCGCTGCGCCACCTAGCCGCCCCAAGGAAGGGATGATTCTTAAGGGGTGAAGTCAAGAGGTGAGAGAGGAAAGTGGCAAGAGGAGATGGAGAGAGACAGGGTAGGGCAAACTATCTCATGCAGAAGAGGCAAGGGGAAGTAGTTGCGGGGGCGGGGGGGGAAACAGGAAGGCAAAAAGGCAAAAGCATATTCTCATTGAAGTTGGCTCAAGGAGAGAATCACATACATACTAAATGGAATATCTTACCCTCACTCTCCTGAGTAGGGGAAAGGGGGATGAGAGGGGGGATGATGGAGGGGAGGGCATTCTGGGGAGAGGGGAGGTTAGAAGTACCCACTAGCAAAGAGGGACAGGATCAAAGTAGGGAATGGACCAGGTGGGAGGTGAGACAGGCGGAAGGGAAATATAAGCAGTTTTTTACAATATATCTACTATGGTAATGTTTTGCATAGATATACATGTACAACACATACTGAATTGCTTATCTTCTCAGAGGGAGTGGGTGACAAAGGAGAAAGGGAATGGATCTGAAAATCGAAGTTTTAAAATTAAATGTTTCATAAGATGTCCAGGCAGTGGGGCTCAGAGATTCACCTTGCCCTAATGGCAAAGTCGAAGGGGGTATGGGAGAAGATATGGGAGAGAGCAGATTGGATGAGGGGATACCTAGTGGGACTGCTATTCTGGGGTGGTGGGTAGGGAAAAAATGGGGGAAAAATGTAACTCATAATCTGGTGGAAATGAATGATGTAAACCAGAAGTTAATAAAGCATTTGTTTAATAAAAAAAAAAAGAACCAATGGGAGAAACCATAAGAAAGAAGAAACAAAAAATAAAGAGCAAGTAGTCTGCTTCCATCTGCATTCAAAAAGACTGCGTTCTTTCTCTGGACGTGGATAGCATTTTCCATCATGAATCTTTTGGACTTGTCTTAGTTCTTTGCATTGCTAACGAGGTAAGTCTATCAAAGTTAGTCATTGCACAATGTGCTGTTAGTGTGTACAGTGTTCTGGTTCTGCTCACTTCTCTCAGCATCAGTTCATGTAAATATTTCCACTTCTTTCTGAAAGTCTGCCTACTTTGATAATTTTTTGCTAGGTTTTCATGACACTGCTCTCCTGGTTCTCCTACCTGTCTGAATGCTCCTTCTCAGACACTTTTGCTGGATCTCCATTCATACAAGTCACACCAACTAACTGGGTGTCCTTATGGACTTTGTCCCAGGCCCTCTCTTCTCCCTCTATGCAATTTTGCTTGGTCTCATAAGCTCTCATGCATTCAATGACCCAATGATTATGTCAATGATTATCAAATCTACTTATCCGGTCCCAATATCTCAAGTTTCATGTTTCCAACTGCCTATTGGAATTCTTCAGCTAGATGATTTGCAGAACTTCATTATTTTTCTCTCCAAATCCTCTTTCCTTCTGAACTTCCATAAAACTGCTGGTATCACCATCACCTGAGCCACCCAGGCTTACAACCTAGGTGTTACCCTTGACTCCTTACTCTGACCCTCTCACATCCAATCAGTGTCAAGTAGCGCCATTTCTAGCTTCCTGACTTCTCTCAAGTAACCTCAGTCTTCCTTGACACTGCCAATATGCTGGTATATGCCCTCTATCATCTCATGCCTAGACTACTGTAGTAGCTTTCTGGTTAGTCTCCCTGCTTCAAATTTCTCCCCATTCCAATCAGCTGTCAAATGATTCTTCTTAAAGTGCAAGTCTAACCATGTCACTCCCCTATTCAATAAACTCCAGTGGTCGCTCATTACCTCCAGGGTCAACTATAAAAACCCTCTGGCTTCTAAAGCTCTTTCTAACCTGACCCCTTCTTACCTTCCTAGACTTTTACTTTCCTGCTGGTTTCATCTCCAGAATGTTTTCCAGTGTCATTACCATCAACATGAAATACTATTAGTTTCCCCAATTTGAACTCTGGCTTCTAGAATAGCTTAACTTTTCAAAAAACAAAAAACAAAACCAAAACAACCTCCCCCCCCCAAAAAAAAAGTCAAGGAGAGAGAAAATGGACTGTTGGGTCTTTTCTATGTATTTCTAGTGCTGTCTGAAGCAAGTTTATAGACAACTTTATTGCAGTCATTTGCTCATACCTCCCAGGTCATGATTTCTATCATTTCTCTTGTTGCTGCAAATTTGATGGATTTGGTGCTATGCATAAAAGGTCTTAAAGATTTGGTGGTTGCACTTCTTGATAAACCAACACAAAAGAGTTGGAACAAGCAGCGACTGGTGGTTTTGATGGCAACATGGGATTCGATCAGGGGTTGCCATTTTCTGACCACAGAGCAAAACTTGTATTGGTTAAGGCCCATTCCATTGAAGGCTGTCAAACAATTTTAACCTGCATTTCTTCAGTAATTAGCTTAAACCAAAGAAAAGCAATCTCATCATTGTGCAGCTCAGTAAGCCAGCTTTCAAAAATGTTCCCCTTAAGACCATTAGAAGCAATTTTCATTCCTTTAGTTCCTAGGTCTGGTGTCTTACCAGTTTGGTGTATATTGAACATAGCTCACACCATACCAATCATCTGCAGTCAGGCCATGATCCTCCTTAGAAAGTCAAAATGACTCTGCACCTTGTGCAAGAAGCCTTATTGTCTTCCTCTGTTATCTCCAGTTTATTCTGGATATGTTGTTTATAAATAGTTGCTTGTATGTTGTCCTCCCCATCAGATTTCAAGATGCGGCTGTTTTGGTTTTTTTTTTGACTTTGTATCCCTATTGCATATGCTTAGCACAGTTTCAGGCACACAGTGTTTAATAACTGCTTGTTGAGTGATGTGGTAGAGTACGTAGGCCTTGTACTATTTAGAAAACCTTGGGTTCAAGACCTTTCATTGACATATGATCAGAGACATGGAGCTGGACGGATTGCAGTAGTCATCTAGCCCAGAAGTGGTCACATTAAGCCCACAACTCTTCTGAGTATAGCCCAAAACAAATTAAAATGTAACTGGGAAATATTTAACAAAGTAGATAACCTAAATAACATTAATACATAATTTTCTAAGTCAATACGTAGCCCGTAGGCATCCTTACATATGGGATTAGCAATCCCCATTTCTATTTGAATTTGACATCCCTGGTCTAGTTAAACCTCCTCATCTTATAGATGAAGAAACAGGCCCAGAGAATCACTGGTTCTAAATACTTTCCATGGCACCAAGTTATGTGGCATAGGCAAGTCCCTTAAGTCTGAACCAAGGCAACTGTTCTCAGACTAAGTTATAGGTGAGTTGCTGATGTACCTGGACAGAAGCAGCAAAAGCATCAGGAATTACTCATGCTGATGAAATCACAGATACTGATACCAACCTGCCCCAGTCCCCAACACCCCCATCCAAAATGCAGTGTTTAGTGCTGGAGGATACAAAGGTAAGATATAATAACATGTCTTCATGAAGCTCTTAAGTGAGGAGGAAAGATTTTTAAAAGATTCAAAACAAAGGGTTTTATATAGTGAGATTAAATTTTATCAGTATAAAGTCTTTGAGTACAAAACACACAAATATACAAACTGCAAATACAGGACTGGCTGGGGGTGGAAGAAGAGAATGGGACATGTACTTAGGTCTTATTTCATATGAAAAAATGAGCTTCAGGGCTTTAATGGACTACAGGTTTAACAGACATCAACAATGCCATGAGGCACCCCCAAAGTTCCGAGTGACTTTAGGTTAGTAAGACAAGTAAGAAAGAAGACAAAGGATGGTCCTCCTGTAGTTTGTTTTGATCAGACTAGACCTGGTGCATTTCTGTGAAGATTTTAGGAAGGATGATGACAAAGAGACACCAGGCCAACAAGGGGATCAAGAATGGTGCCCCATGACAATGGCTTGGTTGAGGCAAGTGGGAATCAAATGGGAACCTGGAGTCATTCTCTTTAGAGACTTGAGACCAAATCTTCCAGTAATTTGAAGGGTTATCCCATAGAAGATGATGTAAACTTGTTCTGCTTGGCTCTAGGTAGATCAAAGACTAATGGGGAAAAGTTAAAGGGAATCTGGATTCGGGTTTGACGTAAAAGAAAATGTAACATAATTTGATCCAGACCTGTGATATCTTCGTTGAAGGAATTTCTGGAGCAGAAAATTACAAACTTCTTCCACTGACTGATAAATTGCCTAACATCTCAGAAGCCTGCAGTTCTCTGTCACAAACAAGATTACAAACACAGCTTGTTTGTTGGTAAGGTAGAGAGCTGCATGGGTTCTGAGATGTTCGATGATTTATTTGCCCCAAATCATTTATCTAATAGATTTAGAAGGCTCAACAAGATGATACAGGAAAGGAAACATTGATCTTTAGGAAACTTCAGTGAATGAAAAGACAACACTTTGGGCAAAGATCTTAAAACAACTTTAGGGGAAAAAATGTCTCCAAAGCTTTTAACATTAGCGTTGCTTACCTTAACACTTCCCCTCTTAGTCAGCACCAAAGCTTAGCCTGTGGATACAAATTCATTGAGCAAAGACACACAGTTCAGTTGAGGCTGGGTTCATTCCCGACCAAGGAGGCAATTATCATAAGTTCTGGGGCAAAAACAGATTGGGCTCCTTATTTTAGCCTAAAATCTTTAAGAAATGATTAATTTTTTGTTCTTTATGGTTCTCTAGAGTCTTCTCAGCTCTGAAATACTGGCTTCACTCTACCTACTGGTCTCAGAGCAAACAGATTTTGTGTCAAGTAAGGGCCTTGAGGGTTTTAATTATCTCAAAGCACTAGGTATTACCATACAGGGACAATTTCTTTTCAGAGCTGTTTACTTGAAGAGCCCTTCAGAAAACAGCAGCCTTTTAGGGCATCTGTTTGCTAAGTATTAGAGACTCTGACCTGGAAGGCAGAGGGTAAAGGAAATAGAAATGCTCTGAGATCCTTTAATGTAAAACTGTGCTAAACAAACTGGTTATTGTGACATGCTGTAGCATGCTGGACCTGGGCTCAAATCTTGCTTCAAATACCCACCAGCTGGAAGATATGACAATTAGGTACTCATTTATCCCAAAAGGAGCTGAAGCAGAGAGAGGCAGAGAAGCAAAACCTTGACTACATATGCCAAGAAACAGTGACAAAAATGACAGAAGGCTAAAAATCACCAGCTTCACGGTATAACCTCAACCTTGAAATGGAAGCAGCTAGATGGCCCAGGGGATACAGAACTGGGTTAGGGAGTCAGAAAGAGCCAAGTTCAAATTCAGCCTCAGACACTAGCCAAGTAAACTGGGACAAATCACTTAACCATGGCCTGCCTCAATTCTCCCATCTGTAATATAGGGATAATAATAGCACCTCTCCCCCAAGAATGGCGGGACGATAAAATATTTGTAAAGGACTCTGCAGACCCTAAAACACTAAATAAATGCTAGTTGTTTGCTGTTATTATTACCAATCACTGACTCTCAAAAGGATCCAGGTCCTAGACAGCATTTTAAGTGTCTGTACTTAGTACAGACCAAATTACTAACACAGAAAAATAAATCAGACAAGCATATTAACACATTTCAAGTGTGTTATAAGGAGAGAGATTCTCATGAAAGTAACAACTTCTTGGCATGATCAAATTTAATAGAGTCAAAAAACTGGCTCTGACTTAAAATTCCCAGTGGAAGATATGCTGAAGGCCATTCCTAAATGATGTTGCCAGAGAAATGAAAATATTTTGTGAGCCATAGCAAGATGACTCAAGCAGGTGGAAGGTCATATTCACTCTGAACAGTTTCTCAGCGCTGTCTTCACAAAAAGAACTGTTGAGTCTATGTACTCAAATGAAACATGCCTTTGCCAAAAGTTAGGCAGGGTTCCTTGGAGAGGCACATGCCTACTTATTATTAGCATGGTTATTTTAAGAAAGTTATTTTCAGGACAATGATGCCCTAGCTGGCACTGGGGAGAGGACTGGAATCAAATATAGGGAAAAGGGGAATGAGAGATGCAGGTTCTGGCTCAGTTCTATGACTCTGGGAACATCACTCATCCTTACAAATCTCAGTTTCCTCTTCAAGTGTCTATCATAACTCTTTTTTAGATGGATTTTATCCTTTACCCAGCTTGCAAAGCTCCCTGAAGCAGGCTTGTCCAAGCAGAGGCCCCTGCCCACAACAGATGCCTGATACACATATGTGTGTGTATGTGGCTGATTTTAGTTAGTGGCAAAGGTAGGTCTGTGATCTGGGCAAGGTCATTTTATTCAGACTGCCTCAGTTTCCTCATCTGCAAGATAAGGAGGACCAGAGAAGATGAAGGTTCTTCCCATTCTGATGATTCTATAGATCCAAAGAAGTTGCGCCATGCATGGAAGTGAATGAAGCTCTCTCTAAAGTAGTTTCCTTGGGAGACCGATCCCTAATTTTATCACTACAGTAGGGCCCACACAGTGCTTGGCACACTTAAGATGTTTGCTGGATGGACAGATTAGTGGATTTGGGAACTGTCTACTGAGCCAGGAGCATGTTCTTTGGCTTGACAAAGATTTGGGGAATAAATAAGTGATCAAGCTTGGAAGTAACATTTTTGCCTAAAAATCCTTTGTGGTTATAGCTAATTAATTAATTAATAAGGAAGAGGTGTGCATGTGTGTATATGTGTGTGTGTGTGTGTGTGTGTGTATGTATGTAACAACAGTTCTAAGAGAAGCAATAAAAACCTACTTCTAACAACAACAGTATTGCTTGATACTACTAATATAAGGTGTGTTTGCTTGAAAAAAAGAATTAGCTACTCCACTTTAGTAGAATATTTTATATATATAAGTATGGTAAGCTGTTAACTTCAAATAAATATAACCAGTTTTCAAACCAAAAGTTCAGTCAATTCATTTAGCTAGGTCAAAATACTTTAAACGATTTTTCCCTTGTTTTAAAAAAATCGACGACTTTGGCTGCTGCAGATCAAATAAAAAAGTTGCTGGGGGAGCCTGGCATTGGGATTCAGAAAGTTCAGGGCATGTATGTACTTATGTGTAAATCTGTTGTTCCTAAAACATCTTCATCTCTAATGGCAGAAATGGTAATTAAGTTATCTTGCCTGGTTACAATATCTCAGTATTTGTATTAGGATAAAAATATCCATAACAAGAACTGAATGAAAACAAGAATTTAGAGGTGTTGCTTACATACATTTGGTTCACATCACATAACTGTACCACTATTTTATGTTAGGGGACTGGAGCTTTCAAACGGGTTGCAACACTATCAGTTATGAAAAGGAAGGAAATGTTAGGGGTAGGAGACTTATGAATGGTCTAATTGAACAAGACTTACAGTTGTTGTTGTTTTTTACAAATATCCAAGAATATCAAACATACCATTTGTAGGTGACTGTCATGGTGTCATTTTAGGACAGGTGTATTATGAACCCAGTAGCAATGTCAACCCTAACGATTTCAAATGAGATCCAACTCAAACATGCATAGGGAGAGTAAAGTTATTTTATTAAATCATGCACATCACGTGTGTTAGTGCAAATAGTTTAATCTGTATTCCAGAAATTCTATTGTACTTTATATCTTTACAAAATAGATTTAAAACAATTATTTACTTTAAAAAATGTAATTCTGAAGTTAAGCATTTCAGAACAATATTTGCAATAACCTATATACAAGAGGTACAGAGTACCACTGGCATATGAGCATTCTGTGGGGGAAGAGCTTCCTGCAACAGAAAAATGGTGAAATGAACAAGGTGATATTTTCTACAAGTCATTTGTGGACTAATTCTTCCATAAATCTAATGGTTCTCCCAACAGCACATCCCCAATAGCTTAAAATATAACCTTTAACATATAAACAATGACTCCCAAAACCTCACAAGGCAAATTATATACTAAACTCCTATTTAAGTATTTGGCGAGACCTGTAGATTGCCATGGAGAATCCAAGCCAATTCATTGAGATTTTTCTCATCTCCATTTTCTAAAGAACCTTCACTCCATTAATACTTCAGTAAACTTTATTGACATAACTGTTGAGCCACAAAAAACTGCAGCTCACTTTTTGACTTGGGCATTTAACTGATAAGATCCCAACTGAAGTAGTACTTCTCATGAACAAAACTACTCAGTTTAAAAAATGACAACAACAAAAAAAACAAAGCCATCAGCATCCCTAACCGTAAGATTCCCTGGGTTTACAGAAATTCACCTCGTCCAGTAGATCGATTAGCTATAGATGCACTCCAAACTCTCATAACAAAGCTAAGTCAATAAAAGTTTATCTAAAGAAGACATATTTTCCTTCTTTAAAGCAATGTTTGGAAGAATAAGTGAGGAGAAAAAAAAAATCATGCTTCCTAAAATGTTGTAGATGAGAAAATAAAGAAATGGTCTCTACTTTGAATGCATAAAGTTGAATAAATGACATTCCAATTGAATAGTTTGGTTTACTGTTGCTGTAGTTGTAAAATGATTAACTTTTTGCTCCCAGAAACACTTCAGTTCACTCAAGAAAATACACACACTCTTACAAAGTTTTTCCAGGTTGACGCCATCACATCTTCAAGTCACATTAAGGCTACACAAAAGCATGTATATTTCTCAAATCACCGCTGAAACAGAACCTTTTCCAAATGTGTCTTTCCCTTGAAAAAAATCTATGGAAGTAGTAGTTGTCTTCTAAGTCTTGTTCCCAATAGCTCAGTGGTTTATAGCAAGTAAAAATGGTGTCACTATGTAAAAAAAATATATGTGCATATATTTATTTCAAAATGATAGGCACTGAGCACACAGTGCCTCTTTTCCCATGTATTTATCAGCTGTTTGGTTTGGGTAGGTATCCAATCAGAAAATGAATTATCTGGCAATCAGCATCTAGAGTCAAATAGCCATAAACCTAAATGTTATAAATAATTTGGTACCAAGAAGCCTACTTTAGGCCACCATAATATTTAGAATCTCAACATACTAATTAAAAAATTACATGAAAAATTGCAAGCAAATTATTGCTTACAGTAAAGTCACAATCTTATTCCCTCTTTATAGACAGATACATTTTATACAATTTAAAGCAATGACCCCACTGTTCTTTTCTTGCACTTTTGTTGTATTAAGAGGTAAAAAGGAAGAAAATGGATCTGTTCTCCCCGCCAGCTTCGAAGAGGAGGGCAGGGCACGGAACCAACCAAAGTTCTCATGGTGAAGCTCTGGTTAGGCCTGGCACGTACAACACTGCGGCTGTCACAGCTACCAGGGCTGCTAACATGGGCATCCAAGGCCAGTGTCTCTGTGCAGAAAGAAACCAAGAGTCAATATCACATTCCCCTCAGCCATTCATACCAACCAGTGAACTAAGCCCTCCGTCCAAAGAATCTGGAGAACTCATCACAAAACACAGTGAATCTTCATTCTACCTCTCACTGTCAGAAAATCCGGGTTTCTTAAACCAGGAAGACCCTTTAAAAAACAAAAATGGCAATCTGACTAGCAGGAACAATTCCAGTGGCCAACTATGCAGAGGGATGACACATCACCAGGAAATGTCCTTAGCAGTTCTCAACCTGGCTACACATTTGGCACCTACAAGAGAGACTTCTGTTAAACCTCTCAAGATGGAAACTCCTTATTCACACTATACCAAGATTTTTCCACAGTCTGAAATAATGAACTGTACAGAGGTGCTTCCACCACAAGAAATTTAGGCTAAATTTTAGGTTTCTCCATGCAAGGCCCAGCATGTGTTAAGGGTAGGTCTACAGAGAGGGTGTAGACTGCAGTAGGGGGTAGACTGACCTGAAGACCCCACAAGGCTTAAAAACAGAGTCTAAACCCGTGCTAAACTTCCCTAGGTACACTTCAGGCAGACTCCTAACCCACTTTAGCATAATTTGCACACTGGTTTCATGTTAAATAGATCTGCCTGCCATGGGCTATGCAAACCAACTCTGAAGTCAACCTGAAGTCCTTCCATTTCTTGACCAACCTAGTCTTGTTGTCCGTCTTCCTTTCATTTGTTTTCAGTGAGTACTGACCACCTCTCCCCACCCCAAGCCCCCAAAAGAGACGAACTGCTTTCAAACTAATGTTTACTCTTTAACAAGTCAGAGATCAGAAAGCTATGGCCAAGGGTGTGTTGGAACAGAAGAGCCGTGCAGGCTTAATTAGGTCTGCGATAACAAGTCCATTATTCCAATTTCATCCTTTTTCATCTTCTTCACAGCCAGTGAAAAGAGAAAAAGTATTAAATGACTGCCAGAGTGTGAGGGTGTGAGCTGGGGAGGAAAAGGAAGCTGGCTTAACAACGGAGAGGCAAACTCTTCATTTCTTGTTCAAACCTGAGTTAACTTTCCATTTTCTTTTGGAAAGCACTGACTGACACTGCAGCATTAGAGACATGAAGTTTACTCTGCTTTTGTGAGAGACAAAGACCCAGCTGAAAGCTGAACATTTAACAACTGGTACATTTGGAATTAATTCATGGTTAGCATTACCACAGAGGAAACAGACAGAACGTTACATGATTAGTTGATTGTTGAGCTTGGTGGGAGGAAGCACAAATGAAGGGTTTGCTTCAGGAAACAAAACACCTGTGTTGTTCCCCCATGCACTAGTTTACAAATATGGCACAAAGAGGTGACAGGGACGGACAGACATCGACTCAACAGGGAGCTTGTACCTTTCTCTACCACAATGGACCGTAACACCAAAACAGGAAAGCCAGGAATAGGCCGATGAAAACGGCTGGGACGGGTTGGAATATGGACGGCTAAAGAAGGGAAGGGAATTAAAAATCATTTTGTGCTCTAAAAATCAGATCAGATGATTTAGATGGGGGAAAGCTTAAGTCATAGATAGCATTAAGTTTGGCATGAATCAGAATGTATGAAAGACATCTAACACAATACAGAATGTCGGATTGTTGTACACCAAGATAGCACAATACTCCCTTCAAACAAACAAGTTAAGGAAATTAGTGTAGGTTTCACTACACCAAATGGAATCTAATTTAGGAAAGATGCCTGGTTTAATTTTACGTTAACTTCCAAACTGCTTGTTAGTGTGCTCTGTAAAAGGCACTATATGCACAAAATAACTCTGGACAAGGTAACCACTGGCAATCACTAATAATTTATGTTCCACATGGTTATTTCCTGACTCTTGGGACAAAATCTCAGATCAATCCTTGACTGAGGCACCAGGCTGAGTCAGTCTGTGTCCTCTGGTGTTGAGGTGCTCCTGAGGTTGCATTAGGTACCAAAGTGACCATGAACGATCCGATCCTCCCTTTCAAAAAAAGGCAGCAAAGAAGCTGTAGGGTAGTAAGTTACATGTCATCGGGGGGGATCACAGTAAACTGGCAAAATATACTCCAGTCAATTATTTCTCTTAAGAAATCACTGTGCTACTACCAAAACCAATTTCAATCATGAAGGACACATCTCTCTGGGCACGTATGTGTGTTAATGTAACATGCGCCAGAATCACTTTTACACAGTGAAATGACAAGTTCCTTTCAAGCAAAAAACATTTTATTTTGGAGTTTTTGTTTATTTAAAACATCACCAAGAAGAGAAGTTATTGGTTCTAATGACACTGGGGCTACAGTTCTGATTATGCTAGATGCCTTTTTAGGGTAATTTCTTTTTTAGAAATAGAACTGGATTCCCATAATCAGAAAGGTATAATTAAAACTAAAGGAAGAGGTAACTTAAAATATGAATTTTTTACAGAGTCCTCATATAGCTATTAAAATAAAAATAAACCATTTTTACTTGGTAATAAAAACATCACTCATGGCTAACTGCCAATTTAAGAGGCCTTGACTTGTGAAGCAAGTCTCTATTATATGCCAACAGAGAATGTTCTGGGGAAGGACAAATTGCATGTGACCAGTGAGTTGCTCGACTACCTACATGTGCAGTGGGGCTGCCAATCAAGCCTCGTGCCAGCGTCCACAAGAAACGTGTTGGTCACAACCACTGCAGTTCCCAAAGCAGTGACAGGAGACTTAGAATAGTCAAAGCTACTAACACTTGCAAAGTCAGTCACATGAAAGAACACCCACCAGTGAAAGCTCACGAGGGCGGCGATAACCAAGTACACACAACAACATTCAGGGTAACTAATGTTTCTTTTAAAGAGCAAATACAAATTCAAACTGTTGTTATTCATGACTTATATCATAACATCCTGGATTATACAAATATTTTCTAATATTTCCAAGAAAGAGAAAAGATTGAAGTAACCTTCTACCTTTCTAACCTTAACTAGAAAGAATTATGCCACCATAAAACTTCCATTAGATAGGATCAAAAACCCCTGGGCACTGGTATTCTATGTATCAAAAAATAAGGAATAATTGTCTTCTTTTGGTCTCCTAAGTCAATTGGGTGGGGGAACCCAGAGATTAGAATGGAAGACAAGTCAACTGTGGAGGGTGTGAACTTCAGACCTCACCTTAGACCTGATGACAGTTGTCTGGGGATGCTGCTTCTTCTTGCAGTTTAGTCTTTCCCTCACCAAAGCCCCAGTACTTACCCAAGTTTGTGTATCCAAAGGGGAAAATTCTCACCATACTTGCAGACCACCACAGTGATTCCACAAATGATTTCCTTTCCTTGGGGATGATGGGTCTAGGTGTCTACCATGTCACCGGTGGGTAAGATGCCCAAGAACATGAAGGGCTCTAGGAATCTGTCACGGGTACTTGGGGACACCAACTGAAGCCCTACATTTTCTGTACCTCATCCAAACCGACCCCAAGTTTGTAAAGACTTACATTGTTTCCTTTTTCTTGTAGCTGCTTCAGGCTGTCTTGACATTGTCTGAGCTCATTGGTGATGGATTGTTTTTCCTGCTCGGTCCTTTCAAACTTCAGCTCCAGCTCTGAGAGTTGAGTCTGTGTCCTTTCATACTATAGGCAAAGAAAAAACAGTGGGCAGACCCCGCTTAGAATGGGTGTGGAGCCCAGCTTCTTCTCTTTAGGCTTCTACACTGTCCTGGACAAACGTGGAAGGGGGAGGAGGCTTTCTTGGAGGAGTCTTCACTGTGATCTGATGGCAATCAGTCACTGGTCTATCCTGTGTCTCTACAGAAAGTCCCTCCCCCTCCCCATTGAGGTTACAAGAGAAGATGAGTGAAAAGGGAAAAGAAAACTCCAAAGCTTAAGTGACAAGAGCCAACAGGGACATCTACTCAGGGAAACACAAGACATCAAGTCTTTTTGTCCTGAAGCCCCGACAGGCATTTAAGTTCGACATGTCCCAAACTTCTGGCTATGGGCCTCCCAACCCACACACCACCATCGAGTCCATCTCTGGCATCTTTCCAAGCCAACCCCCCCCCCCCATAATCCAACACCTTCACCCCTTTCCTTCTCTCAGTCACTGTGACCCTGAACAAGTCACTTAAACCCTGTTTGCCTCAGTTTCCTCATCTGCAAAATAAGCTGGAGAAGGAAATGACAAAACATTCCAGTATCTCTGCAAAGAAAACCCCAAAACCCCAAAAGGGGTCACAAAGAATTGGACATGACTGAAAAAAGACAGAACAACATTTTCTTATTATTTCGAAGTATGAAAACCCATTGCCAAGCCAAATATAAACATTTCTGAATTCTCTGCCACTGGCTTGTCTTCTAGCTTCATCGCCACATCATCATCAACAGCAGCAGCTAGTCTATCTGCAGTCTTTTAAGGTTTGCATGCATGCGTGTACGTATCTATGCGTGTAAGTCATCTTGGTTAATCTAGAAAGCAGTTTAGAAATGAACTTCCATGATTCTGTTGAGCTTGTCTGATAACTCTTATAACCTGAGGTTACAAGCTCTGTGTGGAATCAGCCTGAGTTCCCCTTTACACAGCTATCCCATGTCTATTTTCCTTAGTGTGTCCTGTGCGAGGGGGCAATATGACCCTCATACTTACGCCATGGTGCCATAAGATAAAGAAAGTTAGGTAAACAGGGAGTGTGGAGAGAAATGCATACAGATATAAAAAGTAATGCCAGTTAATTTTGAGTGAATTCCATATACACGAAGCTTTACATAATCACAAAATTTTGGATAATAGAATAATATACAACAAGTTGAATTAAATTACAACAAAAGGGAGGATAAGCCATCTTATATTATAATATAATGATTCCACACAATTATGCCATGTTAATATGAAACAGGCTGAAAGGGAAATGTACATGAACTACACTGACAAGATCAGACATAGTCAAATGATTGGCTGCTTTTAATGCAATCCAGTAATGTCCAACCCTCAGAGGTTGGGACACCATGCTACTGCCATTCACATGGACAGTTAAAGCCTTACTGTATTGACTTACTGTTCAATGACCATAATATTCATTAGAATAATGGAACAAAATGACTAATGACTTCATATTAACATACAATTAAATCATCTTCCATAGGCATAATTCTTCCTGGATTTTATAACTATGAAATACGGATGACAAGATGGCTACAAAGTGCTGAGATTGTTTAAACAATGGCATATGTAATTTGGCACACAATTAGTGATCCAGCAAATGTAAGTGAAGCCTCTCTATGATTTAACATATTTAACAAAGACTGGAAAAAACATATCACAGAATAAAAATACCCACAGAAAACACAAAGGAATTTACAGGTTTTTAGAAACAAACATGAAGACAGAAGGAAGAACAATCATTTCCAAATTTGACACTACAAAGAAAGGAAAGTAAAAGTAAAAAGTTAACACTGAATGAACAAATATCTTCTAATAACCACTATGGGAAATGCATTAAAGACTAGTTGCTCTTGAGTCTCCTTTCTCATGACTGTGACTTGTTCATTAAAAAGACCCTCACTCTAGGGTCCCTGGTCAGTAGGTGGACATGCTGCTATACTCCTCTGAGAGTTGTCAAGATTCTTAGTAGGAAGAGCCGTGTGAATGGCAATACTGGCTCCTGAAGAGCCCAGTGAGGGCCGGTTTTCTATCAATACCTCCTGTGATTTCAAAGATCCAGGAAATGAAAAAGGGCTCTTCATAAAAAAGATTGATAACTACGGTTTAGATTAACCTAATTCCTTATTAATTTCAAGGAAGAAATTACTGAATCAAAGGTCCCTTACTACAAATACTATTATAAAGTGCATACATTTCTAGGCATTAGAATAGAACCGCTGGGGCTACTCTGTTATAGAACTAAATTCCATATGAAGTAAATTTTCCTAATACATCTGAGGGAGCATAGCAACTGAATTAAACGATGAAGCAGCAATACAGCAAAGGTCAAGCAGAAGCAGACTGTATTCCAACATCCTGATACGCTTAGCTTTGAAAGACCAGGGATAGGGTAAGTAATCAGAGCAAGTCTCCTTATGTAGGTAGTTAACTAACACATAAGAATTAAAAAGGAAACACGAACTCTGCCAATTGACAAGTGATGCTTTGCACTGGGTCCTCTTCAATTCTTGACACATGCATCATGATACAAAAGAACAGACAAATGCCAAGCACTAGAGCCATCCATTTAAGTGACATCTGGTGCAACTACGGCTTTCTGTTCTACCTCGAATAAAGCTCGGGTGCTTTTGTCGTGACGTCCCATCACAGTGGGGTTTGCACAACGTCTCTTCCCTTTACCTCTTTCTGAACATCCTTTGCTTCATTTTCAGCTTTATTGAGGAGGGTCTTCCAGCTGGCAGAATCCCGAAGATGCTGCTCCTTCAAGGATCCCACTTGATTCTCCAGCTCTTTCCGAGTTATTTCAAGGATGCTCAGATCACTGGTAAGTTCTAAGCTCTGCTTCTGAGAGCTGTTAACACAAAAGCCAAGTCATGGTCTGTACTGCACAAACTACCCAGAGACCTAGAGGGTAGGCAGATTTTTACTACTTTAACAAAAAGCAAAATAAAATGAGCATTTCCACATTCGTAGTAAAACAGAAAAAGGCAGACTGTAAATGAAATTATGAATCTCTATTGTAAAGCTTGGATTTCTTTAAAAATATATAATAAATTCGTTACCTAATTTTCAAAGCTATCCTGCTTTTTCTGTTATTCCTTCTGACTTTCCTTTTGTGTATATTTTAAAATTTTATTTTATTCTGAACCTAAACACCAAATAAAACAAGCATTTTCAGAGTAGAAAAAAATACCAAGAAATGCATATATGTATTAAGCACGGCTTGCTCTGCTTAAATTCAACACACAACTCTCAAAGTTATCCTATTTGTCTCTGAAACCTTCAGCACAAAAAAAAAAAAAAGAAAAAAGAAAAAAAAGGCTTTAATATGTTTTTTTTCTTCTTTTTAGGGTGGTGGTGGGGTGACATAATCCCATCTATTCCAGCTAAAAGCCTCTCCATTTTGTAGTCAATGAGGGATGAGAATGTCATTTGACATACACAAGGAATACGTCTATTTTTGAGAATTCATAATCTTATTTCTTCTCTTCACATGGCTTTTTAGGAGTAAAAATCCCAGGCATATAATATTCATATCACTTGTGACAGTTTGAGATGTATGTGTGTGGGACAGAAGCAGTAGTATGGATAAGGCAAAATTCCCTTGTATTTGAAAGTTAACATGTAATATGAATTTTTGGAATAGAATCACATTCCTAATTATGTTTTATTTATAGGTAAATATTCCAATGGATTTGCATCCTCTGAGAAAGTCTAGAATCATGCTCATGGCAGGACAAAACCAGATGGAATAACACACTGGCATACAGATAATCTCATTATTCAAGGTCTACCAGTATACCTCACTGCTGATTATCAAGTCGAGTTATAGTGAATACTTCACTACAAAATATATAGATATAAAAAAAGTTAATATAAAAACTGAAGTAAAGAAATATTCTGCATTTCCCTTCTGAATTACATACCTATGCAATTCTTTCTCTTGTCGCTGAAGTTCTGATGAAAGTGAAACATTTTCCTTTTTTAGAGAATGGCATTCTGCTTCTAATATACTCCAATCTTTTCTCAACTTCTCTAGTTCACCTACAAATTAATCAAAGAATATTATTCCATAATGTGGTCAAATGCATTTTAGAATAACTAAGAAGATCCATCAATTGGTGAATGGCTATACAAGCTATGGTATATGATTGTGATGGAGTATTACTGTGCTATAAGAAATGACAAGCAGGAGGATTTGAGAAAAACCTAGAAAGACTTACATGAACTGATGCATAGTGAAATGCACAAAACCATAGAACGCTGTACACAGGAACAGCAATACTGTTCAATGAAAAATTATGAATGACTTAACTGTTCTCAACAAAACAATGTTCTAAGACACCCCCAAAGGACTAGTGACAAAGCAGGTCTTCCGCCTCCAGAGAAAGACATAAGCATGCTATTTTTCACTTTCATTATTTTATTTTCATTTGAGTCTTCTTATACAAAATTACTAATATAGAAATGTTTTGCATGATTATACATATATAAACTTTATCAGATTGCTTACCATCTCAGGAAAGGGTGAGGGGAAGGAGGGATAAAATTGAAATTGAAAACTTAAAAAAAAAGTTTAAAAATTTGTTTTAACATGTAATTGGGGAAAAATACAACATTTTATTAAAAATGAAAAAAAAATAAGAAGAGGGAAAACACCCAATTATCTTAATGGAGAAAATTCCTTACATTTCCTT
Organism: Gymnobelideus leadbeateri; assembly: GCA_011680675.1. Classification (NCBI taxonomy): domain Eukaryota; kingdom Metazoa; phylum Chordata; class Mammalia; order Diprotodontia; family Petauridae; genus Gymnobelideus; species Gymnobelideus leadbeateri. The sequence goes on from WOXC01004713.1 coordinate 1,150,761, forward strand.
AAAATTTATCAGAAGCTTTGTATTTATTTTATCATTATTTGGACCCATAGGGGAGACACAAATTAGATGGATATATTTCGATATTTATTTAGAACCAAATCTCTTTCCATCCAATTATCAGAATTACTACCATCTTGAAGATCCAGCAGTTATCTGGGGAGAGGAGGTTTGCTCTGTTTAATCTAGTTATTATAATGGTAGTGAAGTCAGTTTACAAAGTCCCACATAGTATGACTACATTAAAAATGGTAACCCCATTTTTACATGTTGGAAATAAAATAAAGAAAAAGAGTTACCAAGTCTTCTCTAAATTACAAAATTATTTATCTATGAAATAAGCTTTCATTTCAAATTTAAACAAGTTCTCTACTGGGATTATTTATCATCAGAGTAAAGAGTTATTCTCTCAGTTTAATGGATGACAGAGGGAAGTCACATGTGATTTGTTTTTTCTGACAATGAAAGGATCTCATTATAAGGACAAAGGGGAACAGAGTTACATTCATCCCTTTGGGAAATAGAAGACTGATGGAAAGCTTATGGAAATTGTAGGAGGAATTAGAGATACTCTCCAAGAAACAGGTCAGACTTCTTCTGAATACTGTTGGTCTATATGTTATTTTCATTCTAATAAAAAAATTACCAGAAGATGTGATTCTTTTCCAGGATGGTTTACATGAGTATCCAAGGGTTCACTTCTAGAAATGGCCAGCATCCTTGTACTACCATTCCTGAAATTACACTCTTAGTGACTTCATGTTCTTGGAATGGGACTAAAACATAGATGAGGCATCATTTTCTTCATGCCATTTATACCTTGTATTACTAGTGTGATCTAATCTGACACAGACATATCTAGGAGGCTCCGAATCCAGAATTTAGATGGCCACTTTTTGCTGGTGAATTCTCACCCCTAGGTCTTCTAGAGAGATGAGCTTTTAACCCTCTATGATTTCCAATATCTCTGTTACATGCTTCAAACACCAGCTGATCATGTGCCTGTTATATATTCAGCTGCCTCCATTCAGACAAATACACCTGTGGAGGTGGATGCTTTTAAACACAGTTGTTAATAAACTTGCAGGTGAAAATTACAAATAAAGATCCTGTGTCTAGCATCAACTGAAGCTAGAAAATGAGATAAGCAACATCTTACCATGGTATACCAAAGCAGAAGTCTGCTATAATTTTCTCCTAAAGTGTCTGTTTAGAGAGCGGGTATGTGGCACAGTGGGGGCAGTTAGGTGGCACAGTGAGTAGAGCACCAGCCCTGAGGTCAGGAGGACCTGAGTTCAAATTTGGCCTTAGACACTTAACACTTACCCGTGAGATCTTGGGCAAGTCACATAACTCCAACTGCCCTGCCCTCCCCTCTCCAAAAAGCAAAATAAAATAAAATAAAGTGTCTGTTTAGCATAACTAACCCTTACCAGGGAGGAGTCACTCATCATTTGCAATGATGCAGTTGATATTAAAAATAAACACATCAGTAAAGCATCCAAATGAGCCTGATCACTCTTGATACATGGAGAAGCAAAACCTTCTACATCTGTATGGGTAAGGGTTGAAGAACTGATAATAGGGACATATTGTGAAAATAACAGGCTTATTCTTTTCAGAGAGAACAGACCTCTATCATCCCTCACTGATGGGAGAAAAAGAGGAAGCTACCTGCTATAGGGCAGGGTCCAGCACAGAAGGGCTAGTGCTGCCTCCAAGACAATATCATAACACATTTGGAGGCTGGCTTTGACCCTTATTCAGCCCTGAAGATGGAAGAATGGGGGGGGGGGGTGAGTCAGTAGAACACAGGGTACATGGGCTGCTGCTGCCAGACTCACTCCCCAGAAGATTTGTCTTTTGTTCACTCTTATATGTATGAGCACACAGGCTTCTTTTTTACTTAAGAAATTTCATCAAGGTTGGTGAGGAACATTTTGGAGGAAAATCCATTAAATGTGCCTCCCAACTATAGCTATAACAATACTTGTCTTATATCACTTTGGTGAAATCTGCAGGTTAAATTCTTGGTTTAAAAAAAAAAGTTTGACAAAATTATTCAAACATGCCATTCACAGCAAAATAGCTTTTCAACTTGAGTTAAGCCTCATTATTTCTACTCCACTATCTTGGCTCCACACCCTAAGCCTCATTATTTCACTGCAGAATGAGTGTGTTAACTAGATGCAACATAAAGCATCAAACTTTTGATTCAAATTCCTGGTACATAATCTTTTTTGCTATCAAAAGGAAAAAGCCTTACTTTGTTAACATCAGATGAAAAACCTTATGATTCTTAAGCATAATGTTTACATTATCTTTTATCTAGTATAATTTTATTAAAAAAATTTTTTTAATTAACAAGCATTTATTTTTTCCTCCTCTCACCTTCCTCTACTCACTGGGGAAAAAATGAAGAAAAACAAAACCCTTGTCACAAACATGCACTGTGAAGAAAAATAAACTCTCGTGCTGGTCATATCCAAAAATGCATGTCTCACTCTGGATCCTGATTCCAACATCTGTCAAGAAGTAAGTAGTACACCTCATCTTGGACCTCTGAAATCTTTCAAAGCTGTTATCCCTAAGATGGTACAGTTACTGTATAAATTGTATTCCTGGCTCTGCTCAATTCCCATTGCATCAGTTCAAACAAATCTTTCCAGGCCGCTCTGCGAACCATGCCTTTTGTCATTTTAGATGGTACAACAGTATGCTATTACATTCATATACTAAAATTTGTTTGGTCATTCACCAGCAGTTGATAACCCCTCTTAATTTACAGTTATTTCCCATTACAAAAAGAAGTGCTACAAGTATTTTTGTATACATGGGTCTTTCACCTTTTTCTTCCAACTCTTTGGGACAGTAGGCCTTACAGTAGTATTGCTAGGCCAAAGGGTATTATTGTACAATTTAGTAAGCTTTTGAGCCTGATTCCACACTGCTTTCCAGAATGGCTGGACTATTATTTCACAGCTCCACCAACAGTGTATCAATGTGCTTGTTTTCCCACAGCCCTTCCAACAAGTCATTTTCTTTTTTGGTCAATTCTGCCAATCTAAAAGATGTGAAAGAGAACCTCAGAGTTGCTTTAATTTGCATTATTCTAATTATTAGTGAATTGGTACATTTTTTCATATGATTACTAATATTTTGGATTTTCTCTTTTAAGTACTGATTTTTACATCCTTTGACCATTTATCAATTGAAGAAGGCTGTACATTTGAATACATTTGAATCAGTTTCTTATATATGTTAGAACTGAAGCCTTTATCAGAGATATTTGTACAGTTTTCCCCCCAATTAACTGCTTTCCTTCTAATTTTAACGGTACTGCCTTTGTTTATGCAAACATTTAAATTTAGTATCATTTAAACAGTTCATCTTATCTTCTGAAGTCCTCTGAATTCCGTGTTCCATCATGAAGTCTTCCCTTGCTTACGATCTTGGAAGGCAATGTCTTTCTTGCTCTTCTAATCTGCTTATAGCGTGACCTTTTACATCTAATCATGCACCTATTTGAAACTTATCCTGGTGATGTGGTGTGAGATTCTGCCAACATGTTCTCTAATTTTCCTGGTAATTTTGTCAAATAGTGAGTACTTGTCCTAATAGTTGGGGGTCTTTGAGTTTAAGGATTACTGTTTGTATGTTTCTATTTGCTGTATATCGAGTCTATTCCACTGAAGAACTTCTTTCCATCCCACATTTTAAAAAATCTCCTTAGAGGGGCAGCTAAGTGGCACAGTGAAAAGAGCATTTGCCCTGGAGTCAGGAGGACCTGAGTTCAAATCCAGCCTCAGATACTTAACACTTACTAGCTGCGTGATCTTGGACAAGTCACTTAAGCCCAATTGCCCTGCTCTCCCCATCCAAAAAGCCAAAAAAAAAAAAAAAAAAAGAGAGAGAGAAAAGAAAAAAAAATCTCCTTTGACACTACTCTTTTTTTTGGGGGGAGGGGGCTTTTTGGAGGGCACTTGGGGTTAAGTGACTTGCCCAAGGTCACACGGCTAGGTTTTTGTTTGTGTGTGCGTTAAGTGTCTGAGGCCGGATTCGAACTCAGGTTCTTCTGACTCCAGGGCCGACGCTCTACTCACTGCTCCACCTAGCCGCCCCAACACTACTGACTTTTTGGTTTTTTTCTAGCTCTACAAGGTAAATTCTTCAGTAATTTGATTGGTATGAATTAATGTATATAGTATTGTCCTTTTAATTATACTGGCTCAGTCTAATTCATGAGCAATCATTATTTCTCTAATAATTTAGGTCTGTCTTTAGAGAATTTTGTAGCTATATCATATAGCTTCTTATGTATATCTTAGAAAGTGAACTCCTAAGTACTTTATATATGATGTAGTTATTTTAAAGGGAATTTTTCTATCTCTTCCTCTTGGGTTTCAGTGGTAATGAACCAAAATGCTAATGATTTATGTGGATTTATTTCTTATTCTGCAACATTGTTAAAACTGCTATTTTAATTAATTTTTAGTTAGAGATCTGGGTTCATTCTTTCAGTAAATCATTCTATCATGTGCAAAGACCATGATAACTTTACATATGGTTATTCCTATGATTTATTTTTCTTCTTTTGTGATGGCTAGCATTTCTAGCGCTGTTATCAAACAGCAGTGTTGATAACAGACATCCTTGCTTTGCACTTGATCTACTGGAAAGGTATCTCATTTATTGTCATAACATATAATATCAGGTCTTGATTTTGACAGATAACTTATATTTAGGTTAAGGTCTATTTAGTCCTATATTGTCTAATGTCTTTATTAAAAATTGATGCTATACTACAAAGAAATGCAAAGAAAAAAAAGCTTTTAATGCATCTATTAATATAATTATATACTTTTGCTATTTTTATAAATGTGATTTTTATGTTTATAGTTTTCCTAATATTGAACCAACATTGTATTCCTGATATAAATCCAACCTGGTCTTAGTATATGATCTTTTTAGAAAGTTGTTATAGTTTCTTTGCTTATATTTTGTTTAAAACTTTTGCATTAATATTTGTTAGGACTATTGGTCTAAAGTTTTCTTTCTGTTTTGGTTTTTTCCTTGTATCAAGACCATATTGGTATCACAGAAGGAATTTGGTAAGGATCCTTTTCCCCCCATATTACTGGGCAACACTTTATGTAACATGGAAATGGATTATTCTTTGAATGGTTGATAGACTTGTAAATTCAAATATATTTTAAACATATTTCTTGTTCTGTTAATATGGGCATTTTATATTTTTGTTAATATTTATCCATAATTTTAAAAATTCTTATTGGCCTAAAGCTGGGCAAAATAGTTTCTAATAATCCCCTTTCTTCATTTGTTAATTTTTTCATTTTTTGCTAAGTGTGACATTTTTTCACTTTTTAAAATAAATTTAGCTAATGGGCTATTTGTTTTATTGTTTCAAAAAATGGCCCTTAGTACATGAACTTTTCAATATATAAACTAGAGAAAAGCAGACTGGATGAAACAATGTGAACTTTTATCATGTATAGTTTTGGAGAATATATTACGTTTGACACAAAAGCGACAAAACTGTCGTATTTTTGGTTTTGTTTTTTTCCCCTGAACTAAAAAGTGCTGATACAAGCACTTTTGTACATACTGGGTCTTCTCTGTTTCTGGGCCCTCTTTGGGCAGTACAGACATGTGATAAAATAACCTAACATTTTATGACCATAATAAATCACGAATAAATCACATAATCATAAAAGAAAACCACCCAGGAGCGAGCACCAGAGTAAAGTGGAAGTAGAGGAATCCACTGTGGGTCACTGCCTGAAAGCTCAGACTGAAAACACTGCTATATCTGATGCTTCTGGATCCAAAGAAAGACACACTCCACGCAGTCATACTACAAGGAAGCACAGCCAAAAGCATCCAGCATCATGCTGCAAAGACAGTGAAGGAAAGGAATCATGGAAGGCAAAAGAAAAAAGCTTGCAGTCAAGAATGACACCCTAAAAAACCGAGTAAGATAGCACAGGGGGAAATGGCCCTTGCACACAAGAGAGGCTGATCCCTGGCTTCCCGGTCTTACGTGCTGATGACCACCACGCTGACTGACCTTGCAACCTTGAGGATTCCTCTTTCTGCTGGTCTTCACATTGCTGACACCGGAGCTGAAAACTGGACTGCAGACTGACAACTTCCTTCTCATACTCTGAGGCTGCCTTCCGCCACCTCTCCAGCTCCTCCCTAACCTTCTGGAGCTCGACTTGCAAGGAAGCAACGTCAATGTCCCGATCAGATGCAGCCTTGTCTGCCACTTGTCGAAGCAGAAGAATTTCATCCTGGGCACTGAGCAAGTCATGCTTTGTGCTTGTGATTTCATTTTCCTTCTCTTCCCGAAGGTTCTCCATATCAGTATGCAACCTCTGCAACTGGGCTAAAAGGAAAAAAGGATATCATCTGTTATTTTCGTAGACTACAGTAATGAAATTCAGAAGATGAGCTCAGCCAGACTGGGGCAGATTTCACAGAGAATAAGAAGATATAAGAGAAAGGCACTTAGTCCTCCATGATCACACTAATTCCAAGGTCATTGTTTTTAGAAAGGAGAAGGACTCCATCCTGCCCTAGACAACACCATGGTCTGATATGAAGCTTTGGTGACTCACATTTCTGGTAAAAGAGTGAGCTCGAATGAGTAAGATCATCAATAGCAGGGTGTCAAAGAAGTAAAGATGGAAAACATGAATTAGTATTCTTCAATCTGGGCAGGAAAAGACAGTGTAGCAGAATCCCAAGAGAGACAAGAGGTAGGTTTAATTGTAGCTACCACCTCTCCTCAGATTCCCTGGGAGGTTGTCCAAGACCAATCATCCAAGAGCACCAAGAATAGTATGACCACTCAGGTCACTTGTCCATGTGGCCAGGGGGGCAAACCCTGCAAGTACCACACCTAGGACATGCTACAACCTGTGTCCTTATCAGCCACAGATAATGAAGACCCAGAGAAGAAAGTTCTCACCATCAAAGTCTGTCAAACGGTTCAATTCAGAAACAGATATGTATGGTTTTATAGATGGAAATAACATTAAAGGAGACACAGTAATTTCTGTCCTACTGCTGTACCCTAAAACACACTTGTCCCTTCTTTCCATTTGTCATGCAGCTGAACCCTTCTAAATGCATGTGTAGTCTCCCCCTAATAAAGCATGAGCTCCTGGACAGCAGTGACTTTATCACTTTCCTTTTAAAAACAGATTTGCCTAAATTTTAACCCTTTAACCCTTTTCTCTCCCTATCCCTAGCACTCAGTACCGTCCTTGGCACATAATTAATGCTTTCCATTTAGACCGTCAATTTCCATATCTTCTGGATCCTTCTTGGCAACTACTAATATACTCAAGGCTCTTCCTTAATCAGCCATTTACTTACATACACACACCCCACCCCCACCTCTATCTGACCCTGCCATTCTTCACAAGAGCTCAAACGTTTAGAGCTAGAAGGGGCCATCGAGTCCAATCCCCTTATTTTACAAAGAAGAAAATTAAGAGGTGTTTTGTCCAAAATCATACAAATATTAAGCAACAGAGCTGAGATTTAAACTCAAATCCTCAGTCTCCAAACCCAGTATAACTCTCCGCTTATTACAAAATGTTGCCTCTCCTTAAACTACTATCCTACGTCTTTCCTTTTCAGTCAAAGTCAAAAGTAAAAGCCAAACCCAAAGGGTTTACACTTCTTGCTTGTCAATTTATTTCTCAACTTCTTGTCATCCATATTTTTAAACTGCTTCTCTAATTACACCAAGGGTTGTCAATATATTTTTAAAAAAATGTTCATGATCCCAGGCTAAGATTCCCTGAATTAAATTGCTCTCAAATGTTATCAATGACATAACAACTGTTATGTCCCATGGCCTTTCCTTACTCTTCATAAGCCTTGATGTCCCTGCTGCTTTTGACTCCAAGACAACTCTCCCCATCTGTCTTCGTGATCCTTTTTCGGACTCCTTTGAGGTGAATTATCATCCATCTCCAATTCCCTAAGCTTGGACGTCATGTGAAGTTGTCTGGGGTTCTCTTCTCTAAACCTCTCCTTTCTTTCTTTTCTTTTTTTTTTTTTTAAAAGCAATTGGGGTTAAGTAATTTGCTCAAGGTTACATGGCTAGTCATTATTTGTGTGTGGGTGCTCATTTTCTGAGGCCGGATTCGATCCCAGGTCATCCCAACTCCGAGGCCGGCACTCTTACTCACTGCGCCACCTAGCTGCCCCTAAACCTCTCCTTTCTTTATGATATCACGTTATTTCTATTTACCTGGCTCCCAAATTCACAGTCTAGGCCCTAACATTTCCCAATTCCAAATCTGACATTTGCAATTCTGTTTGCTGGATACTTTGCAGCCAATTAAACATAAATTGTCCAAATGTAAACTCATCATCTTTGTCTCCAAATCCTTCCAAAACAAAACTACCTGATTTTTTTTTTAAAACATACTCTCATCTCTTAAGTAACAGAGGTTCAGAACTTCAAAGTATTCTGTGACCTCTCTCCCCCTTACCTTCTCCTGTCCATCAGCTACCATACTCCGGCCATTCCTACTGTCACAGGCCCTCATTACCTGGTCCAGGGCTAGTTTCCTAATAGTTTCTCTGTCACCCTCTCCTATCTATTTTCCACATAGCTGATTAAATAACTTCCCTGATCAGCAAACTTCAGCGTGACTCCTCTCTAAATCAAACCACAAATTATTCCACATGATTTGGACTGACTTCTCACCACACCTATCCACATTTCTACCTGGCACATCTTATGTCCCATACAAGACATTCCTTGAAATTCACTTTCCACTCTCTCCACCCATAAATTTGCACATGCCATATTCTATGCCTGGAGTGGAACCTCCACATTTCAATGATTGAGAATTCTTTTCTGCATTCCATACTTAGCTTGGGTACTGCCTCCTTTATGAACCCTTCCTAGAAACTCAAATGGCTAGTGCTCCTCTCCTCTTAGAATCACCTTTGACTTTACCTGATTACAGTGTGTGGCACCTTTCTCTATGCCCAAGAAAGATGTAAGCTCCTTAGGCTCAGTAATTTTTTTGGTTGTGTTTTTATTATCTAACTACTACTATGATGTGTTGAACTGTTGATTGGTCAAATCCATTTCTCCACCACCACCCCCAACTTGTACTTCTGAGGTAGCTTTTATGAACTAATATTTAGAACTTTATATTGATCCCTGTTCAATTTCTTCTCATTAGTGCCAGTCCACTGTTCTAGCTTGTCAAGGTATTTTTGAATTGACTCTTCTGGCACAAAAATTTTATGCTATCCCTGCATGACTCTTCAATGCCCAGGACCTAATCCAGATAACCTCTCTTCTCACCTCAGAACCTCAAGGGCTCAATGGTCTCACAATGATGATAAGGACTGCCTTAAAACATTAGCAATGGAAACTCATCTGTAGATTCTCACTGTGTAGGATTTCTGTTTTCTTTCATCAGTATTCCTATAAAATCTATTTAACATACTAGAGTTCTTCCTTTATACTTTTTATCACAAGTGGGCATCAGGGAAGTCCCTCACCTATCCTGTTATCTTTGGTTCTGTGCTCTATTTCCTGTTCTATATTTTGCTGTCTTTTAATTCACTTTTTATGTTTAAGTAATCAATTGCCATGTATCTTAATGCCTATTAAAATCTATCACATGCCTCTGTCTTCTAGATCACCCATAACCTTGATAGTATGAAGACTGTGATGTTTCATGATTCAAAAATACATATGAGCACCAAGAGAAAAATACTGGTAATAAAAAAATAAGTTTTTTTATTTATGTCAAGGAGTAGTAGCTTAGAATCAACAAAAACACTGAGACATTTACTAAACACCTAATCTATTTTCTTCTTCCTATTCAATTTTGGGTCTGGACTGTTGCCCAGCCTTACAAGATGTACATAGTGAATTACTTGATGAAATGCCCATTCCCTTGCATATCAAGAGTCTGGCATCATTTATTTTTCATTTATCCAATTTGTTCAGTGTTTTTTTAATTACAAATAACAAATGAGGCATAAAACATGCCTCATAAAACATAAATCATATCATGATTATAGATAATATCCCTGAACCACTATAGACAATATCCTTCACAGAAAAGGGATTCCCTATGAACAGTCTGGCCCTTAAGGTTCTCTATAATACAACAGTGCCAATTCCATGAAAGTGACCATGCAAAAATACTCACCTAACAACACAAACCAAAAGAATTCAAGTATCTTCTCACATCCTACCTCCTTCCAAAAATAATTACTGGGACACTGGTAATTTTTTTTAACATTAGTATATTGAAGTGAAGTCTTTTTTACCTTTTGAGATAACATTCGTACATAATTCCTCTATGGTCAGAGTTAGGCTAAGAGCTGAAGAGAAGGTTGTAAGAGACAGTGATTAGCTGTCACTGCCCCTCACCTTCAAACAAATTGTTTCATACCTTGAAGAACCTGTATCTGCTTTGCAGACTCCTCAACTTGTGTTCGATAGGCTTTTCTTTCTTCTTCCAAAAGAGCTAAAAGTGGAAGCAAAAGTATACCTGGTTTAACAAATTAAATGATAAACAATCTTGGAGTTGACCAGCCAAACATTTCTAAGTGAAAGACCCTTCAAAAGTTGACTGTAGGAAACCAAAGTTAAGTAACCAATGTCAACTGTTAGGCAAGCAGTTTAAATATCTTAGTAGCACATGAACAAAACAGCCAGTGACCAGCGCCAATGCTCCTTCCTGACATCAAGCCCTTCCCAATGCCCTCATTTGCAATGATCTGTCCTTCCTCAGCCAGGACTCGAGTCTGCACCTCTCTTCCGGGGTACTCATTCAGGTTTCTACTTTGTGTTCTGCTTTTCCAGATCCCAGCCCTCTGTTTTGCTGAACTGGTATGAATTTGATGCCAAGAAAACTAGATTGATTCAATAAGTACTAAAGCTTATTAAACTATATGTTTCAAAGATGTATGCTGTCTATAATGGATATAAGAGAATTGGTTTTTGTTCTCATAAATTAAAGAGCTAAGTTTGGAAAACTGGCAATAAAAATATGCATTTATATATCTACTCAATGCTGGGCACATAACAACCACTATATACTTACTGACATGTAGACATTTAAAAGACATACAGTAGGGCAAGTGACTTGCCTGTTCAATGTTCACGTATGATTTGCCAAAGTAAAAATATGTATGGTCCCTTAAAAGAAATTTTAAAGTGATTTACAAATCTTTCATTTCAATCTAACACTTTTTTTGGGCATTTAGAAGAATACAGCTCAAGAAACATTGGTAATTAATGAATGAAAGAGGAGGCAGCAATGATTGGAATTTCCTTGTTCCCCTTGAAAAGTCGTCACAGAGGTTCCATTTCTATGGCCTACTCAATACTTGACTATAATCTCCTATGAGGTGCCGATCAGTGGCAGGGATGGGTGCATGAGATAAGAGCACGGGCCAGGGACACGTCTGGTCCAAGACCTCAAGAGCTAAGCTCACTTAGGCACAAGGGATCAGAGGAAGCGCTCACTCTCTCCCAGAGACACCAGGGCATCAGACCAAGGCTTAATGGCCGACAACAGCAGGCTCTCTACTCTTCTCTCCTTCCACCATCTCACCATGACCACGGCCACTGAGGAGGCAAAGCGAGCTCGGTCTCACCTTGAAGTTCAGAGCATTTCTGTCTACTCGCTCTAGCTAGCGCCTGAGCTTCAATCAGCTCCTTGTGAAGATGCTGAGTGTCTTGCTTTGTCTCTGTTTCAGACTGGGCCCCCTGCAATTCATCTGATAAAGACATGGGGTTTAAAGCCAGAGTTAGCACAACACGTTCACCTCTACTCCTAAGGAGAAGCAGCCTCTCTCCCGTTAGGCGTGCATTAGCGGGAGCACGTCTTCACAATGAGTTAATTGTAAGTTAAAAGTAAATTATCAGTGCATCCTTTTGTATCCAGTTAGGTTATCTTAGCATAACACAGCAACAAAACAGTAACACCTTCATTATCTGGCTATTATACGTCTAGCACTCTGAACCCTAAAAAGAGCAAGTGTAGAAGATTCTAGACAATGAAATGCGATTGGTAAAAAAAAAAGGCTGGGGGGAGGGAGTAGCATTTTTTAGCTAGTCATAACTGTTTGTGCCAGCACCATCAATGTCAAAGCATCAGAAATATAAAGTATGAGAAGAAAAAAAATGCCTCTAAGAAGATGGTGGCTGGCAGAAGTGGCAGCAGAGGTGGGAAGCAGGCCCAGTGGGTAGTGAGGAAGCAGCCATGTAAAGAGGGCTAAGCAGTCTTAGATATTTCAGAAAGCCCTGAAAAGATCAATGTATTACAGCAGAAAATAATGAAAGTGTTTAGATGATAGTGGCAAAAGTCAGGCAAAAGGGGAAAAAATTAGTAACAACAACAACAATAATAATTTAAGTGACTTGCCCAGAGTCACACAGCTCAACAGTATCTAAGGTGGGATTTGAACTCAAATTTTTCCTAATTTCTTCAGGTCCAGTACTCAATCCACCGAGCCACCCTGCTGACTGAATGGATTTCTTAAACTAGGTAATACATTTTAGAAAGTTTTGAGTCATGAAATAGTTTTACCTGCAAACTCTACTTGTCTAAGGTGCTTTTATGTCCTAACCATTCTGGGTGGCACCACTAAGAGAGGAGGAAAAATAAAGCAATCAGACAGCCAGGAAGTGCTCAGGAGGCCCCAAGTCTTCAAAAAATTTGGCTCAAATTCTGCCTCTGCCCTTACTCCCTGAGCCTCAGTTTCCTCATCTGGAAGACAGGAGGGTGGGAACCTCCATGTTCTGATACCCCAGATCCCAGCTGGAAGCTTCGGAGATGACTGCTGGGACAAGATCTGTGATGTCACCAGGCTAAGGAATTCCCTGGGAGAGAGTCTCCTGCCAGTGCAGGTCAACACCTCCCTGCAATGCAGCCTGGGAAGGTTGCTCAGAGCACTAAGAGGTCAGGAGACGTGTCCGGGGACACACAGCAAGGCTAATGCTGGATGCAGAACTTGAATTCAGGGCTCTCAGAGTAGATTAAAATGGATGTTTTTATTTAATTACTCAGTCAGGTGAGTGGCAGAGTAGCCATAATTTAAAATGTGAAATTAAAAAAAAAAGTAGCGAGATGAAATGCAGGTTACCTGGCACAACAGGCTGAGTAGTGAACAAAAGCCAAAAGGGAGAGTCTGATGGCTCTCAGCGATGCCTACAAGTACTAAATGTTACCCAAAGACCTGAAGCAGACAGCCTTTAAGGTTACTAAGGCTTTTAAAGCCTATGATTCTCAGAATTAAAAACACATAGGAACAAGGTCTAGAGCAGAGCACCATGGCAGCACTGGACAGATGATGAAGCCGATGCAATGCTTTTCGCCGATGCTGACACCAAAGGATCAGCCAGCAGCTCGGGAAACCACCCTCTTCACAAGCTGTTTTAAGCCACAACATTTTCCATGCATGATGGTATATTCTGGAATCAATGTTTCTTTCAACTAACCATCACAATACAAGAAGCCAGGTGCTGTCTTTACAAGTCAGAGAACAGAGGCCCTGCTCATGTAGCCAGTAATCAGCTCCCTTGGCAATCTCCTCAGTACTGGAACATCATGGTGGGCATCGGTAGAGACATTTTCCCCACTGCTATAGCTCCAGGAAAGGCTCTGGACTTTCTACTGATGAGCGTGCCTCTCTCCTATATGAGGTACTGCCAGGACCCCCATTTATGCCACAATGGAGCAATTAGCAGTAAAAGCTTACAAACACCGAAGACTTTAAATGTATCCCAAACCAGTCTAGAAATGGACGTGTGTACATGAATACATCTCCAACCACCTTTTCTCCAAACCCAGTAACTCCTCTGTTTCTGTCCAAAGCAACATCATTCTTCTGATCTCTGTTGCCAGAAACTTTGTCGTTCACCTTTATTCTTTCATCTCCTATTCAAACGAATTACTAAGTTTTACAGTCTACTTCTAGAAGAGGAAGACTGAACCAGGGAAAGAACTCCTAAAGAAAAGGAGAAGAATGAGCTATTGCCAGTAGAGGACAGCGAGGAGACCCCGAAGTCATGGTGTGTGTCACATGGCTTCAGGCATAAGTAGCACCAACATGATTTTATTTTCATAAGCTGACAAAACACACCATTGCTGATGAAGTACAATAATATTGGAGCTCAAGTCTTTCAGCCAGCCACAGAGTGTTGGAGCTGCAGAGGGTCTCCTTTGACAGTAAAGACAAGGCTTAATCTCGGTCCTCCACACTCACACCACCCATCTTCTAGCTACCCAGGCCAGAAGCTATGACAACTTGGATCTTTCACTGCCTGTCAGCCCTAACTCAATGTTATCACATTACATCAATTGTTCCTTCTCAGACTGACCTCTTCCTCGCCATCCTATTTCTACCATTGTAGGAGGCCGGAACCTGAGTTCTTGATACTTGGACACCAGTCTCCCTGAACCAGTCTTGGCTCCCCCCTCCAATTTATTTTTTCAAAACAATCCTGGACAAAAAGGCTTCCTGAAATACCTTTCATTCACTTCCTTTTATTCTATTTCATTTAAGAACCTGTAAAAAGGAGTATGATCTAGAAAAAAGACAACTGAAACTGGAATCAGAAGCAAAGTTTGGGTTCAAGTGCTCTCTCTATTCAAGGCCAGCGATAATGATTTCACCTAAAACCTGGCAGCCCTAAGTATAGACCTAAACTCTCTCTTTATTATCTTAAGGTCAGATTCATTCCTATCTCCGCTGATCTTTTCACCTGTTTGCAAGACCTTCCTCATCTACCTAACTAAAATCCAAACCATCTTGGGAGTCTCAGCTCCTTTATGAAACTTTCTCTGATAAATCTGACCTATTGTTCATATCCTTCAGTATTGTCAGTAAATACATAAACACCCCACAGTAAATCCACAGTTTACTTTCAACTGGACAGTAAAATTTTTGTTTTTTTAAATTACATTTTTTTTCAATCAGCAAAAATCCACCTCCTCTCGCTTTTCCCCTAATCCC
Source organism: Gymnobelideus leadbeateri (assembly GCA_011680675.1). Lineage (NCBI taxonomy): Eukaryota > Metazoa > Chordata > Mammalia > Diprotodontia > Petauridae > Gymnobelideus > Gymnobelideus leadbeateri. The sequence continues at coordinate 1,165,800 of WOXC01004713.1, forward strand.
ACCCCTCAACTGAGAAAGCAAAACAACATTCTACCTTGGCTACATCTCCCCAAAAATGTATGTCTTCCTCTATACTCTGAGTATTTCACTTCTCCATCAGGAGATAGATAACATAGTCCTATGGAACTGTGTGGCTGATCCTTATGCGGTTCAGAGACCCAAAGTCTTTCCAAGTTGTTTGTCTTTACCATATTGTCACTGTCTATTGTTCCCGTTTCAGTTAAATTCACACTATATCAGTTCATGCAAGTTTTCCCAGGTATCTCAGAAACCACCCCCTCATCATTTCCTACAACAGAAAAGTACTGTCACTTTAATGTGCCATAACACGTTCAGGCATTCCCAAATGTAAGAAACCTCAAGTTCCCATTCTTTGACACTCCAAAATGAGTAATAAATATTTCTATATATTCCTAGAAACACAGTGGATAGGAGTGCTGGCCTGTAATCAGGAAGACCTGAGTTCAAATCTGACCTTGGACACTTATTAGCTGTGACCCTGGGCAAGTCCCTTAACCCTGTCTGCTTCAAGTTACATATATATAAACTGTTCATTCAGTTTATATATATAAAATGAGCTGGAGAAAGAAACGGCAAACCACTCCATTAATTTTGCTGAGAAAGCCCCAAACGGAGTTACAAAGTCAGAAATGATCAAAAATGACTGAATAGCAAAATCTCTTTTTAAAGGCACTCTCTCTAATTCCCCATTCTCCCCCTTCCCTGTACCTAACTGCATGTATTTTTTCTTCATTTGATCAGATGAGAATGAAGTTCAGACTTCAGGAGCCTCCTTCCCCCACTCCTTGTTTGTATAAAAGGCTACTTGCACACCCTGATTATGTGAGATGATCTTCCCTAGACTTCCTTGCCTCCTGTAATGGGAATGGGAATTTGAAGATCTCCCCTGCCCCTTAATAGACCTAGGGGGGGAATCTGAAGACCTTCCCTGCTTTGAAAGTAAACTTTGCCCCCTAATTGGCTGAATGTAATCACATGGAGCCTGTGATGGAGGGAGTTTGCTGAAGGGAAGCAAAGCCCATCGGAAGCTGGTAGTCAGAGCTAGCCAGACAGTGGGAGAGAAAGGACACTCAGGCAAGGAGCAAGAGAGGTCTGTGGGTAAATATTGATCTTATATCAGTTTGTGGGAAGACTGAAGGATGTTGTGGCTCTCAGTGTTATTATGACTTCTGAATATCTTTGGTATTATGATGGATTTGGCTCACTGGTTTTGAGATTTGGTTTTCTGGTATCTAAATAAATACTTCAGTTCTATCCTCTATCTGGAGAGTTTGATATATTTTGTGATCAAATGTCATGCAATACTTATAGTTATGGTCTTTATCTTGATCGTGGGTGCTGTAGATATTGCATTGGTGCTACACCTCCCTACTATATTCCCCTGTACCTCTTTCCATTCTTAACACCAAGATCAAGCCTCGTCTAAGTAGACATCCTCTACGATCCCCTATCACTATGAGGTTTAGAGAGGACATATGCATCATCTCTCCATATTAGAACGTAAGCAGTTTAGTCCCTTATGAATATTTATTCATATTTACCCCATTTCTATTTTTCTTAACATCTGTATTTGAACTTCCAAGGTTTCTACACAGCTCTCATCTTGTCATCAGGAATGCTTAGAAGTCCTCTATTTTACTAATGGTTCATTCCTCCTTCCCCCCATCCCGGTCTTCTGGGGAATCTATTCTTGGCTGTAAGTCTGTATCTTTTGCCTTTCTACAATATCATGTTCCAAGCTCTTTGTTCCTTGTTCATGAAGGCTGCTAAACTGTGACTCTCAGTACTTGAATTCCTTCTTTCTGGCTGCTTGCAGTACTTTTTATTCCTGGAAGGTTTGGATTTTGGCTATACTGTTCCTGGAAGCTTTGATTTTAGGGTTGTTTTTTTTAGTCATGTCACAGATAGATTCTTTCTACTTCTACTTTGCCCTCTGGTTCTAACAGATCTAGGCAGTTTTCTTTTAAGATTTCTTGAAATATAATATCTAGGCTCTTTTTTTGGTCATGGTGTTCAAGTAAGTCCAGTTGGCCAGGAATTCTTAGATCTGTGTGCCAGGTCAATTTTTCTGATATGAAATACATCTTCTATTTTCTTGGTATTCTGATTTTGTTTTATTATTTCTTATTGCCTCACAGAATTATTAGCTTCTATTTGGTCCATCCTAATTTTTAGAATTTGTTTCTTGGGCAAGATTTTATATGTATTGGGCCAAGGTATCAATTCCCTTTCCAATTTGTTCTTCTACAGCTCTCTCACTTTTTTTCCATTTTTTTTCCCTCAAGTGCTCTTATTCTATTTATAAAAAACATTTTAATTCTTTTTTTCCCCCTAAAGCTTTTGTTTTAGGCCTTCTGGAAATTCTGGTTGAGTTTGTGCTCAAGCTGGGCTTTTCTCAGAGGCATTCTTCTGTGTATTCTGAAGCAATTTTCTTCTTCTATGTTTCTGCCTTGAGCTTCTGGTCTGTCAGTAGTTCTTTACAGTGGGGTTCCTTTTCCCTGCTTCTTCATTCTTCCAGCCTACTTTCTGACTTCAAACTTGAATTTAGGGCTAGGATCTGTATAATTTTGGAGGGAAGATCTAGACCGGTACTTTTGCTGCTTTCTGGGGATACCAAGTATTGTACATTGCCAATATTTCAGGGATAGCCTAGGCTGGGGAGCTGCTTTCAGTTTTCTCAAAGTGGTCTGATGCAGAGTAGATGCTGCTGGTTCTAAGGCACAGAACTTCAGGCTTCCCTCTGGTCTGGGACACCTAATCTGGTTATTCCTCTTCAGGATGCAGGCTAGGCTAGAATTTGGAATGGAGACCCTGCTCTGCTCCTGGGATGGGAGTCACACAGCTACTAACTTGTTTCTGAACAGTCATGGGCCTGCTGCCACTCCTCCCAGAATACCACCCTTGGGTGCAGGTTCCCTCCCCTCAATCCATCCTGCATATGGAAACTAAAACTAGATAGTGAACAACAAAGCTGCCAATCGGCACCTGTTCTCACACCCTATGATGCCCTTGTATGAGCCTAGAAACTCTTCTTGTCTGGTGCATAGCATCTCCTTTAGCATCACAACCTTTTAGGCATTCCCATTCCTGGCTACAGTCATCCCTGGTGGTCACAGACTCCTCTTTCTGTCTCTATGCCCACCTGGGCCAGAAAAATGATTCACTCTGACTTTTTCTGGGGATTTCGCATCAGAATTCAGTCTAGAGCACTTTTTAAATCTGTTCAGAGGAGTCTTAAGAGGGGAGCTCTCTGTTCAGCTCCACCCAACAGTAAACTTCCTGAAGGTGAAGACCAGTGTCCCATAAGGCTTGGCACAATGTAGAATACACAGGAGGAACTCAAACATTTGGCTGTAATTAGTACAAAACAGATGTATGCTTCCAAAGGGATAACACCAAGTTTTTGTAAATTGATTTTTTTTAAATACTAGAGGAGAATGCTAAGAGATCTATCATAAACCCTTTTGTAAAATGGTAATTATATATTTTATTTATAGTACCACTAAAGATTCTATTTTTTAAAAGCACAGTGCCCATATAGAGTAAGTCCTTCCCTCTAATACTGGGGATATTGGAGATAAGACTAACACTTCACTTTTCTGCTAACAATAACAGGTTTTTATTGTATGGTACCTATCTCAAGTTGTGATTTTACCTAAAGCATCTGCAAACTGGAATTATTAGGAGCTGTGGAAATACATGTGGAAATACAATTCTTCACTTTACTTAAATTACTGAAATGAAGGACTTTCCAAAATATGTTAGAATTTTATTTGGGACAAATTATCAGGTGATATTTATTAAATCTATAAGCCCAAAGACATTCTTATCATTTGAGAGACATAAAAAATGGAATTCCCTGCACCAAAATAGTTACATAATAATGTAATGACTATAACCAATATGAATGGCCATATGCAAACCAATAAATGTTGGCAGATACTTTACTTAGAATAACAAGGGTCAAAACATCACCATTTACAAATGAGCCCATTTGTGTGCACTACTGGGGTTGGACAAGTACTCATCACGCTTCAGATATCTATGTGGGAAAGTGCCTCATTAGTGTGCTGTGGCCTAGTTGCATGCCCACCACACAGGGCTCATAGGGCCCCAGTTCTGGCACTGAAAGGGCAAAGCAAATACTTTAACCAAAGACTGGTTAAAGATAAAATTAACAGCAAAAGTAACTCTTGCAGAGTGGCCCAAATCCATTTAAATTTTATATACATGTCCATAAATAATGGGTTATGTCCTTCTAGTATGGATAATAAGTTACAATGATCACATTGTCACTGACTCAATCATAATAAGATCAATGGCATACATTTAGGAGGTGGCTGGACAGAGCTTGGATTTGCTTACAATTCATAACTAAAGGTCAGTTGTGCTCTTGTTTAAAGGTGAAAAGGCACCGATGTGGATAGAGTGCTGGACCTTGTGTCAGGAAGATTCATTCATCTTGGTGAGTTCAAATCCAGGCTCAGACAGTTAACTAGCTGTGCGATCCTTAACTTAACCCTGTTTGCCTCAGTTTCCTCATCTGTAAAAAAAAAAGAGCTGGAGAGAAATGGCAAACCACTCTAGTATCTTTGCCAAGAAAATCCCAAATGGGGTCACAAAGAGTTGGACATAACTGAAAAATGACTGAACAACAACAAAAAGGTAAAAAGATCTATGAGAAGATCACATTCTATATCTGAACATTCACGAGGAATTATTTGTTATGTTTTAAGTTACACAGAACTAAGCTGGTTGTGGTCAGTTTGATTCAAGAGGAAACATTTTTTAAGCATCTATCATGTGTAGGGCACTATGCTAGGAATTCTGCCTTGCAAAACTATTTTATATGCATCTACATGAGAAAATTAAATATTCTAAATATAGTCAAAATAACTATAAAGATAAATACAGTCAAGCTGCATTTCCCAAGGCATTCTATATTCAGTCAAGGTAAGGACTCATGTAACTGAGACTACATTTTTAAAAATAAAAAATTATAACAAGAGAAAAACTGATTCTCTTCTTTGTGAAAGCAACAAGTTAGATATTCTATGCCTTTTCAGCCTCATCCCATCATTTAAATTGAGATTTACAGACCCTGCTTAAAGGTTCACATAGAGATGACACTTTCTGTCTTTTAATCTAACAATAGAAATGATACTTGAGACACAGGTACAGAGGCCAGCAAACTAGGAGATCATTGTTCCTGAAACTTGTGGCACAGATGCAAATGGACACTATTAAAAGGCTGTAACCTGCAGGCACTGCTGGAGGGAATGCCCACAGTAAGTTGCAGAACTGGTGATGGGACTTTCCCCAGCAGTTTCTGGCTCCATTAAAGAAGAAGCAAGGAAGGGGCGAGAGGCCAGTTTTTGGGGTTTGGCAAGACAGTCAATGATGAACAAAGGGGCCTAGGCATTTCAAGGCTGGAGGACAGTGAGTAATTGCACTGAACAATCACAGAGGAAGGACATGAAATGAATCAAGAGAAGCCAGAAGAGAGTGGATGAAGAGACAGGGTTGGAGGGGCTAGAGGACACAATGAAAAGAGAGAACAGAGAGTGAGTGTCTCACACTGGGCAGTGTCCACAGCCACTGCTCAGTAAATATTTGTGTAAGTATTGGAGGCTCTACTACGAAAGAGTGAATCCATTGCTCACAGAGACTGCGACATTATGGGTGACCATGAAATCTGTGTAAGATCTGTGTAAGGGGTGGAAGTGGAGATGTGCAAGGACACCTGGCAAGTGGGGCGATCTTGAGGACACTGACACACACTTGTAGGAGTCCCCAAGGATCCTCTGTGCCAGGCACTCAACTCCTTGAGAATGGTGAGAGACTTTTATCCAAGACTGCTGCCTGAAGGGTAGCAGACTGCCCAGTTCCCACATATGACAGCAAAAACCTGAAATTTGCATTAGACTGAATAATGGTCAAAAACTCAGTGGGAAGCTACAGTCAGGGACTTCTTCAGTCTTAGAATCGTGCCAGAAGTCAGCCAGAAACCTGTGGGCAATAGCAAAGGAAACACTGGTAGAGACAAACAAGCTGGAGCTTTCCACAGAGACCAGAGGTCTGTGTAGACTACAGGACCCTGTGTCCAAAGGCAGCAAGAGCAGAGGCCCCTGGCACTGGGAAAGTCCTAAGACAACAGAAAGCTTCTTCTTCCCACCCTCAGGGGGAATTTGGAAGGCCAGGGGAATGGCAGCAACCAGTCAGGTGTGGTGGTGGTCGGAATAGTACAGTCCAAGAACCCAAGTCTTCCAAGGTCTCTGGAGCTGTGTCCTGAGATGTAAAGGCCCTGAGGATTCCATGTTCTGAACCTTAAAGATTTTAAGCAGTAAAAAGTAGAATAAAAACTCTGGGGTAAAGAAATGAAAGAAGAATAAGTAACTTAGAAGAGAAAGTAGAAAACTTTACCCAAGTAATGAACTCCTTGAAAATGAGAACCAAACAGATATCAACGGTTATGTAAGATATTAAGTATCTGAATAAAATCAAATAACTGAAAACAGAAAAAGAAATATAAGGAAGAGGGTAAATGATATAAGAAATACAAGAAGAGAGGAAATATAAAAGGGGAGAAGACAGAGATTGGCAGATGCCTCCAATAAAGAGGTGGACCACATAATATAAGCAACAGTTAGACTAAACCTCAAAGGTAGAGATGTTTACTGGGAAAAGCATGTATGCTCACTGGGTCGGGGGTACAGGAGAAAGATCCCCCAGATGAGAAAGGCAGATAGACAGTACTCTCATTCTTATTAAAAATGACTAGTGGAGATCCAAAAGCAGCTAAAATTAGCATTCACAAGCTTCACCAAGAGGCCAATGCCATCACAAACATCTACATTTTCCCCCACCAATATAACCTAATAGCTATCATTTACAAACAGTTTTAACAAACCATGGATACTGTAATAAAGCTCTATCAGGAAGGCATTGGATTCAAGAACAAAATCCAATGAGCTAAAGACACATTAGTGATTCAAAATTTATCTTCTCAAGACAAAATTCATGGTTATATTTCAATTTTTCTTTTTTTCTTTTTTCTTTTTCATAGGTCTCACTAAATGGCCCCAAATTTGAAGGAAAAAAAAAGATCGCCCTAAGTATTATATTCCCACCTCAGAGTACATATTCATTAACTTTAAGACTTCTTTTTTTAATCATCAAAATCACACAACAATTAAATAAAACATTTGGGTGCTCATAAAAAAGGGAAGAAAACCACGTATCAGTCCATGGAGAAAGGCACAAAAGAAATCACATCAATATAACTCCTTTCTATATCCATGATTTTTTTTTTTTTTGCTCTTTGGAGGGCAATTGGGGTTAAGTGACTTGCCCACGGTCATATGGCAAGTTTTTTTGTGTTAAGTGTCTGAGGCTGGATTTGAACTCAGGTCCTCCTGACTCCAGGGCCAGTGCTCTATTCACTGTGCCACCTACCCTCAGTTTGGCCTAATTAATTTGAATTTTACATTAAGAGAAAAATGCCGTCAGCTATTGAAGCTAATTACAAAACAGGTACAAAGTATAATCAATCTTTTATATGTCCAAAATTTAATAAGTGCTCCTAATAAAAAAAGGAAAGACATACTTTTTTACAATTTATATAGCTTAACAAAAATGAAAAACAGTTGACCAAGGAAAAAAAACAAACAAATAAACAAACAAAACCAAAAACCCCACTGCTATGATCACAACTACACTGATCATCTCCAGGAGCCAGGCATTTTCTGGCATACGCCTGTTTCTAATTTTGAAATTTTTCTTTACAACCAGTCAGCAACTAACTCAAGAAAGTGTTGTGAAAATCAAGCTACAAAGGACTTTCCTAACTGCTGACAAAGGTGATGTTACCAGTACAGGATGACAGTTCTACACAGGGCAAGGCTTTCCTTCTCTTCTCCCCCGGTTTTAACCTCGGCTTAAAAGAGGCATGAAGAAGCTGAAGCAGGGCTTCCCCCAAGGTAGTTAAGCAAGGTCTCTCTCTATTATTCCCACTCCCAGGACTTTCCCTTCATTTCTCCTTCCTCACTCACTCACTCTTCTACATCCTTTTCCCTTTTGTAATTCTTGCTCCTCAGGTTGCCTACACCTTAGGTCCACCAATGAACAGCACATTCAAGCTTAAACTCCCACTGGCTCTCAAGGCACTAAAAGGTTAATTTATTTTGCCTTTGGGTCAAATAAAAGAAATGTCATTCGTGAGACTGAAAAAGACCAACTAATGGCAAGTGCTCTCAAATTCTTTCTCCAAAATATATAAGAAGGAGGAACTTATGGGGAATGTGTACTACAGCAATACTTTTAAGTAAATTTTAAGTAAATAAAAAGTAATTTTCTAATATGCAATCAAAAAATAACATTCAAACAACCTATCCAAAAGCCTTATCCAATTAATTCTAGGACAAGCCAACAATATACAGTAGGATTTCTTTTTTAGAATTTAGAGGAACAGAACAGAGAACTGTATAGTGAACTATCTACAAAAGAAGCCCTGGGGCTCAGACATGCTTAGAGATTCTCTGCCAAAAGAGATAGGTGGCTGTTGTTGTTGTTGTTGTTGTTGTTTGGGGTTGGGGAGAAGGTAAGGTTGAGACGTGGCTTTACCCTCTACTAACAGTCTGAAAACCCAAGGCTTTGTGGAACAGAAGCTCCAAAGGTCTGGGATTTCTACCAAGAGCAGAGCGTGAGCACCAGCATGTGCCTGTGAGGAAGCAGAGCAACTGAACTGCCTTTCTTTTCTCTCTGTTTTCACTGGAAGAAGACTAAACCACCTCGTTGTTTCCCAAGTATATTATTTGACAGTTAAATATTTAATTTTAGACTTGGAGCCGAGATGCTGTTTTCAATCCTAGCCTTCACTATTTCGCCTAACCTTACTATAATGTTTTGACAAATATTTAAAAACTAACACAAAAACTTTGCATATTTTGTTTGTAAAGTGAATCATCTAAAGCCATATTTTAAAATGCTAGGGAAAAAATTAAAACTACCTTTTAGTAGAGAGACTTTAGCAATAGGCTCATTTAGATCTTGGTCATCCATTTGGGCGTCTGTGGAAGAAAATGACAATTAACAACAGCATTCAGACCAACAGCAGCCAACCTAACAATATTAAAATAAATAACCAGAAATAACTAACAAGCAAAATGTATACATATACTCTTTGTTAAAGAGTTCAAATCAACTAGCTGGAAATGTCCCAAAATTTTACATGGGGAATGACTTATTTGTATGACGCTTCGTATGGACCTATATAGCTTTAACATGAAACAATTTCCATTATCCTGACATAATACACTACATCAACACTTACCTGTGGTGTCGTCGCTGCTCTTTTCCTTACTCGGGCTAAGAGTATCTGACAAATCAGATTCCTTTTCTTTTGCTTGATTTTCTGCCAGAAAAAAAAGGGGGTGGGGGGCAGAAAAACCTACTAACATCAAATCATTTAGGCAAAACTTATTTTATACCAAGAGTCCTCCCAATCTTCTGCTATCGATAGAACTCATTAAATTAGGACAGGCTTCTGGGTCTCCTTCTTTCACAGCCCCATTCCAAAATGGAATGTCACTGCTAATATTAAACACTAGTGTGGCTCAGGGCTGGAGCTCACAGAGCTGGGATTTGTGCTCAAAGCTGTACACTTGCCAAGTGAAATGCCATGTAAAACTCACTTTGCTAAAGTAGTCAGAAAACCATCACAACAAAAGAACCAAATTTGCAGAACAACATGGATGAAAAGCCCTGACTCCAATAAATTAAAAGCAAAAGTCAGAAGCTTAAAAATGCATTGGTACGATCTATTTACAAACTGAAAAACAAAACAAGACCAAAAACTGAACCTCTGAACAATTTCCTTTTAAAGTTAACTCAGACTAGAACTGCATAAATTAGCAGCATTTAAAAAATTTTAAAGGAAAGCATCACTGTAATTCCCGTCCTCAGAAGAAGCTCATAAAAGGAGATAGTAACTGTATAAACATGGTCATGTGAACATCATGACTAAGGATTCTGTACTTGGGCTGGGGGCTAGTTCTATGGAGTTTCTCAAGTGAAAGTTCTAAAAATATTAGGAAATGAAAATGACCCCCATACTTCCATTCCTTTCAAGGACCATTCTGACTGATTCAATCAAGTTAAAGGCATTATGGAGCAGAGATACCTTTTTCTCCAGTTCACAATCCTTTAGAGAAAAAAAAAAGCTTCACTAACTTCGGACTCAGCGGTTTTGCAAAGGTTACTGGCAATGAATTTTGTTTTAAATACTTTGTTCTATAAAGATTTAACTTCATAGGTAAGACAGATTTTGAACAAAATGACATCTTACTGAAATCTCTCAGTTAATGAAGGCAGTGCTGCTGGCCACTCTTAGTATGATGGCTCAGCTTGGCCCAAAGATCTCCAGTCATCTGAATTGTTTTATTTAAAGAGAATTTTGTAACTTTAATCTATGCAGGTAGTGAGTGAGTGTGCTTCATAAACTGACTCCCAGATATTATATGCATTTTGTTATTTCAAATGGGACGTCCCTTTCTCTTAGAATGTTGGGCAGCTTGATGGCTAGAGTACTGGACCTGGCCTGGAGTTAAAATCCTTCCTAAGCCTCTTCCTAAGCATGCAAGCCTGGATAAGTCTTCCTCACTCTCTCAGCCTAATTTCTTCTTCTATACAATCAGCATAATAACAGGACCTACTTTCCAGAGGTATCATGAGGATAAAATCAGGTATTTGAGCCCAACCTGTTCTTCAGTGTTGCTAGCCTTTACTTCCTATGCCCTCCACCACATGGTGTGGCCAAACTGGCCTTCTCTCTAGTCCTCTTCTACTCTACTTCCCCTCAGTCTGCCTCCTCTCTGTCTTATCCACTCATTCCCTCCCTTCAAAACACCACTCAGTCTTCTGCACCAAGCCTTCCCTAAGTCCCACAGCTCTGAGTGAACTCCCTCTTTATTGTGCATTTATTCTACAAAGACTAGTAAGGATACATGCTGTCTCTCCCAACAGAACGGACCCTTGAAAACCCAGATATTTCACTTATGTCGTATTTTTGTCCCCGGCACCCAGAACAATCCCTGGCAAAGAGTCATTAAATGCCTGCATACTGACTGACAGGAAAACATGGTCTAGATCACTAACAATAAAAGAAATTCAACATGGAGGTTTCACCTCATTCTGTGAAAACTGACACTGATGACGAAAAGACAGGAATATTAGAGGTTGGAAGCAGGTGGATGGGCTGTGACTGACTACTCTGGATTTAAACGAAGAATCAGGTAAGAAAAGTGACAAATGGGTTCAAGCTTTTAGATCAATGATCCTACCTAGATATAAAGCATTACAGTACTGGGGCATGAGGAACCAAGGCCTAACACATGTCAACATGTCCATGGTAGCCCTCAGGGACGGCAAAGACCCTGATTCAAAGCTGGCGTTCAGCAGCTGGGCAATGGCTGAGCACAGTTCTGTACTAAAAATAACCGATACACAAGAACTACAACATTACAAAAGAGAAGATCACTGAAAGCATCTGAATTAGTCCTACAGAAAAAGTAATGGTGCTCCCCTCCGCACATGGAACAAACAGTGGGCCCTACTGTGGGTTTCACTTTTTAACTTTTTTTGTCACAAAGGGGAGATAAATGAGTAAGACAAAACAACTGTGAGGCAAAGACAAAAGGCATCCCTAAAATGTATGAAAATGAAGGGAGTCAATTTGCATGACAGGTCAATTAAGGTAAATGAATTTCAAGGGTTAAGTCACCAAATTCAATTCAACTAACATTTTTTAAAAGTACTTATTATATGCAAGATGCTCTATGAGGCACCAGGGAATACAATGATCAGTCAGTCCTAGGAGGAGTGTTCACTAAAAGGCCAACTGTGCCAGGAAAAGGGGGTAAAAAAAAGGGCAAAAATAAGGTCTCTTCCATCAAAGGGCTTGTAATTTGGGTGGGGGTAGGGACACCACACAAACAACTAAGCATCTACAAGACAGAAGACAACATAAACGGTAAGTAATCATACATAAAGGGACCATGATGAGGGCAGCCCAAGGAGTAGGGAAATCAGCAGGTAGGAAAGAGGAGGAAGAGCCTTCCAAGACTGGGAACTGCCCACTAGCCAGTGAAAAGGCAGGGAGATGAGAGAGGGAGAGCTGTGTCAGAGGAACAGCAAGAAAGCAGGTGTCAAAGCGTCACAGAATGGATGGAAATGAAGTGCCCTAAGATTGGAAACACAGGCAGGCAGCAAGTTTTCAAGCCCTTCTAATGCCAAACCAAGGGTCATTTATCTGAATCTGGCATTAAGAGGGAGCCCCAGAGTCTACTGAGTAGAAAGGCGCCATGGTCTGGGGAGGGCTTTAGGACGAAGGGCAGGAGCAGGCAGCCAGTGGGTTTGACAAGGTAGGAGCAGGAGAACAAGGAGGGAGAAGGCAGCAAGGGCCTGAGAATAGGTGGCACTGGTTTACCAACAATGCTTTGGTCTCCTGAGGGAATGGTAAGGAGGAAGAAGAGAGTCAGGCATTTTAAGGCAAAAGGAATGACAGAACATGGAAATGGAGCCCTTGTGAATGATGTCAAGATCAAAGGCATGTCCATCTTTGTGCAGTACTGGGGAAGAGTGGACATTCAGGTCACAAAATCTAAGCAGACTGATAGGGCTTCTAGGGGCAACGTAGCACCCGTGTGGAAATCTCCCAATGTGTGGGCAGGAGTTGGGGCAGAGAGAAAGGGGGTGAGCCAGACCACAGATTCACTGAGGAAGGAAGTAGTGTGTCCTGGGAGTCAGGAGGTAATTGATTGGGTTATAAAGCTGGAACGAATGAACCTCAAAGAAGGAGAAGCTACCAAGTGATAGTGGGAGAGGAAGGTCTGGAAGTGGCGGAACAAGGAACATACTGACTCCCCTCTTATGACCACTGAATCAAGGGACAGAAGCACAGCCAGTTCAGGAAAGGGTGGCAGGGATGCCTTGTCATCAGGAGGGTGCTGCAATGAGAACCAGAAGATGAATGGAGAGGAAAAGGAGAAAAATCAGCATGAAAACAAGTTTGTTATAGCTACAGAATAGCCATCCCAGGGAGCACAGTAGAAGTGAGAGGGTAAATCTGGAATGGAAATGTGGGAGGAAAACAACAGGAAGTCAACACGAGTAAGGAAGTAGGCAGTAGGGGATGGGGTTAATTAAAGTCAGAATACAGTGAAAATCAGGATCTTAGAATCACAAGGATGGGGAGAAAAATAGTAATTCATAACCTCAAAGACTTTGTGACCTGCTAAAAAGTTTGCTTAATTAAACTGATTTTAAAATAGGGACAATTATAGCACTGGATATCCCATCACATGGGTATATTAGGAACAAAGACACCAGCAAAGACAACCTAAAATCCTGGCTTACATTACCTTGTAATATTAGGAGACTCATCACTCAAGAATAAAAGAATCTACAAAGTACAAGTGGGCACATACATACATTATTTATGTTTATCTGTGGTCAATTTGGGGTTCTGAATATTAAGCAACTTATGGCATTCTGCAAGTGGTGAACTTTCTCATATATTTTTATGAGTGAAGTGAAGTTTTTTGGGGTAACCTTTTATTTATCTATTTTTTTGGTGGGATAACCTTTCAGGTGCATGCTGTTTCCCCCATTAGGCCATGAGCTCTTTTGGAGCAGGGACTGGTTTTGTCTTTCTTTGTATCCTCAATGCTTAACACAAGTGCCTGCTACATAGTCAGCATTTAATAAATACCTGTTGATTTGGCTTGACTTTTGTAAATATACTCAAATTCTTTTAAACTAGAAAGGAATGCCCAAGATGCCAATTCTACCACACAGATTAGCACAGACTTCCAGTTTCAAGGTCTTTAAGAAAGTTAGACATAACGGGGTCACCAGTAGGAGCTTCTAGCCCACTAACACTGAACTTTGGATTTTCAGTTTTACTTTTGATTAGATTCCTCTGGGCTTGCTATTGAACCTTGTTAGTCAAACTCTGAAATCTGGTGAGAATTTTTACAAGTTTTTAATAAGCCTCTATGCTGTTTTCAGTAATGAGCCCAAAGAATACTTCAAGCCACTTCCATGCAACTGTTACCCCAAAACTTTATGCAGCAGGATATTTTCCCTAAAGACTTAATAAGGTTTGTCCTTCCCTTTTAAAGTACCACACTTTCAAACAAACTTAATTTAATAGCTTTTAAGAAGATGAAGTAAAAGCTATTTTAAAATCTGTTCTCATTACCCATCAAGAGGAAATAAACTACCATATATGCTAAAAATAGTTCACTATTCAGAAACCCAAGCCTTGTATGCCAGCATGATGCTAGGTATGAGGGCCATATGCATTCTTTTCCCAAATATGGTACTGCTTGCTTATAAAAGTTAAGAAAATAAAAGGCCACACAGTTGAAATAAAAATCAACTTTTAAGTATTTATCCCCTAAAACAGCATTAGCATATTTTCAAATAAAGTAACATTTTAAAAACATGATCTTAAATTAATGACAAATTTTCCTCCTTTTGTTAGCAGATAGTACAATTAATTTCATTATGATTTGGGCACAGAGTCAAAGCACTTTATAGCCATGGGCTAAAAACAAAGGTTCTGATCTGAAGAGTAAATTGACAATGGGACAAAAGCTGATGAAATCTCATAGTGAGTGAGTTCAAACCAAAAAAATTCTAGACCTTTAGTGGCTAATGCAAATATAATAAATTACCTTTAAACAATTAGTTAAAAAGGTATATACATGTATTTTTTGGTGGAAAAAGAAATTACTAAACTTCAAAGAAAAGATTTTCGCAATGTCAATTGGTGAAGGAACATGATTTAGTGCTTTCATTGGCTCCTGTTACTTTAATAACCTGTTTAAAACCAATGATGGGTTAAGACAGTTAGGAACTTCAGAATGTGTACAATAATTTTACTATTCAAGGAATTCTCAAAAATGAAGTAAAACTAAAACACACACAAAAAACTCACCTTTTGAAAGCTTTGTTTCTTCGACCACTTTGGTTAGATGCCCCTCGTCTATGAGCTTGTCTGCCAAAGAAAATAAATGTTACCATCCAAGCTCAAATTGAGCGAGCCTTTCTGTCCACAGCTATGCTGTTCACATTCCATGACCAAATTTAAAGCTGATAATATTACTCATACTTATTACCAAGCTCAAACAAAAACTTGTAGCTGGCAGAGAAATTTAGACAATGACCAAGCAATTGCACTCATTTAAAATACAAGAGATAAAAACATTTTGAAATATTCTCTCTTTTTTTCGTCACCAGGTTTTCACTAGATTTAAAAGCTTCCAAGAAGGTGACTAACAGGGTGCCTTTTTTTCATAGTTGCTTTTTAAAGAGCTTAAGAATAAATTAAAGGCATTACATTAACAAAAGGATATTTCCAAAAAAGGTCTCTTAAGTGAAAAAGTTCAGTGCTAACAAGTTAAAACTAAATAGGTTATACTTGTTCCCCTTTTTGCAATACAGTAATGCTCAGGGACCTGAACAAAAGCCATAATTGCCCCATGTTAAATGCTTTTATACAGGAAGATGACTATTCAAAAGGAAACAAGGGGAATATTTTTATTAAGCACATTTTTGTTTAATTTTTTGGTAAAGGAAACAACATTATTTTTAAGATCCGATTTTTATACATCAACTTCTCTTAAGAGGTATAATTCAATTCTTTTTTATATAACCAAAATTATTTCACCAGAAGTTTTTGAGTTGCCTTATTTGTATACAAAAGCACTGGACAAAGAAAGATGAACAGGGAACGACTTTTCAAATTGTGGACCTATTCAGAATGTTAGGAATGTTATGGTATTTTATTCACAGAATACAACATATACAAAATTTATCTTCTCCCATCCCTCCTCCAAACATGCCTGTTCCTGTTGAGGGCACACACAGCCTCATCCTTCTACTCGGAGTATTCAGGCCTGCCATGTGACCACGCACACCCCCAATCTGTTGCCATGCCTGGTGGGTTTCTCCTCTCTATCTGTCCCCATCTCTTCTCTCACATGACCACCATGCTAGCTTCAGGTTTTCAATACCTCTACCTGGGATATGGCACTGGCCTCCCCAAAGCCCTCTTCTATGGAGCTGCCCTGCACATAATCCTAAAGCACATGTGACCAAGTCACCTCTGCTCAACAACCTTTAATTATACCCGACTGCTCCTCTGCCTGCCATTTTCATGCTTCTCAGTCTGGCTCGAGTCTAACTTTCAAGATTCATTTTGTATTAGTGCTTTCTGAACCCTGAATCTTCAACTCCATCTCCTGCCTTGGAGATAAAAACTGTCCCAACTATGGGAAATGCTTCCCCTCCCTCTTCCTAAAAGGAGGCCCTCTCAGATTTCTATGCTCTTTAGGGCTCAGACTCAGGGATGGTTTTAAGCATCCCCTTAGTTGTCAACAATTATCTTGTATTTTACTTAGTTTATGTCTAAGAAAGCACACTGCCAGGGGGCAAGGGCAGAGCCTTAGCACAATGGCTTGAATTTCATGGGCACTTGTTGAATTTGGGTATGTGATTTCACTGGTCTAGGAAATGACACAAATGGAGATCACCACATGTCCCACAGCTAACAGTTTCAGAGAGTTGCCTGGGGCACTCACAGATGTGTTTCATCATGGGACCCCTAAGAGCTTCAGCAATTTGCCCAGATTTGTCCAGGGTCACAGAGTCAGTATGATCAGAAATGAGATGGAAACACAAGTCTTCTTTTATGTATGTATGTATGGATGGATGTATATACAGGTATGTATACTGATGATCTTCAAATTGTGTCCACTCAGTTTCTCAATATTATCCCTTCACAATTACCAGAGGCATTTTTAACCCAACATAACAAACCTGTATTAAGCACAAGTATTCACAAGTACATCAGAGGTATTTTACTGCCAATGCCACAAAGCTGTAAGAAGACAGGTGGGCTGGAATCCCTAAAGGCCTAACTTCTACAGGAAGATGCATCTTAGAAAAACACAGTTTGCATGTGCCCAGCACATAACCCTTCACATAACATCTCTCTCAGCTCAAGGCATTTTCTCCAGCTGTACCCCAGGCCTGGAATTGTCTCCCTCCTCCACTCCAACTACTGACCTCCCTGGCTCCTTTTAAGTCGAAACTAAAGCCCCGCTCCTGCAGGGAGCCTTCTCCAGTTCCTCTTAATTTCAGTGACTTCCTCCTGCTAATTAGTTTCTACTTATCCTGTATATAGTTTGCTTTGTACATATTTGTTTATTTGTCTCCCCCATTAAACTGTAAGCTCCCTGAGGGCAGAAACTGTCTTTCACTTCACTTTGTATCCCCAATATTAAGCATAGTGTCTGGCACATAGTAGATACTTATAAATGTTGACTGATGCTTCTGGGGCTGGAGCCAGGATGGCAAAGTAGAGAAAGCACTCTCAGCTGAACCTTCCCAATGTTCCCCTCCAAACAACTTTATAAGAATGCCTCCAACTGAATTCTGGAGTGGAAGAGCCAACAAAAGGTCAGTCAGTGTGAGACATTCTTCTAGCTCAAGACAACACAGGAGGTTGGAAAAGGAAATCTATGACACAGGAGGAGGCTGGCCTGAAGCACTGAAGGCACAAGGTGGTAGAGACAGAAGCAGCAGGAACTCTGGGAGCTCTCAGGCCAGAAATGGTAAAGGGGCCTGGCAACTGGTCAGAAAGTGATGACAGATGAAATATGATGATGTTCGCACTGGACACAGGACCAGATGCTATTGGGCAACACAGAAAGAAGATGAAGGAATACGTTGATTATGTTGGGATGATGTAAAAATAAATGGATAGGAAGGAATGAAGGATGCCTTGGGAGAAGAGGGAAAGGAGAGAAAAAATGCAGAAAATTATCTCACATAAAAGAGGCACACAAGGAAGAGCTTTTACAGTAGACAGGGAAATTGGCGGGGGTAGGGGGTGGGGATGCTTGAACCTCACTCATATCTGAATTGGTTCAAAGAGGGAAAAACATATCTACATACTCAACTGGCAAGAGAACTTTATCTTACTCAACATGGAAATAGGAAAGGAAGGAGATAAATGAAAAGGGGGAGGCAACAAAAAAAGGCAGTGGTCAGAAGCAAAGCAGACTTCAGAGGAGGGACATGATAAAAAAGAGAAGTATAAACAGAAAATAGGATGGAAGGAAATGCACGGTTAATAATCACAACTGTGAATGTGAATGGGACACATTCACTCACAAGATGTGAACAGAATCAAGAGAACACCGTACACAGTAACAGCAATACTGTATTATGATTAACTGTGGAAGACTTAGCTACTCCAGGCAAGACAATTCCAAAGGACCTATGATGAAAAATGCCATTCACTTCTGAATGCAGATTATGGCACACTTTTTTAAAACTCTATTTTTCTTGGGGGGGGGGGGGGAAGAGTTCCCATCTGTTTTCTTTTGCAACATGGCTTATATGGAAAATATAATTTGCATGACTTTATATGTATAACCAACATCAAATTACTCTCGTTTTCAAGGAGCAGGGGAGGAAGAGAATCTGGAACTCAAAATTTTTAAAAAGTAGTAAATTTTTTACATGTGATTTGTAAATATTTACTGAAATAAAATTATATTAAAAAAGGAAAGAAAGAGGAAAGTGAGAAGAGGTGGGTTTAAGACAAAAGATAATTGAGTTCTGCAGTAGGTCCCCATGCAGCATCCACACAGATAGCTTCATCTAGCAGGGAGCTGGTGATGGCAGGCGGAGAGCCCAGCACGTAAGCTGTGGATTTTAGAACATGATTTCATCTTTCTCCCGGGCACTAATAATAACCTCTCACTTTCAGTAGATACTTAATTGATATTAATTTACTACAAAATGTTAGAAATGCTGAATGGAATAAATTCTGGACAAATGATAGGTGAGAAATGAAGTAGGGCAAGGTGCCTGCACTTCAACCCCAAGGGAGGGAGAAAATCACCAATCATCAAGACTGGCACAAGATTTCTCATTCATGACAGGAAATGAAATGGTTAATACAGAAAGATGTTCTGCATGACTTGTTCTGTATAATGGGGCTCATACTTGTTGCCTTCTCAATATGTGGGGAAGGAGGGAAAGAATTTGGAAATGAAAATAATAAAAATTTAAAAATAAAAAAGGGAGAATAATAGAACACCATAATACCAGAAATTATCTTTCCAGGAGAAAAGAAAATAGCTGATTGTTGCTTTTTAATAACTTTACAGAGTAATTCTTGGCATTCCTACAGGGGAAAACAAAGTTTAACAACTTGAAACCACTTTTCAACTACTTGAAAACAATGATTAAATTCTGCTTTGATGCTACAAATCAGCTGTGTGTATGGGGATTATCATTTTTCAATGATTCATTTTGAAGAAAGGACATCAACTGTTCAACAAACAACTGAACTGTGTACTAGGCCCTTAACCAGTTTTAAGGCCTCCAGTTTCTGTCTTCTATCCAATTCTGACCCTACTTCAAAATCAAACTTCCTTACAACCAGTTCTATCCAGTTCAGTCGTCTCTTCAAGCTCTTTAACCTGACATTCTTCACGCACTTGCATGCCATAGCTTTAAGACATCACATTATTTCTCTTTATTGTATTGCGTTCTAAAGTTTAGACTTGAAATTCAAGTATCATTGTAGTAAACATATTGTGCCGGGACAGGCTAAGCCGTGCAGTGCAGTGAGGAGCTCCTCTCTAAGGCATCGTCATCGTCATCGTCATCGTCCCAGACCTCTCTATAGCCTTTGGCCCCGTGGACCCTCCTCCCCTCCTGGAGGCTCTCCTCTCTGGGTTTTCTGCTTTCTCCTGCTTCTGTTCCTCCATCTCCTTTGCTGGATCGTCCTCAAGATCACAGCCTGGGTCCTCTTCTCCTCCCTCTGCATCACTTCATTTGCTGACTTCAATAGCTCCCACAGATTTAATTACCATCCCAAATCTACCTCTTCTACCCTAACTCTTTGCTGACCTCCAATCTAGCTCCTCCAGTTGCCTTTCAGACATCTCCAACTGAATGTTCAGCAGACATCATTATTTTCCCCCTAAACCCTCCCCACTTCCTCCCTTCCCTATTACTACAGAGGGCAATACCATCCTCTCATTCCTCTAGTTAATAACTTACGAATCATCCTGGACTCCTCACTCTCTCTTATCCCCTATATCCAAATTGTTACCAAGGCCTATAGACTTTACCCTGACAACATCTCTCACCGATTTTCTCCTCTGACACTGCCACTCTGGTGCAGACCTCCATCATCTCACTCCTGGATTACTGCACCAGCTGCTGAGGGATCTGCCTACCTCAAGGCTCAACCCATTCCAACCCAGCCAGCCACCAAAGGGATTTTCTGAAAACACAGACCCAACCACACCATCCCTCTACTCAGTGACCTCCAGGAGCATTCAGACCCTCCATAACCTGCCCCCTTCTGCCTCTGCAGTCTTCTTACACCTCACTCCCTGCCCCATACCACTTGATCCAGGGACACGGGCCTCGAGGCCGTTCCACGCTGGGCTCCACGTGTGGCATCCTCTCCCTGCTCATCTTCACCTACTGACCTCTCTGGCTTTCTTTAAGTCCCAACTAAAACACCATCTTCTACAGGAAGCCCGTCCCAATCCTTATAATTCTCACTCCTTGCTTCTCTTACTCACTCTCTATTTATCTTCTATTAGCTTGTCTGCATGTATTTGTGTGCTGATAGTGTCCTTCATTAGACTGTAAGCTCCTGGACAGCAGGGACTGTCTTATGTCTCTTTTTGTATCCCAGTGCTTAGCATGACGCTTTAATAGTAAGGACTTAATAAATGTTTACTGATTGGGAGAGGGACTTTACCCATCTGAGAGTTCCCTTTAATTAATAAAATCCTAGGCCCACCCCCAATCCCATCCACGTATTGTACATACAACCTTGGACAATATTTTAAAGAAAACATCCTATAAATGTGACTTAAGGACAATCAATCAACACATGTTTATTAACTACCTAACATCTCTGCTAGGCACTGGGGGAGAAGGGACCAGGATAAACAATGATGTAAGATGCTTTATGTTTTAATGGAGGAGACAAGCACCTATAGTAATGTATACAGCATAAATATAAAAAGAATAAATACACAGGGCTAAGCTCTCTGGGGAGGTTGCTGGTAGTTAGGACACCAGGAAAGGGGTCACACAGAAGATGGTGCCTGAGCTCTGCTTTAAAAGAGGAGAGGGACTTTCTAAGGAGGGAGGGCATTCTAGGCATTCGGGGCAGCCAGTGCAAAGGCTTGTAGACAGAGGGCACAGACTGTGGGAGGGCACTGAGCATCTGATTGGCCTGCAAGCCAGGTTAGGAAGCCTCAAAGCTCTACATTCTACAAGAGAGACTATAAAAGAAGCATTCCTACCAAGATTGTCTTAGAAAAGCATTGAATTGGATTCAATTTAACACACAGGGACTGTCTTCCCTCCTACTACGTGCCGGTACTTTAGCACATTCCCTTCTTTATGCCATCCCTGGTCACCAAAAACAGAAATCACAAAACAAAGCTACAAAATCCTGCTCATCTGGTGAATATGTAATCCCCACCCCCACCCCCCCAAGTGCTAGTGGCCTCATTCCCTGTTTGGTCTTTATTTTCTTTATATCCTTATATAAGCTCAGTGAGGACAGGGACTGGTGTTTCCTTCTTTGCATCTTTGTAGCACCCCCCACTGTGCCTAGCAGAGATTTGGTAACTGGTTTAAGGGGATAAATTAATTTGTCATAAAATTCCTATAGTAATTCTCAATAATCTTATTAGCTAAAATAGCCAATGAACAGATATTTTAAAATTTGGTAAAGTACATTTTTCAAAAGTAAAGACAAATATCTTTATAAAATTTGGAACTTTAGTATTGAATTAATATACTGGATATTTTAAATAGTATTTTATTTTTTTCCAATTACACGTAATGATAATTTTCAACATTTATTTTTGTAGGATTTTTAGATACAATTTTTTTCCTTCCCTTCTTTCCCTCCCTGCTTCCCAAGACAACAAGCAATCTGATATAGGTGATACACATATAACCGGATGATATTTTTTAAAACACTAGCTCAAGGTTTTTAAACTGCCTTCCACTGCACTGGGCTCCAATAAATTCATCTAGAACACAGGAAGCATCATGTTTTTCATGATGAATCTATATCCATCCCACGAGACCCAATCCAATCCAAACATTAAATACCCATCGTGGGTACTTAATTTGGCCCAAGCAGAGCAGAGGAGTCCCTGCACTCAGGGAGTTGACATTGCTGGCTAGGGAAGGGGATGGGAAGATAGATGATTTACACAATTCAGTCAGGAGTGATCACTGGCACGAGAAAAACCTATCTGTGGAGTGCAGGAGGCAGGGCACCTGGGACAACCAACACCAAAACCAGGAAAACTGAAAGGTACCTTTTGTACCTTTGCAGGCTGGTACTGCCAGAAACAAAATTTGATTTTTTATGGTATAAATAAGGATATGGAGGAAGGCATTACTCTAATGAGCTCATTCTACCCTGGCAGCTAGCTGTATGCTTATTTCTACTTTTGACTCATATTAACCTTTAAAGGTGTAGCTTTTATATAAAGTCAAAGAAAGTATTTATTTTCTTTTTATATTTTTTGAAAACATTTAAAAAGTATTCTTAAAAACTCATTTGGAGCACACTGAAATATTCATTGTGGAATAAGTTTTGTTTCACGTTAGCTAATTTAACCCTAAATGATCTTTTTTCTTCTTGACATTTATACTCACATTAAGACCAAATTAATTTTCAAGGGAGCCTAGCAACAATTTTATTTAAAACTTATTTTTCTTAAGTATGAATATGCAAATACTTAAAAACCTATCAGAGACATAAAAAACTATTTTGTTGTTTCCCCAATGAGTCATCTCTAAATTATGTTTTGTATTTTTTCAATCTGGCAAATGATTTTCTGCATTTCTTCAAGTACTCCGCTTGCTCTATAGTAGTATTATATCATTATTTTAAAAGGACAAATACCAAAACAGACATAAATCTAAAATAAAGGCTGGTCTATATACCAAGATACCAAGTCTATTTATTTCCATCAGGTTTCTTCAATAAATCTTTTTGCCCTCAGTTGCACATACACAACTAATCCATGTAAACACTTCTCTGATGTCTCATAAACAGGGAGACCAAGTGGGAGGGAAGCCTTTCTATGGTCAGAGGGAAGACCATTTCTAAGGAAGGAGGGCATTCTAGGCATTCGGGGCAGCCATTTCTATGGTCAGAGCAGAGAGGATAAGAGGACCAAAAATACACGTACAGTTGTAAGTGGGCAGGAGACTTAACTGTACATTAACAACAAAACTCAGCAGCTGATTAGATGGGAGCCATGAAGGGCAATGATGAGGAAAGAGTCACAAGGATTCTGAAGAATAAGGGACTAAAAGGCCATTCCCCAATAGGTTCTCAAAAATGAAATTCAAACTACTGTCACTAATAAGAAGACTAACTCAGACCATGACAACCCAATAAACTGGCTGGGATGGGTATAGCTCACACTGGAAGAGCCGTGGACAGACAGGTACACTAAGGCTCTGTTGGCAGAGCTATGAATTAATACAACCATTATTCTAGAAAGCAAGTGGAAATTACACAAATGACAAAAATGGCCATTTTGACCCAGAGAGTCTACTGCCAGATACATTCCCTTAGGAAGTCAATGACAAAAAGAAAGGCCCTGTAAACAATTTATTTGTAACATCACTTTTCTGTGGCGGAGCATAACTAGAAACAAAGGAGGCACACACATTTTGGGAAATAGCTTTACAAGTTAAGTGCATATGACCACAACATTATGCTCCTGAGCTATAAGAGATCAATAACACATGCAAAGACTGACACGAGCTGATGAGCTGATGCCAATGAAGTGTATACCCAAGACCTCAGCCATGAAACAGAATGAACAGCAAAGCCAATGTCTCCCCCACAGCCTTCTCTGTGGGGGAGGGGCGCCACACACAAGGTGTGACATTTTTTAATGCAGTAACTGGCTTCACATAATTTTCTTTCCTTTTCCTCCTTTAAAAAGAAATTCTTTGTTTTAAGAGATGGCTGGGAGGTAAAGGAAGAAACACCAGGGAAAATGCAAGCAATATAGAAACAAAAGCTAGATAGCAGTAAAAACCTGAGTGCCTGGGAAAGAAGTGGAAAGCTTCCCATCAGATGGTCAATTTATCAGAGAGGTGAGCTCAAAGAAGGTGTACAAAGAAAACTGGGCCAGCTCGGAGCCTGTCAATGAGACATCTAGACTGAGACACCAAACAGATAGTCAGTGATGGAGGAGCCAGGCAGAGGAGAGCTTATCTAGGCATATTTTGCAAAGAGTTACATTCTGTTAACTTTTTTTTGGAGTAAAGCTGAGTGTACTCACTGCAGAAAATTTATGGGAGTGCAGTGAGCAGTCACCCAGAAGAGTGAGACATGGATGGATGGGCTTCAATCTGTACCATGCAGGGAGAGGCCCTATCAACAACAGCACCAATCCAAAGGAATATCTACCCATACAAATGAAGCTGACTCAGCCAAATGGGATCAAATAAAGAAGCAAGCAATACGATTTGGCTACAGGAACCTTCTTTTCCCTCCAATTCCCTACTTCTTTTCTGCATATTATCTCAACATAATGGGAGAACACATATAACAGGCACAAAACATGCTTCCGATATAATCATTTGGGGCTAGATGGCCCTCTTTGTCAATGGGCTTCCAAGTTCTCCTTACAGGACACCCTTTGCGTCTGAATACTGATCCTCACTTCAGTTACTAGGATTTTTTCCTTAACTATCATCATTCATTCGTGCTTTGCCCTTCCCTGATTGGACCTGAGGGGTACATAGACCTTCCACAGGTTATAGTCCTTCTAGCTACAAGACAACAATGAATTCATCAAAAAGGCAGTCGCAGATGAAAGGACTTCACTATTTCAATGTGTGATGTTGCCCCCTAAAGGGGAAAAAATGCTAAATACAACAGAAATCTACAACAGTCAAAACTAACAAAACGAAGGCCAACCAATCTGGAGACACTCAGAGAACATTAATTACTCAATTAAGTTAGAATTACATACCAAACAATGCCATCTAAGGAGCAAGAATGATGACAGTGGCTGACACATACCTGAAGCTTTAAAGTCAGCAATGCATTTACCTCCATTATCTCCTATTTCAGAACTTGAAGTGTATAACAACGTCTCCACATCTCCAAGTATTCCAACCAATTCTAATGGATAGCTATCCATTTCCTATTAACATGTGATTAGAGAACTCACAGCTCCTGCCCCAGTCACCCTGTCCACTCACATTCAATCGATTTGAGTGTTACCACAAACCACAGGCCCCAAGGGTCTTGAGGTCCAATCGCTCAGGCTTTTTTTTTTTTTAAATCAAACTCATCCTTCAATCGATTCTCATTTTAAAGTGAACTCAGCACAAAAACTCACAAGTTGTTTGAACTGAGTGAAAACTATGATGTCACATGGTTCAGAGAGAAAACCAGGAGGCAAATCTAGAGCAGAAGCATTTCCAATGGTCTATGAGCTTCTAGCACACTTCAGATGATATCTCTCTGGAGACTCCCAACAAGGGAAAAGCTACTGTTCTGGGTATTGTTATCACCCCCATTTTACAGATGAGGAAAAAAGGCTCAGAGAGCACATGGTCACTCAGATAGTAACGATCAAATGCAGTTTTTGATGTAGGTTTTCTTGACTCCAAGTCCAGTCATTTATTGACTATGACATGTGCTACTTTTAAAATCCCCAGACTCCAATGGAGTCTGTAGAGCCTGGATTCTACAAGGCTGCCTCAGCATGGCAGACTCCAGAATAACTTATCAGGCTGAAATAAGGCTTTACCCAAAGGTCCAACAACCTGTGTGCCTGCTGCCCAAGGACCAGACTGGCTAAAGGCAGAGAAGCTCGTGATAACATTCTTGGCCTTAACAACTCATGAAACATGGATGCAGTGTGTCCTGGGGAAGAGGACACCCACACTGATTAACTCATGAATCATTCAAAGTGACCAAGACCTATTCTGAATAAGGTGGCACAATCAAAACTAAAACAATGAGCTGAGATGGGCTCCTTTTTATTAAAAATGACATTTACTGATTTCTTCTAAGAGTTCTGGTTTCTTTTAATAGTCTATATATTTTCTTTCCTTTAGAGAAAACTAAACATTGTTAATGTTGATTTCATGAAGAACGATTTAGAGACCCATTAGTCCCAAAGGAACAAAGTCTTACCTGGTCAGAAGCCTCACAATTCAGAATTTTACAACATGACAATGGAGATTAGCTATACTGCATTCTTTAAGTATGATCCTACAAAATGACATAGCTAGAGCAACTTTATACAGTGCAAGCCTATATAATATTTCAAGTTAGGTTTAAGCTGAACTAAACAGAAAACGATCACAAAAATCATATTTGTAAGAAGAGTTTGATCTAGGGTGGCACAGTGAGTAGAGCACAGGCCCCGGAGTCAGGAGGACCTGAGTTCAAATCCGACCCCAGACACAAAAACTAGCCCTGTGACCTTGAGCAAGTTACTTAACCCCAATTGCCTTCCAAAAAGCAAAGTTTAATCTAACTAGTTTAAAAAAATAGGATTCACCGGTGCTTAAAATAATCTCCATACCCTTTTAACAAGATAAGTTGTCCTGGCCAAAGGATTCATCCCATAGTAGGAGTCCAGGAAAAGCTGGCTCACTGCAGGAAGGCTTCCCCAAACAGAGGAAAAGGCTGCCAATCTTGTGCTCCACAGTCCCAGCTTTGAAGGCCCCAGGTTCACCTCACACTGTGACACAGCATGAGAGTGAGCCTCTTGCAGCTTTAAACTGGTCATTCTCCTGAATGGAGAGGGTAAGGATACAGATCTTTCCTCAAAGCTATTCTAGAAATAGTGAGTTGCCAGTCCTGGATCCAATCATTAAAATAAGGCTCACACATAGCAGCTTCGTGACCAGGATTGCAGCTTTTTCCTGAGCTTCAGATTCTCGACCCCTCCAGTCTTCCATCAAAGGATAATTTAACCACATATTCCAAACCTGTGCAGTCAGCTACAAAAACCAAGGCTGCCCCTAAAAGGTGCTCCTAAAAAGAACAGAGGCTGCACTGTTCAGGTAATGCTATTTCACAACTGGGGCCTCACAGTGAGTGACAACTAGGTGAAAAGTCCAAAAGTATTCCAGTGAAACTTTAATGCCCTTACATCAGCTACCATTTCTTTAAATCCATTAATGGCCACGTGAGTCATTCATTTATTTGCACATTCTCCATAACATCTCCAAAATCAAATACCTTGCATCCTCCAATAAAGTTATAGATATACAAAGATTTGCTTCAAATCATCTAAGATGGTAGAATGATCATAAATTTACAGACCTCATGTAAATATTGTCCACTAAAAGATGGCAAGAAACTTTAAAGAAAACAGTATTCTAATGAATGAAGGCTGGGGAAAAGAGAAGAAATCAAGCTGGAAGAAAATAGACTTTAGTGTTCACATATACTGGGTCAGATGAAAATAAATCATTCAGTACTTACTATGGGACAAGTACTGCCTAGGCTAAGGGCTAGGGATATAATAACAAGCATGAAAGACAGCTTCTGCCCTCAAGGAACTAAGCTCTGAGAAAGAAAGACAACATATAAAGGGAGCTTATGTTGACACTGAAAATGTGTAATATCCTATTCTATTGAACAATTAAGTGAAGGATTAAGAACATCTGCTCCAAAGTCAGGAGGGTAGGAGATTTTTTTTTTTTAAGCAACTAGGGTTAGGTAACTTGCTCGTTTCCAGGGCATTCATGTGTGGGTGCTAAGTACTGAGGCCAGACCAGATCCAGGTTCTCACGGGGCAACCCCAAAGGGTACGCCCTTCTTTCTTTTTGCTTTCTGGAGGGCAATTGGGGTTAAGTGACTTGCCCGAGGTCACACGGCTGGTTTTTGTGTTAAGTGTCGGAGGCCCGATTTGAACTCAGGGAGGGTAGGGGATTTTATCATTAAAAAAATTAATTTTCATGCCAAGGAAAAATTATCAAAATATCCAAATAACTAAATTATTTTGAATTCAAGACCTCTGAGTTTTTAGGAAATATACAGATTTGAGTCTAGTTTGTTAAAAATGTTGACTACCAATCAGTGATGGAAATTGGCACTTAAAAGTGGAGTTAATAAAAACTACACCTTTAAAAAGTAACCAAGTTCCTCCAAGTGAAATTAGATCAAATTAGTTTTAAAATCAGTATATTTTACTGTACACAAAAGATTTGTCCCAAAAACATCAATAAAGATTAATGAAATCTAAAAAACTCTAACTCAAGGATTTCAGAATGTTTCTTGAATAGGCAATAATTATGTCTTTAACTCTCAGTTCTCACAGCACATATTACTTGTAACTCTCTTATTAGTGCATTATAAAGTCACTGGATTTCATCAAGAATCAGCCGGCACTCAACAGGACACAGAAATTCGTTGATATACAGAACTCTTACAGAACTTTCATTTTTATTATTTTGGTGAAGAGAGAAACAATGGGGTTAAGTGACTTGCCCAGGGTCACACAGCTAGGAAGGGTCTGAAGTCAAATTTGAACTCAAGTCCTCCTAAGTCCAGGGCTGGTGCTCTATCCACTGAGCCACCTAACTACCCCTGGAACTTTTATTAATTAAAATTTTTTAAAAGGAGATCATTGCTTTAGGAAAATCCCTTGGCTATAGAGCAGCCATATTTTAGCAATGCCTACTTTTTTTTTTTTTAGGGAAATTGAATCTAGGTGACTATCAGAGTCAGCCATTGGGAGCCGCCCCGCCCCCCCCCCCACATCCAGACCATATTGCAGCTATGTTTTTTGGCCCTGTAGGCCTGAAGAGGTACAATTAGCGTTTCAGAGAGTAGGGTCACAGATCCAAGAACTAAGTGATTTGGTAATTTAATAATGATCATCCCATCTACTTATATCCCATCTACTTATATCCCAATCAAAGAATGGTTGGCAAGGGCAAGGAAAGCTGTTGATACTTTTTTTCTGGGAGAAGTCACTAGAGACACTGTAAATAAAACATGGCAAAGTAAACTAATGGTACAAATATTTGAATTAAACAGAAAAATAAAAATTAACTAAAAAACAAATTTAATAAGATCCAGAAAATTTTTTCCTTAACTTGTCTATTACTTTTAAATAAAAACATGCTGAGTTGCTATGCAACAAGCAATGCCTACATCTAAAAACAATCCAGAACATTCAGCTCTAATCATTACAAACTAAAAAATGTTTGGTTTTAAAGACTAGAATCCACAGGTTGGAAAGTCAGAATCTGATAATCTACAAAGAAACTAGCTGTCTTTCATTCCAAATATTCTGAACACTTATTCCTGGTTTCATTTTCTAGCTAAAAAGAAGTGGGGAGAAATGTTTATAAAGAAAAATCTTGAGTCTTTTTACACTATCTTTTTCTGTGCTCCCATTTAGGTAAGAAGTCATCAGTTTGTATCCCTAGGATTAATGCCTGATCAAAGAAAACATGTCTATTTTTTAAACTGATCTTCAAGGCAACAAATGACGTAATACTACTTCACTGCTCACAAACTAAACTTCTACAAAATAACCTCAACTTCTTGTAACACACTAGTTAAAAAACAACAACACTGCTTTGAACACAAAAGAATGATCTGAAAAGCACATGACTGTCTACCTGCCAAACACCACAACCACAAAGGGCCCACTAGAGCAGCATCTGATGCAGAAAGCCCTCAAGGGCACCAATCCAGATAAATAGAATTCCTCTAAGATATTTCAAAGCCTGAACAGTGATGCCCTCTGGTGGTAGCTTCAAGGCTTTTCTGGGTTTTGTTTTTTTTTTTAAGCCTTTTAATTGTGAACATCTAGAACTCTCCAATAAATCAGTCATTTCTTTTGAAAATGAAACATTCTGAAATAAGCAGGGCTAAAAAATGAGTGCCAAAGTCCAGCTTTAAACAGTAGGTCTAGGCCTCACATCCCTCCACTTCTGAGCTCTTTAAGAGTTTTGGCTTGAAGATTTACTAATCAGACTGTAAACCAAATTCCAAGAAAGATAGTTCACTGAGAAAAAGAGTGCAAATGCTATCAGGCCACCTTTCCCCTTAGCCAGCTCACCCTGAAGCGCCATGAGCCGCTCGTTGGTGAAGTCGTTGTCTGCTTGCAAGGCTTCAATTTTGGCTTGAAGCTCCTGTTCCTTCTCTTCCATTTCATCTATTTTATGTTGCAATTCCTTCTTTTCAGCTTGTCCCTTTTGCTGGATTTCTTCTTGTCTTCCTTCAGCTGCCTGTTTTTTTAAAAAATGAAAAAGAAATCAACCTGGAAACATTTAAAACAACCATATAACTGCCCTGAGTCAGCTGGCCAGTGGCCAAGAGGGAAGCCCGCCTGGCACCAGACAGGACAGGACAGGCATACTGGGATGCAGTGGGAGAATCACGTCATTAGTCCCAAGCCTGGACAACGGATTCCTTGGAGTCTATCTTCTTTTCCGAGCCATCTTCTTCTTTATTACTCTTTAAAGCTTTCCTGCCTTAAGTATCCTGCTATATCATTAAGCAAATACTTAATTTCCTGTTTGCTCAGTTCGGACATTTATTAAATAACCACTAGTTAATGGGCATTCACTTATATTTTGTTATATTTATTAACATTTATGAATAATCTATTAATATTTCATGTTAATGGACATTTATTCATGGTTGAAGTGCCTATTTTTAATGCCTGGTGGTACAAAGTTTGGCCCTAAAAGATGTAAAGATGAAAAATAACATCCCTGACCACCAGGAATTTAGAACCTCATGGTGGCTTAGGACATCCAGAAAAGTAGGAGAGAAGGCAGAAGAATGTAGCCACGACAAAGGGGAGCTGGACAGAAAGCATTCTAAATTCAAAGAGCAAGCTGGAGAGTAGGGCAAAAAAGTGCCTCCTAGAGTAGCGTCACCTGAATCTCATGACAAGTCTTGATCAAGACAAGAAAAAGCCTCATGATTTGTCTAGGGTCAAGCAGCTAGTCTAAGATACAGGATCTGAATCTGGGCTCTACTAACAAGGTCCAACACATTTTCTGCTAGGCCAGACTACAAAAAGGTGCAGGAGATAGAAGAATCTGCCCAGAAAGTCAAAAAGGGTGAAATCAGGCTGGCAAAGAGGGGGTGGGGGCTGAGATGGCAAGTGGCTTACTGTAGCAGTGAGTGAAGGAAAAATTGGGTAAGAGACTAGAGGAGGAAGACCAATTAGGGAGAGTCAAGGTGAGGGGAGAGGACTCTCACTAAAAAGTGAAGAGGAAGGAAAAAAGGCAGAAAATATTGTGGCGGTAAATTAAAAAGGATTTGGAAATTGATTAAATGTGGCAAATATACAATTGTGTTCAAAGAAATGATGAGGATAGTTCAGAAAAACCTTTGAAAACTTATATGAACTGACAGAAAGTGAAGTGAGCAGAACAACAGTATAACAGTAATATTGTTAGCATTACAATGATCCATGACAATTCCAAAGAACTTATGAGGAAAAATGCTATCCACCTCCAGAGAAAGAACTGAAAAATCTGGAATACAGACTGAAGGATATTTTTCTTATTTTCCTTGGGCTTTTTTTTTTTTAACATTGTATTCTCTTGCAACATGGTAATATGAAAACGTTTCACACAACTGCATGTGT
Source organism: Gymnobelideus leadbeateri (assembly GCA_011680675.1). NCBI lineage: Eukaryota > Metazoa > Chordata > Mammalia > Diprotodontia > Petauridae > Gymnobelideus > Gymnobelideus leadbeateri. The sequence continues at coordinate 1,197,575 of WOXC01004713.1, forward strand.
AATTGCTTGCCTTCTCAAAGAAGGGGTTTGGGAGGGAAAAAGGGAATCTAGAACTTTAAAATTATTTTAAAAAATGAATGTTTGGGGCGGCCAGGCAGCACAGTGAATAGAGAGTACCAGCCCTGGAGTCAGAAGAACCTGAGTTCAAATCCAGCCTTAGACACTTAACACTTACTAGCCCTGTGACTTTGGGCAACTCAACCCCAATTGCCCTGCCCTCCCCTTCCAAAAAAAAAGAATGTTCAAAATGGTTTTTACATGTAATTGAGAAAAAATATTAAAACTTTTTTTAGTGTGACAAATGAGGAAAAAGAAGTACCAAACATGGCTCCCAAGTTTTAAGCCTGGATTAATGGAGCAAAAGCAAGAGGAAAATTTGGGGGAGGCAAAGGTTAGGAGACCTGGGAGGAAAAATAAGTTTCTTTCTAGACATGCTGAGCTTGAGTTACTGGCAAGGACTTGTCAAAAACACAATCATACAAAAGCTGGAATAAGACTGAGAGACTGCCAAGTCCCTCAGAACCTCCGGACCACTCAGGGAGGGAGGAGTCAGATGCTTTTGTAGGCAAATGGAAATGCAGCTGAGAAACTAAAGTAAGAGTCTCTAGCTAGGGAGAAGACTGGGAAGTAATCTGAATAGAGTGATACTGAATCCTAGGGTCATAAAACACTAGAGTTTTTTTTTTTTTAGTGGTATTTTATTTTTTCCAATTACAAATCAAATTTTAACATTCATTTTTGAAATTTTAATTTCCAAAATTTCTCCCTCCTTCCCTTAAGTCCCCCAATCCCGAAGATTTTAACCAATTTGATATAGGTTGTCTCATATAAAACATATTTCCATATTAGTCAAATTGTAAAAAAAAGAAACAGACCAAAAGAAAAAAAAAACCATGAAAAAATAAATTGAAAATCTACATTTTCAATCTACTTAGACTCCACCAATTCTTTCTCTGTGTATGGATAACATTTTCCATCCTTTGTCCTTTGGAACTGTCTTAAATAACTTTATTGCTGAGAAAAGCGAAGTCATTCACAGTTGATCACTGTACAACACTATGTACAGCGTTGTGGTTCTGCTTCGCTTCACTTCGCATCAGTTCACAGGAGTCTTTCCTGAAATCCACCTGTTCACACCAGAAATCTCAAATGACTTCTTCATAGGGTTTTTCTCTACATGATTTCCTCTATCATTATTATGACATTTTGTTCACTGTCTCCATCTGTCAGGGATCTGTGATATGAAAGGCAGAAATCACAGGGATAAGTAACTGTCTACGATTACAACTATGCCTCCTTTGGCTGTGCTGCTCAACGTAGATCACTGTCCAAGGACAGATTCTGCTGTTAGGTCCTGAGGGAGTAGAACACTTACCTTTAGTTTGTCAGAGAGATCTTTTATCTCATTAACTGCTCCATTGTATTTATTGGCCAATTCTCTTAATTCTTCCTGAGTCCTTTCATTCATTTCTTTCAGGTGGGTACATTCATCTTCAGTATTACTCAGACTTCGCTGAAATTAAGTCACTCATTTAGAATAAAATAAATTCTGATTTTAAATTACAAAAAAGAGAATTGAAATACACTTATCTTGTTATATTCTCAGTGTTTTCATAGGAGAGGGGAAAGGGGGGAGCTAATAAATGCCAAAACATGGCATACACAAGCTCATTTTACATATTACACTAAAGAAACTGAAATGATTTTCCATTTACTAGGAAAATTTAAAGGAATTAAATTTTTCTAATTCCTCTTTTGCATAAATCTAGATTTAATTCTTGGAGGACAGCACTCTGCCATGGCTTACAGTCCTACCACAATCATCCACACAAGATATTTTAATGGCTCATCATGGCATGGAGGTGACTTTGTGTCTCTGAAGGCTTAGGTCAGTCCTGGCAGCCCTTCCCATGGTAGTAAGACTGAATGCCATGCTGGTCATAGAATGAGATGGCTTTATCATGCCATGCCTAGCAAAGTACAAGGACACATAGGCTGACACTTAGTAATGAATACTTCAACTTTGGCAACCAAAGAAGATCAGTACTCTACTTGTGTTTCAGTCACTTATAATCTAGTTTATACTGATGGTTCCCTACCATTTGAATAAACATTTGCTAAGCACCCAGAACAGGTATAGCACTATGCTCAATGCTGCTAGAGTACAAGACTTGAAAATTTTCATATGGCTCAAACCAATAAACTTTGCTCCTGATGTAGTAGGGAAAAAAGCCCCAACCCTGTCTGACTTCTTGAATCTCATGAGCCAGAAGTTAGAGAATTCTAGTCTCCTGACCTACACACCTGTACCACTACCATCAGGTGACAGAGAGAAAAGCACCACTGAAAACTAGACTAATATCAACCAACCAGGCCTGTCTGGGAGCTCAAACCTATCAACACACTTCAGATTAACCTTCAAGTCCCTTCACCCTCTGATGGAAGATAAGCATGCTGGCAGAACAGGTGAATAATATTATTCAACCTTGTTTGTTCCCATTACAAAGCAGTGAGATAAAAACCAGGTTTGTTGGGTTTCAGTTTTAGCACCTACCAGGAGGGTCTAAGGAAATCACACGGTCAAAAGTTAAGCCCCAGAGAAGCATGAGATCACACAAAGAGCAGAGTAAGCTGGTACAGTGAGTAGTTTCTACATCATAGATAAATGACCATGAGGTTTCCTGATTGGTGAGAAAATACACTAACCTCAGTCAAAAAGAAACAAATGAAAAACTCTGCATACCTCAACTTCAGAGAGTTTTCTGACCACTTCTATTTTCTCCTGAAGGACCCGCCTCAGGGACTCTTTGGCTGTTGTCTCGTAGTTGTGTTTATCTTCCTGTAATGCTACAAGCTCCTTCCTTAAACTATCTTCTGTCTGATTCTAAGAATGAAAAATCATAAAAATCAGTTGGTCCATAAGCATTTGTTAAGCACCTACTACTTTCTAGGCATTCTGTGTGCTGGGAAGACAAAGGAAGGCAAAAGACCAGTTGCTGCTCTCACAGAACTTAAAAGTTAAAAAAGGGTCTTTAGTCAGGGACTTCCTCTGAGCCTCACAACCACAGGGATACTTGAAGGTTTGACCTATGGTCTGGACTTTTAGGGATGAATTCAGGTGGTTGACAGAAAAAAAACAAAAACAAAAATTCAAGAACCTAACCCAGACTTGAGACTTGTGGTCAAACCTGAAAACAGACCCACTCTGACAGGGATCACTTCCTCTGGAAGTCATAAGACACACATGAGAGCATGGAGACAGAAAAAGAGGCCCCTGGATCTCTCCATGTATAATTGTGCTATATAAATGAGTCAGTGTACCTACTTTAGAACATACTTGTAACTGGTTTCCCATAACTTCTAACCGTGATAAGAGTCTATCTTCATCTATTAAAGCCTGTAAAAGAAAAGATTTAAAATGCATAAAAATACTTCACCATGGCTAATAAGCGCCGTTCTTTTCTGAAAATAGATTTTTATGGAAAAAAAGTACATGTGTACACAAAACACATATGTATGTGTGTATATGTGTGTGCATGTGCATATACATGTACCTTTCCATTGTTAAGTGTAGATTTATAATTACAAGGTTCTAACCTTACTGAATAAAGTGCTAGCTTATGGAATAAATGGGGGGGGGGTGATAGGATTGAGGGAAATACAGTTAGTTTTTCACAACAAGACTATTATGGAAGTGTTTTGCATAACTGCACATGTATAACCTATGCGGAACTGCTTGCCTTCTCAATGAGGGTGGTGGGGAGGGAAGAAAGAGAATATATAACTCAAAAATTTAAAAAAAATGTTAAAAATTGTTCTTACGTGCAATTACAAAATAAGGTATACATGCAATGGGGCAGAGAAATCTATCTTGCCCTACAAGAAAATAAGGGGGAAGGGGATAAGAGGGAGAACATGACAGAAGTAAGGACAGACTGGGGGAAGGGGTAATCACAATGCACACCATTGTGAGGGTGGGGAGAAAATTTGGAACTCAAAATCTTGTGGAAATGAACGTTGAAAACAAGAATTAATTAATTAAATAAAATGTTTTCTTTCAAGTGAGAACATTTATTTGGGGATTATGAAATCTCTTATGACTCCATATATTTTGGCTTGCTCCATTATGAAAGAATGAAGTCCTCATGTTCTCTGTAGGAAGAGGCTGTATTTAGGAAGGGTAAGTTTTGCACATACCTGCCAACTAGAATCGGAAGCCTCCTGTGTGATGGCCAAAAGCCTCTGAAGAGTGGCCAATTTCTGTTCCAACATCTGCTCCCGATGTAAGGCTTCCTAATATTAAAGGAAAAAAATGTACAAAAAACACTTTCAGAATATTCTTGAAAAATAAAAAACAGAATTTGATATTTTGAAAAGTTTTATTTTATTTACCAAACAGAGGGAAATGCTATTTTACACCTTATCTTCGAACATTTTACAATATGCTTAAACTTGTGAAGTAAGTTCAGGTTATTTCAACATCTTGACTTTTTTAAGTCTGTCTTTAGTAAGATTAAAGTACATCTGGTTTGAAATCCACTCTTAAAAAAACATTATTGTGAACAACTGTTCATTCACAACTGACATAAAGTCTGTGAAATACTGGGTAAAATTTGCTAACGAATGCAATTCTACATGTTAGAAATACAATTTAAGTCTGAGGGTACTGTTTCAAAAGGACTCCAATTAAAAGCATGTAGTTTTTAAATGGTTTACACAATAACTTAAGATGTTTAACATGCTGAGAATTTACCTAATTTCATTCAATAAAAATGGGAATTAAAAATATCAGGAATCTGGTCTAAAGGACAACTGTGTCTCCCTTTTGAGTATCTGCAGCAAAAATGGCACACCTGGCACCTTTTTGAAGAGGGTGTTCTGCCATCCAACACCTGCCCACTGGCATGAGAGGGTACTTCAATCACAATGCTCAAAATACAGGGGAACAGGATGTGAGACAGCTATGACGTTGCCTATCATCTGAGGGCTTCTGGGAGGGTAACCTTCAGTCAACAGTCAAGGTGATGATGGACACAGAGAAGAGGTCCTTAAAGGATTGAGGACTTCAACTTCAGACTTCAACTCCTACTGTATTTGTTTCCATTACAAAAATAGTTTTGTATATTAATGGAAACATCAGATGTACTAAAAAGTCAGATGTACTAAAGAAAGAAAAATCTAGAAATGTGGATTTTTGGAATTCTACATATTGGATGAATGACATTTGGAAATGCTGATAACCAATACTAGTTAAGATATATCTTCTAGGGGAGGCTAGGTGGCACAGTGAGTAGAGTGCCGGCCCTGGAGTCAGAAGGACCTGAGTTCGGATCCGGCCTCAGACACTTAACACACACAAACAAAAACCTAGCTGTGTGACCTTGGGCAAGTTACTTAACCCCAATTGCCCTCCAAAAAAAAAAAAAAGATATATCTTCTATTTTTAGCCCAACTATAAACAAGAAAATTAAGAATTCTAAAAGAATTGGCCAACTAAATGGTACAGTGGAAAGAGGTCTGAACTAGAGTCAGTAGAACAAGAGTTCAAATCTGCCCTCTGATACTAGCTCTGACCTGGGCAAGTCACTTAACCCTATTTGCCTCAATTTCCTCAATCTTAAAATGAGCTGGAGAAGAAGAGGGCAAATCACTCTAGTACCTTTGCAAGAAAACCCCAAATGGGGTCACTGAAGGGTCAGAAGTGACTGAACAGCAAAAGTGAAATTCATGCCAACTCAGAACCAGTGTTAAAGGGCATCTTATTCTCACAAATAGGTCACTTACCTCAAAACAGTATGAATAAAGTTACTAAACGGCGTTGTTCTGGGTGTCTGAAGATTTTTAATATTCCACTAGATGGTGGAATGTACTTAATTCAATTTAGTTGAAGCACGCAAAACACAAATTATATCTCAACTAAAATCTACTATTTGAAGAAAATATTTCTAATTCCAAGGCAGGTATACTATTTTGGTATTGTTCAACCACTCTAGTATTAAACTAAAATGCCTACTAAGATTCAGTTAATTTTTTCTTAATAAAAAGGCAGATCCAAAATATTCAGTCTGACCAAGCCCTACAATCCATACATAATGCAACAGACACATCATATCAAGTGGTCTCTGTACTGGCTGACCCCGAGGTCTGGAAAGCCTCCCCTCTACTTCTTAGAATCCCTAGTTTCCTTCAAAACTGAACTCATCTCTTTCTAAGGTGTCAAAGAATTGGAAACTGAGGGAATGCCATCAACTGAGGAATGGCTGAACAAGTTTTGGTATATGATTGTGATGGAATACTACTGAGCTTTAAGAAAGGAGGAGCAGGAGAGTCTCAGAAAAAATTGGAGAGGCTTACATGAAATGATGCAAAGTGAAGTGAGCAGAACTCGGATAACATTGTAACAGCAACATTTTAAGTATGATCAACTGTGAAAGACTTAGTTACTCTGACAAAGATAATGATAGAAGACAATTCTAAAGGACCCATGATGAAAAATGTTATCCACCTCCAGAGAACTGATATACTTTGAATGCAGAATGATGCATAATTTTTTCTACTTTATTTTTTCTTGCCTTTTTTTGGGGGGGGACGACACAACAAAGCTAATATGGAAATACCTTTGGCATATATAATGGGTATAATGGGTATCATATTGTATACCTCCCCAGTGGGTGAGGGAGGGGCTGAAGAGAGAGAACTGTGAATTCAAAATTTTTAAAAATCATTGTTAAAAAATATGAGCTGGGGCGGCTAGGTGGCGTAGTATTCTGAATAGAGCACCTGCCCTGGAGTCAGGAGGACCTGAGTTCAAATCAAGCCTCAGACACTTAACACAAAAACTAGGCATGTGACCTGGGGAAGTCACTTAACCCCAATTACCCTCCCAAAAAGAGAAGCAAAAAAAAAAAAAGAAACAATGTGAAAGGGAGCTCCGAACAACTTCTGGAGCCACAGCACCCACAGAACGGCACAGAGAAGCTAACCTCCTGCTGAGGACAGCCTAGCAGCCCTGCAGGGAGCGGCCAGCACAGCACTCTGAGAGCAGGCAGCACAGCGCAACTGGGAACCAACAGCGCAGCCCACAGCCCGCAGAGCTGAGCCCAGGTCCGCAGTTTTAGCCCCAGGGTGGCCAGACCTTCAGCTGGCTGGAGGGACCCCAGAACACCAGCTATTGTGGCGATTCCAGAATTATCAGCACAGATATGCCTAGGACAAAGTGAGAGGTTAGTGCCCTATGGACTTTGGGACCAGTATTTGGGGAACACGTGGCTTCCTCCCCTGGGAGTGAAAAGCTGCTGAAGAAACAGCTGCACAGAAGCCATTTTGCAGGGTCAGTAGTGGCTCTAGCTCTTGGTCTTCGAACTGTAGGAAGATCCAGCAATCAGTCTGGGGCTTAATTGCTTTTGCTTTAAACTGCCTGGATCTGGATTGTGGTCTGGGGGGGAAGTTTGGGGTGGGTATCCAACTTGCCAGAGTGGGTGGAGGCTTTACAGAGGCCACCCAACTGGCGGAAGTTGTGAAGACCCCACGTTTGGGCGAAAGCTCCCCTGTCTGGTGGCAGAGTCCTACTGTGGCAACAAGCCCAAAAATCAAGTAATTAAGTGGCAACATGCCTAGGCAAATGAAACAAAATAAACAGAAAAGTTCAACATTGGACTCCTATTTTAGGGGCAAAGAGGCTCAAAGCATGGAGGAGGACTGTGAGGTCAGAACTCCTGCACCAAAGCCCCAAATGAAAATACAAGTTGGCTACAGGCCATAGAGGACCTTAAGAAGTAGATAAGAGAAGTGGGGGAAAATTTGGGAAGAGAAATGAAAAAGATGCAAGAAAAGTATGAAATGACAGTCAACAGCCTGACTGAGGAAAATAACACCTTAAAAAATAGACTAACTCAAATGGCAAAAGAGGCTCAGAAAGGCAATGAGGAGAAGAATGCCTTAAAAAGTCGAATTTGCCAGATGGAAAAAGAATCTCAAAAGCTCACTGAGGAGATTCATTCCTTCAGAGTTAGACTGGAGCAAATGGAAGCTAGTGACTTTATGAGAAATCAAGATACTATTAAACAGATCCAAACAAATGAAAGAATAGAAGGCAATGTGAAATATCTCATGGGAAAAACCACTGACCTGGAAAATAGATCCAGGAGAGACAATTTAAAAATTATTGGACTACCTGAAAGCCATGATCAAAGAAAGAACCTAGAAATCACCCTTCAAGAAATTCTCAAGGAAAATTGCCCTGATGTTTTAGAACCAGAGGGCAAAATAGAGGTTGAAAGAATCCACAGATCACCTCCTGAAAAAGATCCCAAAAAGAAAACTCCAGGAATATTATAGCCAGGTTCCAGAATCCCCAGATCAAGGAGAAAATACTACAAGCAGCCAGGAAGAAACAATTTCAATATTGTGGAAACACAATCAGAATAGCACAGGACCTGGCAGCTTCTACATTGAGGGATAGAAGGGCATGGAATATGATATTTCAGAGGGCAAAAGAGCTGGGAATGAACCCAAGGGTCACCTACCCAGCAAAACTGAGTATCTTGTTTCAGGGGAAAATACGGTCATTCAGTGGAATAGAGGACTTTCAAGCATTCTTGAGGAAAAAACCAGAATTGAATAGAAAATTTGACATTCAGACACAAGAAGCAAGACATGCTTGAGAAGGTAATCAAGGAAAAGAAATCAAAAGGAACTTATCAAAGTTGGACTATCTACAGTCCTACATGGAAAAACAATAACTGTGTTTGATGAAACCTTTCTCATTATGAAAATAATTGAAGAAGGGTACATGGCATATGTTCACAGGTATACATGGATAGAGGGCACAGGTTGAATTTGATGGGAAGGGATGATTATTATTTTTTTTTTTTTGGAGGGCAATTGGGGTTGGGTGACTTGCCCAGGTTCATGTGTCTGGGTTTTTGTTTGTGTGTTGGGTGTCTGGGGCCGGATCCGAGCTCGGGTCCTTCTGGCTCCGGGGCTGGCTCTCTGCTCGCTGCGCCACCTAGCCGCCCCAAGGAAGGGATGATTCTTAAGGGGTGAAGTCAAGAGGTGAATGAGGAAAGTGGCAAGAGGAGATAGAGAGAGACAGAGTAGGGCAAACTATATCATATAGAAGAGGCAAGGGGAAGTAGTTGCAGGGGAGGGGAAGAACAGGAAGGCAAAAAGGCAAAAGCATATTCTCATTGAAGTTGGCTCAAGGAGAGAATCACATACATACTAAATGGAATATCTTAACCTCACTCACTCTCCTGAGTAGGGGAAAGGGGGATGAGAGGGGGGATGATGGAGGGGAGGGCATTCTGGGGAGAGGGGAAGTTAGAAGTACCCACTAGCAAAGAGGGACAGGATCAAAGTAGGGAATGGACCAGGTGGGAGGTGAGACAGCTGGGAGGGAAATATAAGCAGTCTTTTACAATATACCTACTATGGTAATGTTTTGCATAGATATACATGTACAACACATACTGAATTGCTTATCTTCTCAGAGGGAGTGGGTGACAAGGGAGGAAGGGAATGGATCTGAAATTCTAAGTTTTAAAATGAAATGTTCCATAAGATGTCCAGGCAGTGGGGCTCAGAGATTCACCTTGCCCTAATGGCAAAGTCGAGGGGGGTATGGGAGAAGATATGGGAGAGAGCAGATTGGATGAGGGGATACCTAGTGGGACTGCTATTCTGGGGTGGTGGGTAGGGAAAAAATGGGGGAAAAATATAACTCATAATCTGGTGGAAATGAATGATGTAAACCAGAAGTTAATAAAGCATTTGTTTAATTAATAAAAAAAATAAAAATAAAATAAACAGAAAAAAAAAGAGTTTCTACCACTCCTATATTAAGTCTTTTCTGGCACACATACTACTCCTGTACTGACCTCAATCTTGTATATATTTTCTAGTCACCCTATATACATATGTCTGTTTCCCTTGGTAAAACATAAGCAGAGCTTTTTCACTTCTGTCTCAATCCTCAACACCCAGCAGAATGCTTGACATTATTTTTTAAAAAACAGTATGAAGAGGGGCTTGGGGCACTGAGAGAGAAGGGAAAAGCACAGCCCCATAGCTAGAAGGCAGAACCAAGAGAACTGGAACCCACCTCTAATGCCTCTCTGGGAATTGCTAAATGGTAGCCTGGGGCCCCAGGATGTGAAGTGACTCAGTCATAGCAGCCCAAGGTCTTCCTGAGCCCAAGTGTTGGCACACTTACAGGACAAGGCCCAATACTGAGTTCAAAGAATGCTCAGTCTGGGAACGATGACTACAGGAGCTAGCAACATAAGGAAAGAATAAGGGCCAAAAATAAAGAAAGGAAAGGCGAGACTATGGAAAAGCCAATGAAAGTAGAGCAGAGACAGCAGGAAACAGGACTTCTAGGTCTAGTTTAACCAAGAAAAACCAAAGGGCTAAATTAAGGTCACAGGGGAGGAGCAGAGAGGTCATAAGCCTGTTGTGAGGAAGGAAGAGGAAGAGAAAAAAGTGATGGAGGAAGAAGAGAAAGAGAAGTAAGAAGATTAACAACACGAATGGGAAGAAAAAAATGACCCAAGTATTATGTGGCTTTGGTTGAATGTACCAAAGGAAACAATCTTCAGAGAGAATAAAAAATAGTTAACAGGGAGTTAAAAATCAAGTGAAGACAAAATTGAAAAAAGCTTCACTGCCTTCAATCAGCCAAAGTCACCAAGAAACCGACAGAGCACACCAAGAAATGGCTGAGAGAGACACTCCAGTGCTCAGACTTGGGGAATGAAATGCACCTACAGGCTGGTGAACAAGAATCTGATTCCTGACAAAACCGGAAACCCATTACTAAAGAGGCGCCTGGCAAGCACTTAGAGGGTGAAGAGGTGATCACCAAGCTCACAAGTTCATGACAAAGGGGCAGCGCCCAACTGAGTTTGTACCATTTGGAGAGAGAGATTAGGGAATATTGGTGGAGCCACCTCCATTCAGAGTTCTTGGACAGGGGATAAGCACTACATACTTCGGAAGGCAATCTCATCCCCAGGTTACAGATGAGGAAACTGAGGTTTGAAGAGGTAAACTGAACAGCCCATGACCACATACTTCATAGGATCATCGGGTGTGAACCTTCAAGGTCAGCACTAACCACCACACCCCTCGATACTCTGGCACCTTGTGTGACCATGGTTCTAATATTACTGTAGGCAAGAGGTCACAATGCAAAGTACAGAGAGTTGGACAGATTTATGACCAACTCCTTCATCAGTCCTCAGGAATGGCTTATAACTAACCCAGAGAGAGGCTTACACTGGAATCCCTCCCGTCCTGACCCTGTGAAATTGTGGCTTTGACTGGAGGGCTCCCAAGAACATGAGCTCGCATCTCCCATCACCTCTGCACTGCTGCCCCAGCCCCTCCCCTTTACTTTGTAGTTTCCCCGGGTTCCTTCAAAACTGGGCTCACATCCCACCTTCTGCAGTAGGTAGGCTTTGCCTGACCTCCTCACTAGCAGCACCTTCCCCACAAGTCTTGCAACTTTCCCACACATGGCCTCACATGGGTATAAGCCTGTGTCACAACTGTGCCCATGTACCAGGTTCTCCCCATCTGGCATTTGTTAAGTGACTTGAGGCATTATGTATTTAATCTCTAGGTTCAAGAGCTAGTTTTACCTGTAGATACTGTGAGAGTTGGAACAGTTCCTGAGAGTACATACTTGGAGTGTTAGCAGCAACCTATAGACAAGAGGAGATATGCCATCAAAATCTGTCAAAGGTGCTTTATAGAGGACTCAGGTCCATAAAATGCAAAGAAAATTTTACTTATCCATGTACATGTTATAACCCCCAATAAAACAGAAGTTCCCTGAGGGCAGGCACTCATTGTTTTTGTCTTCATGTTCTAAACCCATAGAGATGAGCAGTACAGTAAGGAGAATGAACACCACAGCATCAATCAGACATGATGCTAAGTTACAAACATCATTATTTACAGCAAGAAGGATTCTTTGTATTGTTGATCTTGGTGACGAGCCATCTAAAAGAAAGGTACAAAAAAACCTTACCTTCCTACACACAAAAATAAAAAAGTGCAAAGGCCTGGATTTTTTTAAGCATGTGTATCCTCACATCATACCAGTTATCAAAGTAGTATCCACAATATTAGCTGTCTTAAATGTTAACCAAGAAAGAATTATTTGTACAAGTTAATAAAGGACATATTCTAAACAAAAATAAAATACTTTCTAGCATGTTTTGATCAAGACAAAAAAAGTCAAGAAACACTATCACATTTAAGTACATTTTCATTGGAAAGTCAGTGATGTGCAGCAACAGATTTAAAATGCTCTCCCAACTTTTTAGAAGTGACAGTCCTTCTCTAAGTACATCATAACATGTCCCATTCTCATCTAAAATATTTCACCAGGAAACTGTTCAGTGAGAGGGTTTATAAATCATGCAAAAAGCATTTATATGTAGCATAGCACAACAATAATTTGAACAGCTGATAAATTTGAATTTTTATTATAAAGAGAGATGGATAAAACTAAGATAAATATAATTATCCAAACATTCTATTTCTGAGGTAAGCATAAAATAAGAACTCTGATTCTACACATAAATAACTTTTATCAATTTAATAACCATTAAGCCAAATAGGAAATATAAAATAAAGAATAAAACCTTACATGAATATTCACATTTAACAAAATCAAACCAAATGAATTAACAACAAAAGATAAGCACTTGCTCTCTCTCACCTTTTCAGAAAGATCTAAAATTCCACTTTGGGGAAAAAATATTTAAAAGGCAAATCTACAGATGTAGTCAATGTATTTCAGAGTCTGCTAAACTAATGTGGTTTCATTTTATAAGGGTCATTTCCACATTTATTGGTATGCTTAACATTTATCATTTTTATAGAAACATAATATTCCATTAATATAACACAATTTGTCCAGCCGCTACTATTTTCAGAAATGCAAGCTATTTCCAGTTGTGGGTTCTTCTCCCATATTACAATGAAGGCAGCTGTGAGTACCGTGTACAAACTGGTCCTTTTCATGACATTTTGAGTAAAAATATTTTAATGATATAATAATTAGATCCAACAGTATTATCAATTTTGTGACTTCTTGTGTCGTCAAAATGTCTAAACCAGTCTACAATTTCAACAACCATATCTTGGCATGTGTTTTCCAGTCAATATGGAATATTTGTATGTGCTTTCTTGACGAATCTGCCACTACGGTGGCATTTGAAGGTGGTTTTAATATGTGTTTCTCTAAAATTAGGGCAGTTGCTCATCATTTTCCATGGTTCACGTTTTCTCCTCCAAAACACGTTCACATCCTTTGCCCATTGGAGATTAACAGACTCAAAGACAAGCATTTATCAAACCTTTACATTTCCTTTTACTTTTGGAGGATTGTTTTTTGATGTACAAAAGTCTTCCACTAAATAATCAAATGCAATATGATTTCCAATAATGTTTTCCATTTGTCTGGCAAAAAAGCTTTTCCTTCCAATTGTTTTGGATTTTAAAAAAAATTATTTAGAAGGGCTCTGTAATAATTAAATCGATCATGATCATGATCTACACTCTCCTAGCATTTTTCTCTTGATTCCTTACTTAGTGAACTAATTCAATTCAACACTAGCATTTACTCTGGAATTCCTGACCCCCTGGTCTATTGACACTCACACTCGTAATTTCACCATCTGTCTCCTTCATTTCTACTAATGTGCCGCTGAACCACAGAGATTGTATTCATTACAAATTTATGTTGTGTAATCTTAGCTGGGCCCTCACCGCAGCAAGGCATCCTAACTGATTCTCATTCCCACTCACCAGAGTAGCTACTCCAAACACTTTCTGCACTTCCTAGGCCTCTCCCCACTGTCATCTCTACACTCGCTTTTCTTCCATCTCACTCTATCTTCTGGCTCCTGCCCTCTCATCCATCTCTCCTTCATCTCACAATCACTCAGACAACTGCCTCATGGAGGCCCTTAGCAAAAACACACCTGTGGTTCCATCCCCTTCCAAATTCTCTAACAAAGTGATCTCGCCATCATCTCTACACTACTGGTTTCTAACCTGCCTACAAAAACCTTCATTTGAACTATCCTCTAGAGCTATCATCCAAATCTTTCCTCCCCTTTTCAGCTAAACTACTTAAGAAAGCTATCTACCCCCCATATCCTCTCCTATCACACTCTTCTTAATCATCTGAGTTCTTTCTTTCTTTTTTTTTTGGAGGGGGGAGGCTGGGCAATTGGGGTTAAGTGACTTGCCCAAGGACACATGGCTAGTAAGAGTTATGTATCTGAGGCTGAATTTGAACTCAGGTCCTCCTGACTCCAGGGCCAGTGCTCTATTCACTGTTCCACCTAGCTGCCCCGACCACCTGAGTTCTGAACTTCTCATTCATCTGAAATTGCTTTCTCTAAAGTTAGGAATGATCTTTTAATTGTCATACCCTACCCCCCTACCTCCCCCCATATATAAACACCCTTTACTAGGTTCTTTTCAGAGGCTCCTCTATTCTGAATCAGTAAATTACTTCACTCTGGATTATCCCAGAATCAATTTTTCTACATTCCTGCTAATATTAGAATTATTTTTGAAATTTGGTGGTGCTGGTCCCTCTTGGCCCTATAGTTGAACTCCACTACCAATGCATATTCCGTTTTTCTCTTCCAAATTTCTTTTCTATTGTTCAGCCAGCTTTATATCTGTTTTTAATGGGATCACTTTGATTTTTTCTCTTCTGCCTACTCTATTCCTTGCTAGAGATTTAATGTTTCTAAGAAATTAAGGAAAAAAAGTATTCTTTTTTATCAAAGGTTCTTCCAGCAGAGGATGATCATAAAGTATTAAACCATCCCAGCACTAAAGCTATGAATGTTATCATTTCCAAAGCAAGAGCTTACCCTATCAGTCAATCAACATTTATTAAGCACCTAGTGGGTACCAGACAACACCATGTTAGGCACCACCTCCAGCCTGTTCTGACTACCTGACCTGCCAACAAAGGATCAAATGAGGAAACTGAGGAAGAGAAAGATTAAGTGGTTTACCCAGTCACACAGCTAGAAAGTACCTGAGGGAGAATTTGAACCTAAATCTGCCTGAATCCAACTCCTGGGACCTATTCCACTACTGTAAACATTCACTCCCTGCTGCCATCCTACTGGAAAGTGTGTGCTGACCTCATGACCCTGGGCTTTGGAAACACAAAGCTCCTCTCTGCAGCCACCACTTCCTTTAAGTTTTGCTCTGCTCTAAGAGAGTGGAAGGAGGGTCCCTGTGCTACCATTTGTACATAGTAAACACTTAATAAATGCTTTTTAAATTAACTTACATATTGTGCTTGAAATTTTGGACTTCCTATTATATTCTATGTCTGTGTGAGTACTTTATTATTATTTTTATGTTAAAATCCATTAACATCTGCTTCTAGTTTATATTTTCAGCTTTGTCCTTTTTCCATATTGGAATTAAAACTGTATTTGTCTCACGTAAAGAACAGGGCATTCTATTATTTTTTTGCTCTGTGTTTTAAAATGGTCAAAGAAGTACAGAAATTATTTCTTCTTTAATGGTTGGGGCAAATTTGCCTTTGGACCCACTAGAGTTTGCTGTATTTTTTTCTGGAGAGCTCCCTAAGGGTTGATCTGATTTCTGCTGAAATTGTTTGAATTTGATTATCCATTCATTTCTCGTTTTGTGAACTATGGTGTTTTATGTTTCCATAATCAATCACAGATTTCTTTTACATTCTCAAATGGTGGTGATTTGGGTTTACTGTCTTCTTGTGAGGTGTAATTTATCAATTTGATAATTGATAATTATAATCAATAATCAATTGGACTCTGATTTATCAGGTCATCTGATTTCCTCTTTTCACCTGTAGTCTTCTCCACCATGCTGAGTGACAATGGTTGAGCTGTGGATTGGGAGGTAGAGGCCTGTGCTTAAAGACTGGCTCCCACCCTAACTGTGTGACCAAGGGCAAGAGAACACGTCAGATACTCAGTCGTAGCTTCCTCCCCTACAAAGTAAAAAGAATAAAATTTGTCTCTTAAGTCCAGACTCTACTGCTTTTCTCTATTTCTCATTGGTTGCTTTGCAATGTGGAGGGAAGGATGGACTGGGAGTTGGATTCCTGGGGATGAGTCCTGTCTCCAACTCTCTGTAGTCTCTGTGTGACCACTAACCAATCAATGCCTCCAGTCATGACAAGACTATTAAAAAAAAAAAACTATAAAATATAGGTGAAGTCTGATCTGCTTTAGAAAAAGGAGCTTCTACACATTAATGAAATCACAGGTGTGGATCAAAAGAAAAAAATTTGTTAACAAAAGTCAACAGATACAAAATTAAAGTATGACTTTGGCTGCACCCTATAGATTTTGATAGAATCATTATCACAGACATAATCCAGTTTGAAAAAAAATATGCCTATTTAGTCACTTAGTAATGTTTTTAGTTGCTACTTGGGCCCACAAATTTTATTGACAATCATAATTTTTATGACTGACTTATGTCATCATGACACATAGAGTTAATACTATCTCTGATTTTTCCACATTCATGATTCATGAAAAGTATACTTTTTTATTTTCCTTATTAAATTCTTTACATGCACCAATTACATGTGATAGTTAATTTTTAAAACTTTTTTGATTTATCATATTTTGGTGTTAAAATGTTCTACCATTGTTTGTGTTTTTAATATTTCTGAAAAACAGAAATTCTCCTTTGTGACTATTATTATACAATTATTAAGTACATCTGTATTCTAAACTGACAAAACCTCATTTGAATAGAAAATTTCAGTATAATATGTTATTTTAGTTTTTTTCATTGTCTGGCCTGTGAATTTAACCTGAGCTGATACCTTATTCTAACTCGGTATCATCTGGCAGGTGAACGCTAAATTGGAAGGAACCCTTGCCTTTTTAAAAGTGCAAAAACTTTCCATATTAAGGATACTGTCTACAAACAGCCTGTTAGATTCTGTTTTCGCATTTCTGCTGGGATTTTCTCAAATCTTAATGAAAAATCTATTGTTTTCATTTAGAATTACAAAGGTTAGGTTTTCATCTTTTCTTCAATCATACATGAAGGAAAGAGAACATCTTCTTGTTCTGTTATTTAGCCAAACTTTAAAGTCACTATAAAGTCACCTAAAAGATCTTGTCTCCTATATTCACAACTACATAATTTTCTTTACCTCTACAGACTTCCTTAACTTAGGATGTCTCTGTTATCAAAAACAGAAGTTTTACTTGGACATTACACTATTCCCGATGCCTTCCTTCTAGGTAGCTTCACCCATCTTACTTTCTTGAAGTGTCCTTCTGAAAAACACAGTCCTCTGGACAAAGCTCTGAGATCCTCATATTTTGTTAACAACTCTTTTACCTCTTTTTTAAAGTGTGAGTTGAATTAATACTTACCTGTTGAGGTTGGAAGCTTGATGGTCATAAACTAACTGAAGAAGCACCTGCTTATCTGCTGGCAAAAACTTGCCAGTGTAACGGCTTTTCCAATCCTCCTCTCGATTTCAAAAAACAGAGTTTTTCTGACTCCCCATCTCATGCTACTCAATTGTTCATGTGTTGGCTTCCAATTTCTCCCTTCATCATTTCTTTGTATTCTACACAAACTCCATTGTGATTCTGGCGAATTTAAGCCAATTCTGCCTCTTCTGAAAACTCAAAGCAATTGGCTGCAGCATTATAATGTCGTAGTTTAATTATAATGCACAGAGAATTATTGAATTCAGGCTCTTTCTTATCTGAGTCACGTAAATTCTATTGGTGTACTCTCCCTTTTGGGAATACTTCCAGCAAATTCTGACAAATTCTTGAGTTATATTGTTTATAATTCTATTGTTTAAAAGGTATGAGATGTCAGAAATCATGACATTAATATATCTGGCCCTCTCTTAGAACTGTTAAATGATTCTTTATGTTTTCCAAATTCTCTTGAAAATAAAGTTATTTTTTTGAACCTATATTTCCAACTGAGACTGCACTGTCTTTAGTTCTGTTCTCCATTAGCAGTCACTGTTAAATATTGGTTAATTAACATAAATGATGTTATACCAATTTATTGAAGACTTGATTTTTTCATTTCTATTCAGGTTAGTTTTATTTTGTGATTTTTTTTCGGCCACCCTTCTTTTACTATCTATGTGACTTGTGGCAAGTCACAACCTCAGGACCTCAAGTTTCTTCATCTGTAAAATGAAAGGGCTGATCTCAACAGCTCTATCTCCAGGTCCCAACTGTGCTAGGTCTATGATTCTGATTGTTCTGGATGCTTTTTTTTTTTCAATTGGGGGGAGAAGGGAAAAGGAACCTGATGCACTTTCCACTCCTTGCTAGAACAGGCACCAATACTCAGTATTAATAGGTCTGTTTCCCCTCCAAAATTTCTTTTGCAGATTTGCATATTATAATAAATGTTTTATTCTGTACACTTTTTTAACAAAAGGTGATTGAGCTGTAAGTTTCCCAATAAAAAAGCTTTCCCAGAAGAAATACAAACAGTAGAAATAACTTACTTTGTCAACAGGACTTGGTAACGGAGCATGGATGACACTGAAAACAAGCCAAAAAAAAAAAAAAGAGTATTTAAATCTAACAAATTCTGAAAGCAAGGGTTCAAAAAACCCAGAACGAGTCCTGTAAATATGTAACTCAGAAGTTTCAACCTTTGACTTTTGTATTTACTACTGAAGAAAATAAAAGAACAATTTGTACTGAACAGGCATAACAAAAGCTAAAATATTTGATTAATGTAAATGTCAAATTCCCATAGAGTCCAAATTAAAACATGTAAAAACCTAGCTTTCTGCAGTAAGCAAAATACTTTTTCAGGATCATGTAAACTTAACTTTCACAAATCAAGCTGCATTTTTAATTTATTTTGAAGGTCTTCTAGTAAAAGGATTCCCTACAGTAATCCTCTGGTAAAATGAAAAACTGTCAAAATAAAAACCCTTCCTAGTTTGTAGCCTTCCTTCGGAGCTGTGCACCTCAAGGTTCTTTTTAAGCTGCACATAACTGTGCACTAAGCTCTTGAATTGTTAAGTGCTTACTAGCAACTGGGATATAAACTTGAAGTTTGTATGATCATGTGAACGAGAGAGAAACTGAGATAATCAAACAGCCAACCTCCTACCACTGCCTGCCATTTAGTTTAAAATTGTCTATCCCCACCTTTCTAAAAGCTGACAATGTCAACTGCTACTAATTGCCTGATAATACTGTAAATGTCAGTCAGAGCGGCCATGAGAATAGCACATTTGACAGTCAGCCAGGGATCCTGCCCATATGGTCTCAGCCTGAGCCTGGATTTCCCTTAAGTCCCACAAGCTGCGGGGGGGCTTTAGTGGGGCAGGCTCCCAAGAGGGAGAGAGTGGTGATCTGGGCACAGAGAACAGAATGAGCAATATCACAGAAGGTCCTCAGGACCAAATGTCCAATGTGGCTGGTATGAAGGGAACTGGCTTTTCCTTGATAGTGATGAAGACACTGAAGAGTCCTGAGCAGTGATGAGATGGGGGAACAGGTTCCTCTGCTGATGGTCTGCAGGCAAAGCTAAAGACTGCAATAATTAAGGGAAGAGATACTATGGAAACCCAATCTATTTTGACCAACTGAGCACAGGAAATGAGTGATGAGAGCATGGGGTCAAGGAGGACTGGAAGAATGGTGGGGCCACAAACAGAAAGAATCCTATCAAGAAGAACAGGTTTAAGGGAAAGAAGATGCATTTCATTTGGAACATGGTGAGCTCAGCTCCTGTTACTTACTACACATCACGAGCTCATCTTCTGGTCCACTTCATAATATAACAAGGACGGTATCCTACCTTCAAGCCTCACCACCTGTGTGAACTAAGACAGCTAACTCCCTAAATCTCCAGTCTACAAAATGGGATGAAGAGGATATCTCTCATTTTATCTACTTCAAGAGGCTCTTGTGAAAATCAAAAGAAGTAACAGACATGAAAGGCCTTTGTAAATGGTAATGTGTAATTTAGAGGCAGGCCAGTATGGGGGAAGCTTTCTTTTTTTTTTTAAAGTATGAATGGGAGGCCTATGAATAAACATGTTTAAGCACTGCATAGGGGTGGGATGCTCACTGCCATACCTGAAAGCCCCCTCCCCCATCTAGTGTTTCCCATTTAAATTTAACTCAATCATCCTAATAAAAACAAAAAATACCACAAACACACCAATGGCTCAACACTTGCTCCAAGGCTTTCTCACTTCTCTCCCTTCCCATTTCTTAGCCTCTTTCTTCTTCTCTTCCTTCCTTGACTTACTAATAGTTCTTCCTCCCTCTCCCTGCTTCCTAACATCACCCACACACAAATTATCATCCCTGCTGCTCTGGACATGATGGCCATGGACATGCACTTCTATACCTGTTCAGCTGTACTTTTTCCTGGACACTGAAATATACAGAACACTAAGTGCAAGAGGGGGAAATGTTTTTTTTTTTTTAGTATAATGGATTAAACTAATCAAACTAATCACAGAGTAAACATTGAAAAGCATTAGCATAGTCACCTCTTAACTTGAAATTCTTGAATTTTAATATTCATAGAATTGATTAGAAATTATCATGCATAATTAGAAGCTAGTACAAGTATATAGTCCCCATTTTAAAGTGAGGAAATGAGCCCCAAAGTATATTTACCTGCCTAATATAAGAAAGTATAACAAAGGGAAAAGGAGGACCAAGAAAGAAGCCAAAGGCAGCCCAGACAGCACTAATTTGCAGAACCACAGGTAAATTTTGTTTTATTAAGCGATTCTGTTAAATAAAGGCTGAACATTACAGAGCTTATGGGATCCCAAATTATTAAGAATAGCAAATCACAAAGCTTTTTTGCCCCTGGGAAAATTTTCTGCTTTAAGTGAAAAAATCTTCCATCACTTTGCTCACAAGAAATAAGGTTACCATTGCCTTGCTATATCTCTTATGGGTTAGGCCCACACCAACCATTTCCCAATTAATACAGCAAGTGGAAAAACATTTGGGGCAGCTAGGTGGCAAAGTGAATGGAGCATTGGCCCTGGAATCAGGCCTGAATTCAAATCTGGCCTCAGACACTTAACACAAACACTAGCCATGTGACCTTGCTCAAGTCACTTAATCCCAATTGCCCTCCAAAAAGCAAAAAGTAAAAATAAAAATAAAATAAAATAAAAGAGGGGGCAGCTAGGTGGTGCAGTGAATAGAGCACTGGCCCTTGGAGTCAGGAGGACCTGAGTTCAAATGCAGCCTCAGACACTTGACACACTTACTAGCTATGTGACTTTGGGCAAGTCACTTAATCCCAATTGCCCTCCAAAAAAAAAAAAAAAAAGAGGAAAACCATTCATTATTGCTGAGTCCAAAGCAAGTGACAGAAGAGCAATCAGGTCACTTTAAGAACCACCAGTCTTCAAGCTCAACTCAGGGCCTCTGTGTCTTTAAGGATTCCCGAAAGGTCTAGCTTGAGGAGCTCCGATCCCAGCTGATAAGCTGATCATCTACTTACTGTTTTCCTCCCAGTTTTTTCATGACCCTTTTCTCTTTTCTCTTCACCTCTAAAACCACAGAAGTAGAAAAGAGCCCAGAAGCCACTCAGGCTCTACTCGAGAAGCCCATCACCTCCACACCCTCTAACTGATCCACCAGCTGGGGTCAAATACAACAGGGATAAGCCCCCTGCTAAGTGACAGCCATTCACATGACTGAAGACAGTTATAAGGGCCACAGCCAATCTTCTCTTCTCTAGGTCAAACATCCCCAATTCCCCAAAACATCACTATGTTTCAAGTCAGGAAAACTGCATCTGAGTCCTTGTTCTGATATTAGCTGTTTTCTTTTGGGCAAATTGTTTAGTCTTTCAAAAATCTCAGTTTCCTTATAGGTGAAATGAGAATAACAATGCTGGCACTACTTACTTCCCAGGGTCATTTGTGTGGGGAAAGCACATTTAAAAAGTACTCAATAGCAATCTGAGCTGTTAACATCATCAGCATTACCATCAATGACCTATACTTACTCTGACCGTAGTCGAGCTTCCATACCATCTGGTAGAAAAAGTTTTATTGTGGAAACAATACATCCATGGGTCACTAGAAATAATAAAAGTAAACATTTTTAAAGCAGAATGAGGAGGATGAAAACAAGCAGAATTTCAGATCATTAAAAACAAACTGCAAAACAACGCTCTTTGGAGTCACAGTCCTCTTTGGGGAAGTGATGAGACCTGGCATTTGTTTGTTTGTTTTTAATTTTCACATTAGGGAGCAGCTAGGTGGCTCAGTGAATAAAGCACTGGCCCTGGAGTCAGGGGGACTTGAGTTCAAATCTGGGCTCAGACACTTGACACAATTACTAGCTGTGTGACTTTGGGCAAGTCACTTAACCCCAATTGCCTCCCCAAAAAGGGCAAAAAAACAAACAAACAAATATTTCTTCACAGTAGTCATATGGTAAAGTATTACAAGCAAAGGAAGGAACCATAAGAAAGAAGAAACAAAAGAAAAAGAGAAAAATAGTCTACTTCACTCTGCATTCAGACTCCACAGTTCTTTTACTGGATGTGGATGGCATTTTCCATCCTGAGTCTTCTAGAGGTGTCTTAGATCCTTGCATTGCTTCAAAGAGCCAAAGTCTGTGAAAGTCAGTCATCACACACTGTGGCTATTACTGTATACAGTGTTTTCCCAGTTCTGCTTCCCCAACTGATGGGAATCCTCTCAATTCTAATTCTTGGCCATCACAAAAAGAGCTGATACAAACATTTTTGTAGATGTGGGTCCCTTTCCCATTTTCTTTCTTTCTTTTTTTTTTTTGGAAGGCAAATGGGGTTAAGTAACTTGCCCAAGGTCACACGGCTAGGTTTTTTTTTGTTTGTGTGTGTTGTGTCCAAGGTCGGATCAGAACTCAGGTCATTCTGACTCCAGGGCCAACTCTCTACTCACTGCACCACCTAGCCACCCCACCTTTCCCATTTTCATGGGTTTTAAATGCCACGGTCCTAAGTGATGCTCACCTCCTAAGCAATGAACTAATTTCCTGACTTCCAGGAACTTACAATCCAACAGGAAAAATTAAGTTCCACATACAAATAATAACTAATGCAATACAAAGTATTGAATGATTAAATGCTAAGGGAGAAAAATAATCTATCCTTCAAAGAAATGTCTGAATAATAGAACCAAGAAAGGAAATAGCATGTGAAAAATCTATACTAAGCATGAATCCAATAATTGTGACCATCATCTTGGATATTATTTTCTGTTCTTTAATCATTGGCACTATACCCAAACCTTTCTCAAGTTTACATGACACCACCACGATCAAAAGGTAAAAATGATCAAACTCAATATGCCCCCTCAACTAAAGAGAATCCTTCAGTGACTTAGCCCACCTTGGAGAAGACCCTGAATCCCCAAAGGTGATCCCAGGTGCTATGTAGCCAGAAATGCTTCAAGTTACAAGTCTGTCTGCGAACTAGGAAACTGTATGGCTATTGTCCAAGGAGCAGTCTTGCTATGCTGGAAAAGGCTAAAAGCCAGGATCAAGGGGGGAATTATCTTTAGCCATGACAAATCTCAAGTAAAAGGAGGCAACATCACTCACTCTTCACTTTATAAATATCCATAGATGCTATGAGAATAGTTTTCTAGTCAAAAATCTGTAATTTATTTTTAGTCAAATACCCACAATTTATATTCTACAAGATAATACTAATAAATTATGGCAGCTCTCATTGTCCTCCTGGAGAAAATTCAAGGCTGCACTAAAATTCCTGGACTTTAACAACAAAGTTTTATTATTGACCTTCATGAGACAGAGTTTTTGTAAAAACAAGCACATTTGGTCATCTTTGGCAATTTCTGGACAATACAACTTTCAGAATATTCTGTCATTTTGATAATAACATGAGAAAGTCAAATAAGCTTTAAACTTCAGGAAACCAATGTTATATATACAAATAATGCTTAAAATAAATTCAAGAAACACGTAACTAAAAGTGTAAATGTAAGTGAAGATATCAAGAGAAGGGAGCTAACTACAGTTATTCAACTCAAATATAACTTTAGCTCAAGCTGTTTCAAGGGGACAAGATAAAACTCGAACTCTTCAAACACTCATTTTAGAATTCAGAGTCACACAAAATGTCCTTGGACAAGTCAATGTGTCCCAAAGCTCTGATTTCTATAGAGCTTTGCTGTAAGCATGTTTGTCCTTCTTTATTTCCATGGCTTTTATTTTTCTTCAAATTACCTACAGAATAAGATGGTCATCTTAATTACCATTTGTGAAAGCAATGAGTAATTGATGAGCTTGCCACCATTATCTCACATAAGATATTACCTCTTTTAGGCTTGAAAGAATTTTTATAATTATTTCATTAGAATCTCTTCTCTCTGAGTTTTTGGAACATGGCTCTGCCCCCACCTCTCCCTCCCCCCCTCTCTATTACTTCCCTTGGTAATCTCATCAGCTCCCGTGGATGTAATTACTATCTCTATGTCGACAGTTCTCAAATCTACATAACCTGTCCAAACCTCTCTGCTGACCTCCATTCTTGCTTCATCAACTGCTTTTTAGATATAGATAGATATAGATAAAGATAGCTCAATAGATATCTTAAACTCAATATGAAAAGCTCTGAACACCAAACAAAACTCATTCTCTGTCCCCCTTAACTCTCCCCATCCACCATCTTCACTGCTGTAGAGGGCAACGCCATCCTCCCCAGGCCTCAGGTTCGTAACTCAGGAGTCATCCTAGCCTCCTCATTATCTCACACCCCCATATCCAAGCTGGGGCCAAAGCCTATAGAGTTCCCCTTCGTAGCATCTCTAGAATACACCCCCTTCTATTCTCTGACACTATCCCCATTCTGGTGAAGGCCCCCAACACCTCAGGCCTGAACTACTGCAATAGCTGTTCATGAGTCTGCCTCCCTCAAGGTTCTCCCAAGTCATCTGCCCAATTAATAAATTCCAGTGCCTGCCTATCCCTCCAGGATCAAACACAAAAACCCATGTTTGGCATTCGAAGTCTCCCATTACCTAGCTCCCTGAACCTTTCCAGTCTTCTCACACCTTGACATTCCAGTGACAACAGCCTCCTGGACTCCATGTTGCTTTCATTTCAGCTCCAGCCATTTTCTCAGGTTATCCTTCACGTCAATAATGTTCTCCCTTGGGGCGGCTAGGTGGCACAGTGAATAGAGCACCGGCCCTGGAATCAGAAGGCCCTGAGTTCGGAGCCGGCCTCTGACACTTAATCCATACAAACAAAAAAACCTAGCCGTGTAACCTTGGGCAAGTTACTTAACCCCAATTGCCCTAAAGGGGCGGCTAGGTGGCGCAGTGAGTAAGAGCCCCGGCCTCGGAGTTTGGATGACCCGAGATCAGATCCGGGCTCAGAAAATGAGCACCCACACATAAATAATGACTAGCCGTGTAACCTTGAGCAAGTTACTTAACCCCAATTGCTTAAAAAAAAAAAAAATGTTCTCCCTCCCCCAGTCTGACTACCGACTTCCCTGGCTTCCTTTAATAAAGTCCCAACTAAAATGCCACCTTCTACAGGAAGCCTTCCCCAAACACTCTTAATCTCAGGGCCTTCCTGGTTAATTATTTCCTATTTATCCTGTTTATAATTTGCTTTGCATACATTTATTTGAATGTTGTCTCAGACCTGTTAGACTGTAAGCTGCTTGAGGGCAGGAACTATCTCTGGCCTCTTTTGATATTCGCAGCACTTAGCATAGTGCCTAGCACAAGGTAGGCACTTAACAAATGTTTACTAATTAACTTGCCTGTTTTTGGTAGTTAACATCATTTTTTGTATTTATTTGCAAGCTCAGGCTCAATGAACAATCAAGATGTAATATAAATTGATACTTGATATTTTGCCACTATTAAATCCATGTAGCATAGGACTGGGATATGAAATATTTGTTGAATTGTTACATAATACATTAAAATGTCTTTGTATATCACTGTTTTCAATATTATCCCCTCAGAGCTCTTATCTTGTCATGGGTAAGGGGCATAAGGAAACAGTATGAAATGAGAGGCTCCTACTAGTAAAAATTCCCTGGCAGGCTTTTCAGGTGCCTCAAGAGTCCCTTCCATTATTTGAAGGGACCCAAGTACAAGCTCACATACTTTCCTTTCAATTTGTTGCTCCAGGCACTTAGAACTAAGGTTTCTCTGTATTACATTACACAACAGGAACCAAGAAGAATCTCCCAACTTCTCCCCTGAAGAAGAACAAATCAAAGGCTTTCAAAGTTTATTCTTATTAGAAAGAACAAAAAATAGATTATGGTTTTTAAAAATCCTCCCTCCTAGTTTCTCCCCCTTTTCACTCAAACTGATAGGCAAAGTCTACACAGATGCTAATGGTGTCTGTGTGCACATAAAGGGCTTAGGTAATATTCATTTTTGTCAGTTTTTAAAAAAGAAATCTCATGTTTAAACTCTAGGCAGTCAGTATAAACAGATCTGTAACAGGACACGGATGAGAAACTGTGAGCAGAAGCTCTGAAGGGAGATGGTGAGGAGATGGAACCAAGGCTGAGGACATCCAAAGAGACCTGACCTAAGAGAGGGCACTAAAGGAGGGAGACCGAGCTTGCAAAGATTTACTTCCTTCTGCTCTGACCTTTTTCACTGCTAGTACTTCTAATACATACCCACTCACAATGCTCCAAAATGAACTGGGCATTTCTGGGCAGTGATGGGGTTCAAGAGCTCCAAGAGAAGGAAGGAATTCTAGCATGGGGGTGCTTCTGGCTACCAGCCAGTCATGCTGCTCAAAATTTACTTTTCTAATATAAATGTTTTTGATTTATGATACTGAGGTGCCCAGGCTAGCCTACACTCCTGGATTATCCCAACTAGCTAAAATATAACTAAAACGGGGTGGCTAGGTGGCGCAGTGAGTAGAGCGTCGGCCCTGGAGTCAGAAGGACCTGAGTTCGGATCCGGCCTCAGACACTTAATGCACACACAAATAAAAACCTAGCCGTGTGACCTTGGGCAAGTTACTTAACCCCAATTGCCCTCCAAAAAAAAAAATAAATAAAAAAATAAAATAAAATAAAATATAACTAAAACAAGATTAACAAAACAGCCTTGGGGAAGGGGTTGAAGAGAATGACACCAACTCATGTTTCTCATTAAAAACACTTTGCCTCTTTCCATTAATTAATTCTGCTCAATTTGCTCTGAAATAGTAAATGGAATTCAGCCTAGTAAGGGATGAGGGGTTCAATAAACTAAGGGAAACCTCTAAGTTCCTTTAAAAAACACAATAGCTAGGGCGGCTAGGTGGCGCAGTGAGTAGAGCGTTGGCCCTGGAGTCAGAAGGACCTGAGTTCGGATCCGGCCTCAGACACTTAAAACAAAAACCGCACACACAAAACAAAAACCTAGCCGTGTGACCTTGGGCAAGTTACTTAACCCCAATTGCCCTCCAAAAAAAAGCAAAAAAACAAACAAAAAAACACAACAGCTAACTTTTACTACTCTTCAAGAATTCAAAGAAACGCCAACCAACAGCTTTATCAAGCCCCACATCAGGACTCACAAGCATTCTCAATCAGGAAGTCTGGGCTCTCCTGATTTTCACAAAACCAGTTCATGCCAGGTCACCTTCCCTGGCCCGATGGAGAATTCATCCAGGACACTGGAGCTACCAAACACACAAAGTGTAGAATGCACAGCCCAGCCACTTCCCCTGACACACACTCTTACCTTTCCGTGTGTTTTCAGTCACATCTACACCAAACTGGATAATGTCACCCGAAAGGATTTCACATGGCGGACTTTCTTCAGATCCTCGACTCAACCTCTGGCTGTTTATAAAGGTACCGTTACTACTCTTAGTGTCTTGGAGATAAAACTGCAAAGACAAAACAAAAGGTTTGGATGGTAACTGTACTGTAACAGCTACAGATCTAGAAGGGAGAGAGCTGTATATTTCTGTTGTTGCTGCTGTAGTTCAATTGTTTCAGTCTCACCTGGACTCTCCGTGAACCCATTTGGGGCTTTCTGGGCAAAGATACTGGAGGGATTTTCCATTTCCTTCTCCACCTCATTTTACAGATGAAGAAACTGAGGCACATAAAGTGAATTGCCCAAGGTCACCTGGCTAGTTTAGAGTCTGAGCAGATACTAGGTAGAAAAGTGCACAGAGCACTGGGTCTGCAGTCTGGAAGGCTCCTCTTCCTGAGTTCAAATCTGGCCTCAGACACTTCTTAGCTGCATGACTCTGGTCAAGTCACTTAATTTTGCCTCCATTTCCTCATCTGTAAAATAAGCTGGAAAAGGAAATGGTAAACCACTCCAGTATCTCTGCCAAGAAAACCCCAAATGGGCTCACAAAGAGTAGGATATATATCATAACTCAATTTTAAAAATGAGGATTCTTTCCTAAAAAAGAATCTGATAGAATCACATCCTTTTTATTTTTGCAAACAGTTTATGTTATATTAGAATTAATTGTTTTTTAAATATGTGCTAGAATTCACCTGTAAATCATCTAATCCTGAGGTTTAAGGAGTCTCTCAAAGCTGAGCTTTTATTCAAGAGTCTCTCCCTCTCTCTCAAACACACACACACACACACACACACACACACACACACACACACACACACACACACACCTCCCTTTTTAAAAAGCGGCAAGCCAGGACATTTGAAGACTCCATTACTTCTCAGTCCCAGGGTACAAAGTCTGATGAATATAATATTGATCTAAGAGAAAAAGAGTCTGGACTTCAATGTCGGTCATTCTTTAGCTAACATTATCAAATCAAACTTGCTACTGTTAAGATTTTAGGGTTACAAATTTATGACTGTAAGGGACCTTCAAGACCACCAAGTCCAACTATTCTACAAAAGAAAAAAGTGGGCTTAATTTGAGTCACTGGAGTCAAGTGATTTGAAAGCCAAGCAGAAATATTTCATCTTTTTCATCCCATTTTGGGCTACCTGTTCTTAGTACATATTCTTGAATAATCAAAAGTGATGTTTTATTCTTGATATTAGGAAAAACTAGTCTGTTCTACTGATTTACTTTTTTTTTTTTAAAGCAGCGCCAAGTAGTTTTAATATTTACTGCTTTGAGTATTTTCTGAGGCTGGAACATTACTATCCCCCTCCATTCTAACTTTTAAAAATCATTTCTTGGCTAAGTGGCACAGTGAATAGAGCACTGGCCCTGGAGTCAGGAGGACCTGAGTTCAAATCTGGCCTCAGACACTTGACACACTTATTAGCCGTGTGACTTTGGGCAAATCACTTAACCCCAACTGCCCTCCAAAAAGCCAAAAAAAAAAAAAAATCATTTCTCAAGATTATTGGTCTTTGTTCCTCCAAATGAAATTTGTTATTATTTTGTTTCTCCCCATAAAATAATCCCTTGTAGGAGGATCAAAGAGATTCAAACTACAGGAAAAAACTAATAGCAGCGATTTTTTTTTTTGGTAGCAAAGAACTGGGAATAAAGTAGATGCTTATCAACCAGAGAACAGGCAGACAAACTGTGGTACATGAAATATGATGGAATGTTACTGTGTTATAAAACAATTCATTATAAAGAATTCATAAAAAGAATTCTACTCTTGGGAAATCTGATCACTCTACTGGCTGAAGGAGGAGAGGGAGAAAGTACAGCTTATCCCATGGTTGACTATAGTCCAATTCCTTTCTAGAAAAATGGGCTCTGGTTCTTTTACTTGCTGAGAGATGAAAGAGACCACCCCTGATTGGTCCCAAATAATGAGGGTAGCCTGCAACATGATTGGCAATAGATGGGAGGAGGGGGCCCACTGGAGAAAAAGGCAATGGAGAGAAACATTAATTTCTGACAAAAAAGTATTAGCAATTCCTGAATGTCGCTAAGCAGTAAGTAATGGCTAGGTTATAACTTCATCTGTATATTTAGCTTTGAAAAGTTTTGGACTAAGATTTAAACATGAATATGTCAGCTCTGAGTATACAGAGAGGCATTGAAAGATTCAAAGATACTGATGCAAAGTGAACTAAAGAGAAACAGGACAAGAACACGAACAATGACTGTAACACTGTGTGAATGGGAAGAATGCAAACAAGTAAAAGTGAACACAGAAATCACAATGCACCAGCTTGGTCTTTAGGAAGCGGGGCACCTCCTTCCCTCATCTTCAGCCAGCATAGATGGCTTGTTGTCATTTCTAATGGTATGATCCTAACTATTCAGCCATTCCTACTTTGAGCTTAGTATGGTAAATGACACAAAATGGTGGTCTAAATCTAATCCCTATTTTCTCAGCAGTTCTTGCTGAATAGAGAGTTCCTCCCCATATAATTTAGGCTCACAGATTTATTTAGCATTGAAATGTTCAGTTTAATTATTTCTGGTTAATCTTTAGTTTGCTTCCTAATAAAGTTTTTTTTTCAAACTAGTATAATTTTTATTACCAATGTTATTATTGATACTAAAATCTGAAGTCTTATCATTATCTTATTGTTTTTCTGAATTTTTTTTCTTTTTAAAAATTCTTCGTAATAAGGGATGTTTCTCTGGGTGGGGGAAGAATATATTGAGAAACGATGGTGATATAAAAAAATACAAAACAGATGGATACAGTATTTTAAAACACTCAAAGGTTGCAAAACAGTTCTGTTACCTCCATTAGAAAAAGGGGTTTCTTCATCTGGAACAAGAGATAATCAGACAGAGATAAAAGGAAAAGGCTACTGAGATACACAGAAAGCCCAGCAATGTACTCACTATAACAGTCTCAAAGTTCTTCTATTACTAAGTCAGGAAATGAATGTCCTAGTATGACTTCTTTACATGGGAAGAAAGAAGATACAGAAACAGGTAGTTAGTCCAGAATTTCTTCTGAGCTCCAAACCAAACATTACACTTGACATTTTGCAATCAACTGGCCAAAAGGTGCAATCCCAACCCACTGTCACATAGCTCTACCAATCAATTAAGAAACATTTATTAAGCACCAATTATGACCCAGGCTAGGAGCTGGTGACATAATGACAACAAATAAAACCATTCCTGCTCTTAAACTGACATTTTCTTGAAGGAGACAACAGGTATAAACAAAATATAATGGAAATTTTAAAAAGGTCATTTCAAAGGGCCACTAGAAGCTGGGGAATCAGGAAAGGCTTCATGCAAAAAGTAATGTCTGAGGGGCGGCTAGGTGGCGCAGTGAATAGAGCGCCGGCCCTGGAATCAGAGGGACCTGGGTTCGGAGCCGGCCTCCAACACTTAATCCACACAAACAAAAACCTAGCCGTGTAACCTTGGGCAAGTTACTTAACCCCAATTGCCCTAAAGGGGAGACTAGGTGGAGCAGTGAGTAAGAGCGCTGGCCTCGGAGTTTGGATGACCCGAGATCAGATCCGGCCTCAGAAAATGAGCACCCACGCATAAATCAAATGACTAGCCGTGTAACCTTGAGCAAGTTACTTAACCCCAATTGCTTTAAAAAAAAAAAAAAAGTAATGTCTGAGCCCAAGGACGAGGTAAATTAGGGATTCTAGGAGGAGCTGGTAAAGATGGAACACATTCCAGATCTAGATTCATCCCTCAAAATTATGAGGGAGGGAAGCACAATACAATGGGAAGTGCGTGGATTTAAGTCAGTAAGGTCTAAATCCTAGCTTTTTCACACCAACACAACATTATTTTATATTGCCTTCTCTCGTAAATGACCCCCAAATATACAAAGATTCAGGGAAAATCTCTCTCCAGAAGTACAGTCCTGCATCACCAACTGCCTATTGAACATATCCATCTGGATGTCTCATAATCACCTCAAACTCAACACATCTAAAATGTAACTTCATAACCTAGCCTCCTCCAAACCTGCTCACTTCTCTCAAGGGCACCACCAATCTTACAGCCATCTAGCTTTCCAAACTGAGC
Source organism: Gymnobelideus leadbeateri (assembly GCA_011680675.1). Lineage (NCBI taxonomy): Eukaryota > Metazoa > Chordata > Mammalia > Diprotodontia > Petauridae > Gymnobelideus > Gymnobelideus leadbeateri. Next base: position 1,229,539 of record WOXC01004713.1, read on the forward strand.
AAGCCTTGGCACATCCCTCTCTTATTAGTTCTGTCCTCATATCCCTCCCGGCCATGCTGTCTTCTCTCACACAGCCTCAACCCTAGCTCTGGTCCTCAACACTGCTGCTATGACAGTTTCAATAACCTGAGGAAGTCTATCTGCTTCCATCCTCTTCCTTCTTTAATCAACCCTTTACATAGCTGCCAAACTAATATTCCTAAAATACAGCTGTAACCATGTCATTCTTTTACTCAAAAATCTTAAGTGTTTTGCTATTTCCTGTAGAATAAAATACAAAATCCTAAATCCGGTATTTAAAGCCCTTCACAATCAGACTCCAAAATTATGATGAAAATAAAAGTTATAATTTGCTGTCATTTTGCCAACATGTACAGTCTTTAATCCCTGATTCCCTTTAGTTTCTGGCAGTAAAAAAAATTTCCTAAATTGGGGGCTTTCCATATTCTAAGCAGAGAATAAGAGCAAATTTAATTTGTTCATTCTTCCACAGAAAGGAAAAAAGAAAAGTTTAGCTACAGGTTTAAGCATGCATTATTTTCAAAGGGTAATAACATTTTAGAAAAATCTCAGTTCTGCGCAAAGACAAACTGAAAAGTGCTCCAGTTTGACATTATACACACACACACACACACACACACACACACACATTCTTATCCCTAGTTCTATTATATTTTTTGCTTGCCTTTTTAAAAAATCATACACTTTGCTTTCATTATACAGTGGAGTATATTAAAGTTGGGGTATTGCAGTCGCGTTTGGTTGTTAGCCTACTCTAAAAAAGATTTAAGGAATATGACTTTATCCAGAATGGTTGCCCAATGCACAATGACTTCAATTCTTGGGGAAATGTATTGGCATTTCACAATTCAAGAAATGACCTAATTCATCTCCCCTAAAGAATACAGGGGCTCCTAAAAGTCTTAATAGTTTTAAGCTAAGATGTTTGGAACACCCTGTCCCAAAAAGGAGATGGGATCTAAATAAAATAGGCAATTTAGACATTTTCTTTTGGATCCAAATAATAAAGTAACTGATGGGATACTATGAATTTTCATATTAGACATTTCTATAATTTAAATCTTAGTAAAAACATTTTCAAAGTAAAATATGCATGCTTAATTATTATTATTAATTCCTTCCATTAGCACAGTCAAGTTGATTATACTTTAAGTTGCCTAGAACTAATATGAAGCTCTTAAACCTCAGTTCAGGAAAGATGAGGAATTCCTAACAAACAAATCTGAGTATAAAATTCTATATATCATGACCTAGAGCTAATCATGGGTGTCTCCCAAAGCCCATCCCAGGCCATCTTCCCTAACCCTAGACCATTTTTCACAGGAATCTATCAGTAAATCTATGGAATCACTTGTGATTCTTAAATCTATTCATCTAACTCTATCTAACCCCTCTCCTGACCTTCTGTTCTGCATCTCCAAATGTCAACTAAACATTTCAAACACGTTAACTTGCTACAGACACTGTAAACCCAGTATGTCCAAGATCAATCCAAGATCAACTTCATGATCTTTTCCGCCAAGTTGTCCCCAGGTCTTAGTTTTCCTTTTAATGTTGAGGACACCAGGCTTGCAACCTAGACATCATGCCCTGCTCCTCACTCCCTCTCGTCAAACATGTCTAATCTATTGCAAAGTCCTGTCAATTCCATGTTTGGAGAAGGCAATATTGGAATTCATTTCTGAAGGAAAGGGGGTGGGGAGGGTTCTAAGGAGGCAGAGCAGAAGATGAGGCTGCATTCACACAAGGGAGACATCCACTGCAAAGGCATGGGATCAAGAGATGCCAAGCGGAGGAGTTTGTATATTCTTGTATAGGCAGACAGGCAGCCACTGAATGGTGTACGTAGTCATTAAATAGGTGGCCACTACAGATTCTTGGGAAGAAGAATAACACAGTCATATATGTGTTTTAATGAAGATTTTCAAAGCTATGTGGAAAAAAGATGGGAAAGGAAGGAAGGAAACAAGGATTTATTTAGCGATTACCATGTGCCAAGTACTGTGCAAAGCACCTCATAAATATCATCTCATCTGATCCTCACAACAACCCTTCAAGGCAGGTGCTATTATTGTCCTCATTTTATAGTTCAGTTGCTTAAGGTCACACATAAAGTATCTGAGTCTTGATTTGAACTCAGGTCTTCCGGACTCCAAGCCCAGCACCCTATTCCCTCACCCTACCTAGCTGTCTGGGAGAGGGAAGAAGCTAGAAGCAGAGAGATAGATTAAGACAGTATTGCAATATCAGCCCAGAGGAGAGACAATGCAGGCATGAACAGAATGATACAGAGAATGGAAAGGGCAAAAGCAAAGAAGCTTTGTGAAAGCCAAAAGGACAACAATAAACATGATGCCGGGGATGATGAGTAGTCTCAGGAAGAACTTTAAGGTTTTCAAAGACATATAAACCAGGGGCACATCATTGCCCCTTGGTCTGCCTCCTGTCCTCACCTGGGAATCAGAGCAGCATCTACCTCACAGGAAGGGGATCCAACGAAACAATTATTTGTAAAGAGTTGAGCACATTGCATGTCACATGCATTAAGAAATTCCCTTCCCCTTCACAGAGAGACAGACTGACAGACTGATCTGACTTGGAGGCTGAGGGAGAGGAAAGACCTAGGGGTGATTCCTAGATTGAGAACCTAGAAGGATAGCAGGACACTCAACAGAAATAAGGAATTTGGGGAAAAGACTAACTTAGAGAGTAATGTGAGTTTCATTTTGGAAATGCAGAATTTGAGATGCTCATGGGGTAGTCAATAACAGATATCCAGTTGGCAGCTGGTGAGCTCATAAGGGACAAAAACTAGATACACAGGTAAGAGTCATCTGCACAGAGAAGCCAGTGGAATCTCCAGGAATTTCAAAACTAGAGAGGGACAGTATAAAGAGAGAACAAAGCTAAGAACAAAATTCTGTAGAATTCCCAGGCTTAGCAAGTGAGACCCAGATGATCTAGCAAAGAATGCCTTTCACCAGAGCACTGGTGAAAGAGGTAGAAGGAAAACCAGGGGAAAATAACAGCATGGAAGTGAGGGAGAGAACAGTGACCCAAAGAAGGGATTGTCATCAGGGTCAAAAACTAAAAATTTGGGAATTCTGGAACCTGGCTATTATATTCCTAGGAGTTTTCTTTTTGGGATCTTTTTCAGGAGGTGGATTCTTTCAACCTCTATTTTGCCCTCTGGTTCTAAAACATCAGGGCAATTTTCCTTGAGAATTTCTTGAAGGATGATTTCTCCCACCTAGTAGGTCCCAAAATCCATACTGCACTGACCCTCTCACTTTGTCCTTGGCATCTGTGTGTTGGTAATTCTTAAAACGCCACAGCTGTTGGTGTTCTGGACCCCTTCCAGGCAGCAGCTGGCTGGTCAGGTCACCCTGGGCTAAAACTTCCAACTCAGGACTCACTCAGGCCTGGGCTAGGTTCCAAGGGCGCTGTGCTGGCCACTCCCTGCCAGGCTGCCGGGTTGTCCTCAGTGGGAGGCTAGCTTCCCTGTGTCATTTTGTGGGTTCTGTAGTTCCAGAGTTTGTTCAGAGTCCCCTTTTACATAAATTTGAAGTGGTGTGGGCTGGAGTCCCAAGGAAGTACTGCTACTACTCTGCCATCTTGACTCCGCCCCCCAAAAAAAAATTTTTAAAGGAAACCTTGGAAAGAATAATATCAGCCAGGGGATAGATGTGGAGCCCGGGAGGCAGGTCAAAGGCCCATAGAGTGAAAACCAGAATGCAAAGAGCAAAAAAGTGAAGTGAGGAAATAGAAGCAATGAATGCTGGCAGATTTTTTTTCTTACAAGTCTGCTGGTAAAGCAGTGGAAACAAGGTGCTTGAAGAGATGACAGGTTCAAGAGAAAAGTACAATGCTTGACAGAACAGCTATTCCTGGCTTCATTCAATATTTACTCAATGACAAAAGGAAATCCTAATAGCCAATAGAGAGGTAATGGTCTGCCACCAACTAAGACTGGATTATGTGTCTAAAATGAGATTGCTTGTACCTCTTTCTTAGAAGAAATGTGAAGAATGACAGGGGTGAAGGATTCCACACAGTGTCAGAGTAATTTCATAAGCTGTATTTGCTTAACTATTTTTCTTTGTTACAATGAAGGTGCCGGGAATAGGGGAAGAGAAAACCTGGAAAAGACAGTGATGTAAAAACAAGGGCATCAGGATATCTATTAAAAACAAAATGAAGGGACTGAACTAGATGATCACTCTCCTTTCCAACTCTAAGATACAATTCATGCCTGACAAGTCTTGAATTTAAACAATATTTAATATATAAACAAAATCTCTCTGGGTTTCAAGTTTCCTCCCTTGTAAAATGAAATAATTAGACCAGATAGCTTATGAGTTTCCTCCTAATTCTAAGATTCTATGTGCCCAGTAAGACCTGTCTCCATTGAGGACCCAAAAGCAGAAGGGATTGAAGTCAGTCGCATCAGATTAATTGATCAACCAATACATATTTATTAAGCACCTATGTCTCAGGTGCTGCCCTAAGGTTAGGGGTGGGATTGACCATCCTGGCCTTGATGATGTGAGACCCTTACAGTGACCCCACTGGTCCTGGAAGTCACTTCTATATCGGGGAAGGTTTGGGAGGCAGAGGCAAAGAGAGAGGGTCACGTAACTGGCTTGAAGTCAGGAAGGTCTGAGTTGACCTTTGACGAGCTTGCTTGCTGGGTGACAGACAAGTCTCCACTTCTCTGAGTTTCTTAAATAACTTAAAAAAAATCTTCATCTGTTTCTTCATCTGTTCTTTCCCTCCTTTCCTATGCAGACCCATAGAAGATTTTGCTCAATCCATTTTCTCCTTTTAATCTCCCAGCTACCTTCCCCTCTCTGAATATAAACACAGTCAGGTTTCTATTCTTAAAAAAAAAATCCAAACTAAAAAGCCTTCTCTCAATCCTAAAATTCCATCTCTTTTTTCCAGAGTTACTATCTTCACCTCCTCAAGACACAGACAACATTTATTGTGGGATACATGGCACGACCACACCATAGATACAGCCTTCAATTATCCCTCAACTAAAAACCCTCCTAATTACTCAAGATGTAGGAGACACACATTTTTGGACATGGTCAACGTCGAAATTTTTTTTGCTTGGCTGCACTTTTGTACCAGTGTTGAGTTTTTCTTTGTCATTTCGGATAGGGAGAAAAGGCAAGGGGAAAACTGAAAGGCTTATTAACTGAAAAAGCTAACTATGTTGGATTCTCAAAATGGATCCCACCTTCTCTAATTCATTACACACAATGCTTCTGCTGCTCTCCTGCTCAGAAATCTGGAGCAAAGTTGGAAATGGAATTGTTCCTGGTCTTCTTCCAGCCTACCTCTTCCCAACTTGTGGAGCAAAACCTTTGGCCATGGTCTCCCCACGTTGGCCTCGAGGAAGAGCTATCCCCTGCTGCCACATCAAACCCAGAAACCTTTTCCATCACTCAAGGCCTAATTCAAAGACTATATCAACACACTCCCCAAAAAAGTTAGATCCAGCTCCTAGTGTGAGCCAGTAAATCCATCCCTGGTTTATTGAGGGTGCTCTTCAACCTTCCTCCCAAGGCACAACTGCTACTCTTCCAACTGAACTCCTAGTTTTGCTCAGGCATCTTGAGGCATCTATTCTAATATACTACTAAAAGGTCTCCTTGTCTCAAGTCGCTGCTTTCCAACTGATCCTTCACACAGTTTCCAAAGTGCTATTCCAATGGAAAAAAAAAACACCTAGGAATACAATGATCACTCACAAGTTCAGAGAAATGAGGAGGAAGAAGGCAGCCTGCCTCCTGACAGAGGCCACACACTAATATGCAGGTTTGTTAACTTGTTATAAGGGAGCATAAAAGGGGAAAAAATTCTTGATAACTGAGAAAAAATAAAATTTAACTTAAAAAGACAAACTGATATTCCTAAAGCACAAGTCTCACATCAAGCCATTCTCTTCCCTTCTCACAAAGGATGCCTCCAGACAAAAATACAAACTTCATTGTTGGGCGGGTCCTGCTCTTCTCATTCTAACAGTGACATCCCTTTTAAAATATATACATCCACACACACATATATACACGTTTTATTTTTCCCCAATTATACATAGAAATAATTTTTAACATGTTTTTTAAAATTCTGAATTCCAAAATCTGTCCCTCCCTCTCTTCTCACTGAGAAAGCAAGCAATTTGATATGCTATATATACATGTGCAATCATGCAAAACATATTTCCATGCTGTGAAAGAAAATGCAGATTAAAAAAAAAACCAGAAAAATAAGGGAAATTTTTTAAAAGTATGATTTGATCTGCATTCAAACTTCATCAGTTTTTTCTCTGGGTATGGATAGCATTTTTCATCATTGGTCCTTTAGCTTTGTCTTGGATCATTGTATTTCCAAGAACAGCTAAGTCAGTCATAGTTGATCATCATACAAAATTGCTGTTCCTGTGCACAATGTTCTCCTGATTCTCTTCATTTCACTGTGCATTAATTCATGTAAGTCTTTCAAGGTTTTTCTGAAATCAGTCTGCTCGTCAATAGTATTCTATATAATAAAATAGTACTCCATCACAATCACATATTACAATTCCCTAATTAGTAGACATCCCCTTAACTTCCAGTTTTTTGCCATCACAAAAAGTTCTCTAAGTACTTTTGGAACGTAGGTCCTTGTGGTATTGCTGGGTCAAAGGGTATTCATGGTTTTACAGTCCCTTGGGACATAGTTCCAAACCGTTCACCAGAAAGCCTGCATCAGTTTACAACTCCACCAGCAGTGCATTAGTGTCTCAGTTTTCCCATGCCTCCTCCAACATTTAAATTTTCTTTTTTTGTCACATAACATGATACCTCAGAGTTGTCTTAATTTGCATCTCTATAATAAACAGTTATTTACAGCATCTTCTCACTGAGTTATCAGTTTCCACTTGTACAATTCTAAATTTTAAGCCATTTTTTCTTCAATGAACTCTTACTGTACCTTCTTTTCCATTTGCTCTATTCAGCTTCTTAAGGCGCTCTTTTCGGTCGATTTCTGTACCTCTTTTACCATTTAGCCTACTGGTTTTTAATATGTTCTTTTCCTCAGTAATTTTTTATGCCTCCTTTACCAGGTGGTAGACCCTTTTCATTGTTATTTTGCATCACTCTCATTTCTTTTCCCAATTTTCCTCTACCTCTCTTATTTAATTTTTAAAATCCTTTTTGAGTAGAAACAGGACCTCCATGCAGCTTCAGCTCCCACCCCCTCCAATCCGTGTAAAAGGGGACTCTGAACAAACTTTGGAGCTACAGAACCCACAAGATGACACAGAGAGGCTAACTTCCCACTGAGGAGAGCCCGGCAGCCGGCAGGAAGCGGCCAGTGCAGCGCTCTGGGAGCCAACCTCAGCCCCACATGAGCCAGAGGTTTTAGCCCCAGGGCGGGCCTTACCAGCAGCCCACCAGAACACCAGCAACTGTGGCCATTTCCAGAATTATCAACACATAGATGCTAAGGACAAAGTGAAAGGTGAGTGCAGTGTAGACTTTGGACCCAATAGTGGGGAGAACATTGGCCTTTGCCCCCGGAAGGAAAAGCAGCTAAGGAGCCACAGCACAGCCAGGCCATGTCCCAGCTTCAGCTCCTGGCCTGTGGACTGTAGGGGGAACAAACAACCAGTCTGGGGAGTAATTGCTCTTGCTTTAACCTACTTGGATCTGGGTTGTGGTCTGGGGAGGAAGTCCTGGGGTGTGTGACCAGTCTGCCAGAGCATGTGGAGGCTTCAGAGAGGGAAGCCAAATAATACCTCTGGCAGCTGAAAAAAACCCAGAATTTGGGACAGAAGCTCCCCTGGCTGGTGGCAGAGTGACTGAGTGGCAACATGAGTAGGCAAAGGAAGCAAAATAAACAGAGTACCCCAACTTTACACTTCTACTTTGGTGACAAAAAAGGATCAAAACATGGAACAGGAAGAAGATAGTGAAGTCAGAACTCCTGCACCAAAATCTTCAAAGAAAAATATGAGCTGGCTACAGGCCATAGAGGAGCAAATAGAAGCTAGTGACTATGAGAAATCAAGATGCTGTTAAACAGATCCAAACAAATGAAAGAATAGAAGGCAATGTGAAATATCTCATGGGAAAAACCACTGACCTGGAAAATAGATCCAGGAGAGACAATTTAAAAATTATTGGACTACCTGAAAGCCATGATCAAAGAAAGAACCTAGAAATCATCCTTCAAGAAATTCTCAAGGAAGACTGCCCTGATGTTTTAGAACCAGAGGGCAACACAGAGATTGAAAGAATCCACCAATCACCCCCTGAAAAAGATGCCAAAAAGAAAACTCCTATGAATATTATAGCCAGCTTCTGAAATTCCCAGATAAAGGAGAGAATATTACAAGCAGCCAAGAAGAAACAACTTGAATATTGTGGAAAAACAATCAGGATAACACAGGATCTGGCAGCTTCTAAACTGAAGGATTGAAGGGCTTGGAATATGATATTCCAGAAGGCAAAGAAGCTGGGATTAAGACCAAAAATCACCTACCCAGCAAAACTGAGTATCAGGTTCTACAAATATTCTTAAATGATTATTCCATCTCTTAAGATTGAATTGTTTTTTGCTACAAGAAACATTAAACTTTCTTCTATTTTCTTAGTCTTTTGGCTTTAAATATTTCTTATTGTTTCAAATCTTTCTTCCATACTCTTTTCCAATTATTTTACTTTAATACCCTCATTTCATTTGTAATTTTTAAAAAGCTTTTTGCTTTATCTCTTCTAGGAATTATAGTTGAATTTGTGCCCAAGCTATGTTTCCTTTTAAGGCTATGCTTGTAGATTTTTTTGGAGTTATTCTCTGCTTCTACGTTTGGATCTTGGATGACAGATAATAGTTCTTTGTTATTTAATTTTCTGTTTCAAATTCTCTCCTCCACCTCCCACCCTGCACTGAGAAAGCAAGCAAAACAAAAACTCATAACAAATGTGTGTGTGTGTGTGTAATATGTATGTATGTATGTATGTATGTATGTATGTATGTATGTATGTATGTATATTTGAAGTCATGCCCAAAAAGAGAGAAAAAAATGTATTTCAGTTTGCACTCTGAGTTCATTAGCTCTCCACCTGGAGGTAGAGAGCATGTTTAATCATGATTTCTTTGGATCATTGGGTCATTATGTTGATTAAAGTTATTAAGTCTTTCACATTAATTATCTTTACATTATTGCCATTACAGTATACATTATACTTCTGGTTCTGCTTATTTAATTTTGTATCAGTTCATCAATGTCTTCATCTCAGGTTTTTCTGAAAGCATCCTCTTCATCATTTCTTAAAGCACAAAAGTATTCCATCACTTTTATACTCCATCTGTGCCCCATGCCTGGAAGGTCCTCCCTCCTCACCTCCACCTCTTGGCTTTCTTTGAATCCTGCTTTATGTAAGACGCCTTAACCAGTTGTCTCCAATGCTAGTACTTCCCTAGAGATTTTCTTCCATTTCCATGATAAGTATCTTGTATGTACATGGTTATTTATATGCTATCTTGCCCAGCAGAATGTGAGCTCCTCGAGGTCAGGTACTTTGTTTTTACCCCTCTTCATATTCACAGCACCTGGCACACATGTACTTAAAAATACTTGCTGACTCAAGGAAAAAAAACAACTTTGAATTCTAAGTCAATGATCCCTATCCGGTTAACAAGTTAACATTTCACTTAAGGAAGTCAACTACATTAATGCTCATTATAAATAAAAGAAGACACAAAGAAGTCTTAGCTCAATGGAAAAAAAATTTAAATAAGCAAAAGGCAGAATGAGTTTTATTGCATATGTTCCCAAAGACAACAAGAAACATCATCTCCCCTTGCAGAACTCATAAGAATAAGCAAAAAGACCTTAAATAGTTTCACCTTATTGTTGTGTAAGACACAGGGGTAGAAAAATTCTAAAAGAATGAGAAGATCCTCTGTGTGCGTTAACACCTGGTGACTTCCACACAAAGGCAGGTATCAGAAGGAGAGCAACAAACTGCAAAATACAGTTCAGAATTAAAAAACAAAGGATTCCTCAGGATGGACAGGAAATAGAGTGGACTAGATGGTCTCAAATAGTCCCTTCCAACTCAGAAAGTCTGTGAAATAACTGACGTGACATAAATTGAACCTGAGAACCCTATCTTCTAGACTAATTGTATTTAAGTGAACAGACAGATATAACTATAGCCTAGTGCGCTACTCCTCTCTGAGGAGACCAGAGTGGCCAAGCGGCTGGTCCCAATCTCTAGCTTCTCCTGAGGAATTAATCTCCCTTGAAGAAGGGTGGGTGGGAAAAGAGGCTAGAGATGTCTATTCTGTCTCAATTATGAGCCACACAACACCCCCATACTACATATGGGGAACGACATTGCCTTCTGTCTACTCTTCCTTTATCCTGTTTCTGTTACTAGTCTCACACTAGGCTGCCATATCAGACTGCTGACACATATGAAGCTTTAGGTCACCAAAGGTCTTTTCACAGTAATCTTTTCCCATATTTCATCTTTCACTTGGGCAATTGATCTTCAGTATAGCATTTATAAAAAGACATGGAACCCAAGAAGCTCTGTGACCAACAGAAAGAGCCTTCTGGGGACATAGGATCATGTTAAAGCCTGAAGGGATCTTAAGGCAGGTCTGGGAAGAGCATGAGAACATACAATAAAGAATGTCAGAGCCAGAAATGATCCTTAGATCATAAAACACCGGATGTCAGAGGCGGAAAAGAGCTTAGGGACCAGGCTTCTGAATCAGCTGTTTGTATAGTTGGGACACAAATCTGCCAAGGTCACATAGGTAATAAAAGAAGAAAATATCAAGATGTTAACCCAGACTAGTTCAAATAATACCCTCAAAATGTGACATGGATAAACCACACAACATTGATTCACAATACTGATTTTCTACAGAAATTTAAGTGACATACAGCAGTCACATCAAGGAGGGAAAAAGGGCCCAGAATCTATTCTAGTCAACAAATATTCCTCTCAAAAGCCCCACCGCAATGCCTCAGAAGGTAGGCAGGTGACACTGGGGTCTTGAAGGTGCCAGGTAACTTCAGTTCTAAGAGCAACTAGTCAGGAAGACTCATCTCCTTGAATTCAAATCTAGTCGAAGACTATAGCCGTTTGACCAAAGGCAAGTCATTTAACCCTGTTTGCCTCAGTTTTCCAAATGAGGTCAGAAAAGAGTTGGACATGAGTGAAAGGATTAAACAACAACAAAGCTTAAGTTCTCGCCCGTTCTTACTGGCAAGACCTCAAGAATAGCCTCAGTAAGAAAACTGTCTTTTTGCCACCAAGGACCCAACCTAACTACTACCACTAAGTGGGCTACTGTTGTCTTAAAATAAATAAATAACAAATGGCTCTCAATCTTGGGCAACCTTCTTCCATTTCTGCTGTGATGGTGGCCAAGGGTGTTAAGAATAACCATTTTTAGGGGGCAGACAGGTGGTGCACTAAATAGAGCACTGGCCCTGGAGTCAGAAGGCCCTCAGTTCAAATCCAACCTCAGGCACTTAACTAACCCCATGACCTTGGGCAACACAACCCCAATTCCCCTCCAAAAAGTGAAAAAAAAAAAGAATAACCATTTTTAGATTATCAACAAATTTTAATTTGACTACTGGAACTCTGATCTTGACACTCTTTTAAGCCTGGCATGCTTGCTTAAAAAAAAAAACAGAAGAAAGAAGAAGCATGCCACTAAACAGAACGATGTTTCCAAGGGTACTCTTTGGAAAGGGAAAGAAATGAGAAGGCTAGTGGATTTAACATATGCCAAAAAGCAGAAAGAAACACTATTTCTCTGGATATTTGATCATTACATGTTGCAATTCTTATTATATTATCTGTAAAAAGTTCACAAAAATAATTGCAGCTTATTACTGCACAAAAAGAAGATGAAGTGGTAGATAAATTGTACAAAGAATTTGATAAAACCCTACAAGTCAAATCACCATACATTCTGACACTTGATGACCTCAATGAAAGGCTGGGAAAAGGTTAAGGATGGGAAGAAATACATGAGACACGGTTCAAGGAAAAAATAATGAATGAGGCCAAAGATTTATAGATAAACAAAAGCCTCAAACTTCTGTATCATGAACACATTCTTGGAAAGAGAACCAATCCAGATGTTCTGACACCTAGCTGAAGTTCCTACAGCTGGTGGATTGCTTAAGCCTGGGAGATCTGAGCTACAGCACGGATAAAGCTGAACTGGTGGCCACAGTAAGCATGGCACCATTTGATAAGTCCCCAGAAGTAAAGGAGAAAACAGGTGCCTAAAGAGGAGCAAACATGCCCAGGTTGGACAACGGAGCAGGTTAAAGCTTCCACACCAATCAGTAGTGAAAATCTGGCTTATGGGGGGTGGAGTCAAGATGGTGAAGTAGAAACAGGACTTCTGCTGGGCTCTGCTTGCACCTTCCCCAAGTTATGTAAAAGGGGACTCTGAACAAACTTTGGAGCTACAGAACCCACAAAAAGACACAGAGAAGCTAACCACCCACTGAGGACAGCCCAGCAGCCTGGCAGGGAGCAGCCAGCATAGCATTCTGGGAACCTATACCATACCCGCAGCCAGAGGATCTGCCTTACCCCAGGGCAGGCCTGACCAGCCACCAGCTAGAGGGACCAGCAGCTGTGGCAGTTTCCAGAATTATCAACACATAGATACCAAGGACAAAGTGAAAGGTCACTGTAGTGTGGATTTTGGGAACCAGTAGTTGGGAGTGCAATGGCTTCTATCCCCTGGAGGCAGAAGCTGCTGAGGGCTATGGCGCAGCTGTTGCCACACATGGCTGCTTCAGCCACTGGCCTGCAGACTGCAGGGGGACCAAGCAACCATTCTGAGGGAAAACGCTCTTGCTTTAACCTGCTTGGATCTGGACCGCAGTCTGGGGTGGAGGTCCTGGGGCATGTGACCAGTTTGCCAGAGCATGTGGAGGCTTCAGAGAGGGCACCCAACTAATACCTCCACCAGCTGAGAAAACCTCAGCGTTCGGGACAGAAGTTCCCCTGTCTGGTAGCAGAGTCCTACTGTGGCAAAAAGCCCAAAAGTCAGGTAAATGAGTGGCAACATGACCAGGAAAAGGAAGAGGGTATATAGGCATATGAATACATATGTGAATATGTGTATATATGTTTACAGGTATACATAGATAGAGGGCACAGGACCAATCTAATGGGAAGGGATGATACTTAAAAGGTGAAATTAAGAGGTGAGAGAGGAATATAATGAGACGAAATGGAGTAAACTATCTCATATAGAGGAGGCAAGGGAAAATGGGTACAATGGAGGGGAAGAACAGGAAGGCAAAGGGGAATGGGTCAACCTTATTTTCACTGAATTTGGCTTAGGGAGGGAATGACATACACACTAAATAGGATATCTCACCCTACAGGAGAGTAGGGGGAAGGGGATAAGAGGGGGATGATGGAAGGGAGAGCAGGCTCGGGGGGAGGGAAGTGGGAAGCACCCACTTTTGAAAAGGGACAGGATCAAAGTAGAGAATAGAACAAGTGGGAGGTGGGATAGGAGGGAGGGAAATATAATCAGTCTTTTTGCATTAGCTACACATGTACAACCTATACTGAATTGCTTATCTTCCCAGTAAGGGGGGGTGACAAAGGAGGAAGGGATGGAATCTGGAATTCAAAGTTTTAAAACCAAATGTTTAAAAAAATATATATATATATGTACATATACACACACTATTATTAATACTATTTTACATGTAATTGGGAAATAAGATATACAGGCACTGGGGCATGGAGATCCACCATGCCCTACTGGAAAAGTCAAAGGGGGTATGGGGGAAGATAGGGGAGAGAGCAGATTGGAGGACGGGATATCCTGTGGGACCGCTATTTTGGGGTGGTGGGTAGGGGGAAAATGGGGAGAAAAATCTGGCAGAAATGAATGATGTAAACCAGAAGTTAATAAAGCATTTGAAAAAAAAAAAAAAGGAAAATCTGGCTTGTGACTATCTGAGGCTAATTCAATGCTGTAAAAAATAGGAAGATACCAGTCTAAAACAAACAAACAAAAAACCCCACAAGGTAGGTGCTGGAAATACAAGCACCAACTCATATGTAATTTATTTAATTCTTTATAATGCTGACAGTTTTCATTGAATCAGCTGTGCTCTGTCAGATTATGGATTTATCACAGTTAAGAGTGAGTGTCATGCAAATGAAGCAACTTAACCCTGAACTGTTTAAAGGAATAATTTACAAACTTCTAAAACAGGAATTTGATGAGAGAAATGACATCAAGTAAACACCCATAAATTTAATCAATAAACATTAAATATCACAGGAATCAAAAGAACCTAGAACACCTCCATCCGCCTTCGAGAGAGAGATGGTTGCTAAAGACAAGTTAGAATACAAACTTATTTGTAAAATCTTATTAAGAAGGCTGATGGTTTATTGCGCCAGTGTATTTTTATAAAGCAGAAACAAACAGTGGAGGGTAAAACAAATTTAAAGACAGCTTAGAAAGCATGCAGCTAAGTAAATCTATCCCAAGGACCTTTAAAGGTGAAAATGGAATGAGGGCAAAATAAAAAATATTTGCAAAAACAATAATAGGAAACTTTTTTCAGTTCAGACCCTAAGACATCCATCATATCCAGACCCTAATACTCAGTCCCAGAGGACTTACAGAAAAGTTAGAAACAAAACTAGAAAGAACAAAACCGGAAAAAAATAAAAATAAAAACCAATCTACTGCATTAAACTAAAAGAAACACCATCAAAAACAAGATCCAGGAAACACACACCTAGAAAGCTGAGTCATGGACCAAGAATGATTACAGGTGTACAGCCTGGATGCTGCCTTCCTGGGACCCATAAAATGCTAAAAGACTCAAAAGAAAGCTTCCACAGACCTTGTTACACCATTTATAATCTATATAGGGGCATGGGCAAGAGGTGCAAAGAATGAACTATGAATAAACTGCCATCTGCTAGTACCAATGGAAACATTTGCCACATTGATGAGATAGATCACAGATCTAAGGTTGCTTCCAAGGGCTACTCTCTCCAACAACCAAAATCAATCATAACCCTTCCATACCTTCTCATCTATGCAATTTCCATCCCCATTTATCATTTCCCCATGGGAAAATGAAAGCATGTTGCAAAATGAAGCTGATTCTACCCACTAAAAATTGACAGTTACGCAATCTCATCTGAGTTTTTGTTGTTTTCAAATGATCTTTCTGCTGGTCCATGGTAAATTCCCTGTGTCTCCTCCCCTAGAGCCACTGCTCCAAGCCTTTTTTTTTTTTTTAAAACAACCTACATAAGCAGCAGATGCCACAGCCTTCTATCACTGACAAGACCAAAGCCCTTCGGCTAAACTACCTTCATTCTTCCTGTCTTTTCAGCATCGCCATGCATCTGTGCTACCTTCCCTCTGACCACAAAGGAGTCACCTCAAATTCATAGACTTTGTCCCCTTTACAATTTTCTCTGATTCTTTCACTGACACCCACCTATTGATACTCATCTAGACCTTTAGTTCTTAGACCACTTTTAAGCTATCACTGAAAGAATGAATGAAAAAGCTTACACTAAGTGCTTATGTGCTAGGCACTATGCAAAACTAATAAGGGAAGACAATAAATATGTAATTAGGGAGAGACAGCCAGAGAGAGGTGTTATGACCCCAGAAATAACAAAGATGGTGAGTGGAGCAACTGACACGTCTTTTCCTGGAATGGCAGTGATGATTTGAGTACTGTTCCCAGAGTTATTAATGGAAAGGGAGAAGGGAAGAGGGGAACACAGGACTCCATGGAGGGATCTGGAGTGCCCTTTTGGAGTCGGAGTGGAGGAAGGCTGTGGCAGAAGCTGAGAACATGGCTAAAGAGCAATGTACTAGATCTGGGTAGGGTTAAACATGGAGAACGCTGACCAATTAGGTGCACAGGATTGGGGGGGTAGAGGGAGGGTGGAGAACAAAACCTGAGTGCTACCCCGGACTGGGCTAAATAGGAGTCCATTATTGTGGTGGTAGCCAGGACACTGGCAATCATTCTGACTGGAGTTGTGTATACACAACAGCATATTTGTATTTAAACATATACAAATGGATATGCTAGTTTTTAAATATATATATATAATTATATATCCCCCAAAGGTTTTTTTTCTCTCTGAAAATTCTTCCAAGGGAATTCATGCTAGTGAAGTAAACAGAACCAGGACAGTAAAACTTAACACTGTGTAATTTTAAGGGCTATCTCAGGCCCTGGAAACAAGATGAGTAAATGCACCTCATTCTATTCACCAGAGAGGTAGAAAACCAAGGGTGGGCAAGGCTGCATACTCTGTCAGAGAAAGCTGATATATGAGCGGTTTTGTTTTACTGTTCTTTTTTTGTCACAAGACAAAACTCATTTGAGTGGAGGTGGAAGGGAGCATGACCAGGAGAGAGGATAGGGGAGGAAAGGGGAAGGAAGGATGCCTGTATGTAAAACATCACACACAGGTCTTTAATTCATTCTATGTTTTTAAGGCTCTTTTCCCATTAGCTACTCTAACAATAAATAACTTAGGGTAACAGCTGAAATCTGAACCACAGACATCCTAAAAGAGTGCCCCACTATTTTATAGTGCTCTACGTAAATATAACTATAAATAACAATAATCTATATATATATAAGCAACAGAAGAAAAAAAGAGCAAATCTTCCTTTGCATTCAGTTTTGAAAAAACCATAATAAATTCCCTAATAAAGGACAAGAATCCCTCATTAAAAAGTTATGAAACTAAAAAAACACAAAACAAATCATCATTAAATACAAAAGGACAGGAAAAAACTGTACCAGCCTGAAGAGGCAAGAGGCTGCAGCCCTGAGACAGGTGCATCACACCAGTGGCTGCAGATGCATGTTCTCTCTGTCTCTTTTGCAAAAGCAAGGCGACTAATACACTCTAGGCTTTCTTAAATTTCATCCTTCAAAAGGTAGAAAAAACAAAGTAGAATTCTATCCTGGATATGATTCTTATTGGGGGAAAAGAAAGAGGCTGCTAGGGTGGGCCCTTAAGTGGAAATGATCTTAAAATCTGTGATAGGGAAGGAAAAGAAACCCCCAAAATGATCTGCTAAACACTTAAGATTCAGAGGGAGCAAATATCAAAAGCTTCAGAAAAGGGATAGACAGGTTCTCATGGACTAAGCTCTCAAGAATTCAACTGGCTCAGGGAAGGGACCCAGGTCTGTGATCTTGGCTAGCAGGGAGCCTCCACGTAAACCTTCTTTCAGTCAGAGTAGCAAGTTTTAGTGTTAACACTTGCACTGCAGATTCCTAGTAAATTTGCAGTATTGTGACTCCAATAGGAGAGGTGAGATTCTTAAGGAATGGGTTGGGGGTGAAGGGCAAGGTTCTTATAAACAAGAAAGACAGTAAGATCAGGATGGGATTAAGGAGTGGTAAATAGCCTAGGGTGGAGTTAAGTGGTTGGAGAGCCACAGTGTAAGGACAGTTAAAAGGATTATTGAGTACCAAAGTAGGCTGGAAAGGACCAGATTTCTCCAGTGAACCACTAGCGAGAAAATTCAAGACAAAGACATGGACTTTTCCTTTTGGGGACCAGATCTCATAACCCCATCAGGTTGCTCTCTTAAACTCAGGAATTCTATGCTGCAGCCAACAAACTAAACTTAATGGGCAGGACCACTAAGGACAGCATCAACATCTGGGGTGGGAGGGGCAATGGTTACCAGATTGCCTGTCTGCAACCTGGTGCCAGGAGGAAACTAGTCTGCCTCAGGAACAGAGAAGGTCAAAGCTTCCACTGGAACTGGGCCCGAAGCAACACCTTCTTTTCCTGAACTGGAACTTTCATCTCAAAAAATAAAAAAATATCTAGGAAGACATTAGCAGAAACAACTATGATGAGAAAAGGGGTGCTGTCAAAAGAGGTTGAGGGGAATGCACAGAGACCTCCTCTACCAATTTAGCTTTTTTTTTTTTAATTAAATACTACATAAGGCAGATAACAGAAAATAAATACAAAGGTGTGTTTTGGTCCTGTAAAAACAGAGCCAGGAGCACTGAGGCTCAAAATGACCTAGAACTCAGAGTGAATGCCAAGGACAACAAAAAGGAGTTTGTTTGTTTAATAGCTTACATTAGGAGAAAGAGGAAGATCAAACAAAACAGAAGATCTCTGAGCTGCTTTTCTAGAGGCAGCTAGCTATACCTAGGAGTGCAACAATGCAATGCCAGAGTCCAAAGCCAGCCTCCGACACTTGTCAGCTGTGTGAACCTGGGGCAAGTCTCTAAACCTCAGTTGGCCCCAGTTTTTTCATTTGTAAAACAGGGATAACAAGAGGGCCAACCTCCCCAAGGGCAGTGAGGATGAAAGGCAGCAATATCTGTCATTCGAAAATCTTAGAAGTGCTAGACAGTATCACTGCACACTCTTCACTTTACAAGTGAAAAACAGAGGCCAGACAGACTTCCCCACAAGTCCCACAGGTAAGGAGTCTGGCTTCCATAAAGCACCACAAAGCTCCCCAGAAAGAAAACTGAAGCATTCAGTGGGGAAAAAGAGAGATGGGGAGGACAGAATAAAAATGTACAGTAAGGAGTAGAGACCCAGGGGGGAAAAAGAAGTTAAATGACTGTGCAGGGTTCAAGTCAACAGACCCAGATGAAGGATATCTGGTACTCAAACAATTGCTGAGCTACTCTCAGCAAATCTTGAATGATGATGTAAAAAACAGGAACTGCAGGACTAGGAAAAGGCAAATATTTCCATTTTTGTAAAAAGGGGACAGTGGAATCCGCATATTATGACTCACTGGGATTAATAATGATTGGGCTTGGCATTTTATTTCTGGAAAAATTAAACACTGTATCCTATTAAAGGGATGGTTAATGAACTTGTAGAAAAGATCATGATCACAACAAGGCAGACAACATGATTTCACGAAAGCTAACCTCACTTCCTGATGTAGACATACCAGAAGTTTCAGCAACCATTGGATGAAGCTTCTTAAGGATAAAAATGAAGTCCTATTTTTAAGTACAAAAGATTAACTTCACAAGTGCAAGATGCCCACAGTGTGGCTACACAGCAGTTTGTCCAAAATAAACCTGAGCACTTAGTGAAGCTGACCACATGATGAATCAACTGGGCAGCAGGGACTCAGAGGGACTAATGTGATCTTGGCCCTCACTAAGAAAAGCAAAACATCAAGAAAGGAGGCAGCATGATTCAGGATCAAACACAATACTGCAAAAGGGGTCTGACCAGGTCAGATGACCTCCAGGCCATAAGCTTCCTCCAAAAGTAGCTAAATAAACATATTCACAAGGTCTTTAAATACACTGAAATGGATCTTGTCCAGCCCGGGGAACTAGATGCAACTGAGAACAAACGAGTGCTCTTTTTCTTTTCAATCACCTGTGCTGCTCACCTCTCCCACCCATACACAGCTACTTGAAAAACCACAGCTCTGACTATACAGACCTTTGTCTGCAAGGGGATGTCTCCGCTTTTCAGTCTACTGTCCAAAGCGGCCATGGCCTTCCTTCCCTTAATTCTGCTTTTGATTCATCCAGTCTGGCATTTTGCATAAATGAATAAATATAAGTTAAATAACTAAGGTGACAATATACAGCCCTACTGTATTCTTTTCCCCCTCTTACACCAGTTGTTCCCGTTCTGTTCTAACTGTTGCTTCCTGGCCTGAATACAGGCTCCTCAGGAGACAAGTAAAATGAGCTGGTACTCCCCTCTCTGAGGACTTGCCACATTCTGTTGTGTCTCACAGTCAAAAAGTTTAGTGCAGCCAATGAAGCAGGAGTAGATGCTTTTCTGGAACTCCCCTGCTTTCTCTATAATCCAGTTTGTAGGAGGCGGCACTTTGGTTTGGACTTGAAGCCAGGAGGCAGAGAAGAGGAGAAAGAGCCTTCCAGGCATGGAGGCTATGAACAGGCCACAAGACACTGCAAATGAGGAATTAAGCAGAAGTATATAAGAGATGTCACTACAGAAATGAAGGAGAAGAAGAAATAATGATGTGGTCACAGTGAGAGTAAGGCACAACTAAGGCACAGCAGGCATGTTCTATATGGGCAGGCCTCTCCTGTAGGAAGGGTATAGAAGGACATAACCAAGAGAGCAGCCCAGAATGGCAAGGCATGAATCTGCATTCTTAGAGAAAGGACCCACATGATTAAATCACAGTGAAGCTCCAAAACAACTATAATTTAGTTTCCCTGGTTTTTAATGCAGACATTTAATTTTAGCCCAGATCCCCAAAGAATATCAATACAATCAATTAAACTTAATTTGCAACTATTTACATGTGAATAATTTATATTACTGCCTAAAATGTTATCATTTGTCAATCCCTCTCCCGAAGAAGCTTAGACCAAGGTCCTCTGTTCCAGCATTCCCATTCACTTTCCTTTTATGTGGTGGTGGTGGTTTAAACTCCGTTCTGGTTCTGCTGTTTTCAATCTGCATTACTTCGTGTACTTTCCCAGATTTCTTTTTATTATTCATACTTCTGAATCTTTATTCAATTAGAGTATTTTCCTCAAGTCTTTTAAAACAGGAGGCAGTTGATATGTTTCCTATAAAGCCAATGAGGTCTCTAGACAATTTCCCCTTTTCTTCCTCACCTGAATCAATTGTTTGGCTAGAATTTCATTCCTTAAAGCACCACATCCCCACTAAGCCTAAGTACTATGAAGAATTTCAGGCTATATATAGCATTCTAACCCACTCTTTTCCTGAAATTTTTGAAATCTGACCTCTTAAAGCCTAATGTGTCTATCACATGGTAATTATTTAATTAACAAGCATTTACTAAGTACTTACCATGTGCCAAGCACTGTGTTAGATGCTGAGGATTTAAGTACAAAAAAAATCTCTACTCACAAGGAGCTTGCATTCTAATGAGAAATTAAATACAAATAGATATGCAAACAGCATAAACACCAAGCTCATAAATGCAAATAAAAATTGTAGTTAAATACAAGATAGATGGAGAGGGAGAGCACTACAAGTTGAGAGGAGATGAAGAAAGTCTTCAAGCAGAAGATGGTCCTGGGGCTATGTCTTAAAGCAAAAAAAGCTCAAACTATAAACAGCAATCATTGGTTAAAAAAGAGGCGTTAAAGGCAGGTAGGTGGCACAGTGAATAGAGAACCCGCCCTGGAGTCAGGAGGACCTGAGTTCAAATTTGACCTCAGACACTTAAACCTACTAGCCTTGTGACCTTGGACAAGTCACTTAACCCCAACTGCCCTGCCCTACCCCCTCGAAAAAGCAAAAAATTAAAAGAGGGGTTAATCAGCAGTATTGATTGTATACTTAAAGAAAAGAAATAAACACAACACTAATATCCCAGTTACTAGAGGAAGGATGCACTATTTGGCAAAAACTGCTGGAAAAATTAGACAGCTATCTGGCATAAACTAGTTTTACAACAAGACTTCATGCCATCCACCAAGATAAGAGCCAAACAGATACATGACCTAGATATTAAAGGTCATGTAATAAACAAATTAGAAGAGCAAGAAAGAAATTCTCTTTTGAATCTATGGATAGAGAAGAGTTCATAATTAAAGCAATAACAGACCAGATCACAAAAGATTAAATGGGGAATTATGATGATACGAAAATGTAAAAGTTTTTGCACAAACAAAATCAATGCTCCCAACATTAGAAAGGAAAAAGTTAACCAAAGGGAGGGAAACTTTGTAACAAAGTTTTTCTGATAAAAGCTATTTCCAATATGTGTAAGGAACGAATTCAAATTTAGAACAACCACTTCCCAACAGATCTGAGGACATGAACATTCAGGTCTGAGGACATGAACAGACAGTTTCAAAGGAAGGAATGCAAGCAACAATATCTATATGAAAAAAGTATTTGAATTACTAATTAATTAGAGAAATGCAAATTAAAGCCATTCTGAAGTACTATCTCAAACCTTTCAGACTGGCAAAGATGACAAAAGAGGAAAATAACAAATTTTGGAGGGATTGTGGGAAAACGGTTAATTGAATTGGTCCAGTTATTCTAGACAATCTGAGAAACAATTTGAAATGAGACCAAAAATAATAATAATAATAATAATAATAATAATAAGTTGTCCATACCCTTTGATCTAGCTGTACCACTACTAGGCTCATACTCCACCCCCCCAAATAAATCAGAGAAAGAGGAAAAGGAGATACACACACATATGTGCACACAAACAAATATTTTTAATAGCTTTTTCAAGGTAGCCAAAATTGGAAACTAAAGGGCTGTCCTCCTATGTGTGCATGTTTGGAGGTGTGGGGGAGACCTTAAGATAAAAAAATTGTGGTATATAAGTGGAATGGGATAAAAAATTATGAAATGAACAATTTTAAAGGAAAGCGGGAAGACTGTTACGAACTAATGCAAAGAGAAGTGAGAGAATAATTTATGCAACAATAACATTATAATGAAAAGCAGCTTTGAAAGACTTTGGAACTCTAACACCATAATAAATCACTACTCCAAATGAAGGAGCCATCCATTTCTTGAACATCTAGTATGGCCATTTTTTTGCTATATTGTATATACATAGATATATATCAAGGAATTTGTTTTATATTTAATTTCTCAGGAAGTAGGGGATAGATAATGAGAGGAAGAGAAACAAACATTTTGTTACTTAAAAAAGAAAATAAGAGAAAGTGGTTCCATTTGGCTAAAATCAAGGAGGAACAACCTTTCAGAGAGCTGCTCCAGGCGTGGGAGGGGCTGGAGCAATTGCTACAGAAGTCCTCATTTATATCCCCAAAGACTGGGAATGCAGCATCACGTGTGAGAAGCACAGACAGAGGAACGCTGGTATATCCAGGAGAGCATGAGGGGAATAATGTCTAATTAGGTTGAAATTAGAGAGGCTGTGGCAAGGAAGGACGGCCATTCAAGCTAAACAGAGTTGTTATTTTATCTTAGAGGTTACAGAAAGGCAGTGGAATTAACTGGGAAGGGAAGCCATCAAGTCAGAACTCTTCTTTAGGAAAATGAATGCAAAATGAACTGGAGTGGAGAGAGACCTGCTACAATCATCCAGGCAAGTGATGTTTGAGTCCCAGTGTGAGTGCCAAGAAGAGGGAGGACTCGACGTGTTGAGATAGAAATGAAAAGATTGAAGCCAATGAATGAATAGGGGAGGTCAGGGCATCGAGGAGTTGAGGTGAATTCTGAGTCATGGCCCTTAGAGGCTGAAAGGAGGAGGATGCCCTTGGCAGAAATAAGGAAAAGGTGGGGGGAAGAGGGGTGGCTATGATGCAGGAGAAGAGGAGTTCAGTTTTGAATATGTCAGTCACATTTGTTATGATTGAAGGATATCTGGTTTGAAGTGTATCAATGGCAACTGGAGGTGCAGGACTAAGGCTTGGGGCAGAGACTAGCACTGAGATTATAAACTGATGTGTCACCTGCACAAGAGATGATGGTTATTGACAAGATTACAAGAGAGAATGTGTAGAGGGAGAAAAGAAGGCCTAGAACCCTCACTGCGATCACTCCACATTTATTAAGTACTAACATGTGTCAAGCACTGTTCTAGGTGCTAGGAATTAAAAAAGAGGTAAAAGATAGTCTCTGCCCTCAAAAAGCTCACAGTCTAACTGGGGGAGCCAACATGCAAATAAACAAGTTATATCCAGGATAAGTAAATATAAAGTATGCTGATACATAAATAAAAGAACAAATGAGAATTAGCAGAAGAAGAAGCAGAGGGGCTGGAGGAGGTGGAATATTAGTCAGGACTTAAGGAAGCCAGGGAGATCAGCAACAGGAGCAGAGGAGGGAGAATATCCCAGACCCAAGGAGCCAAGAGAAGCAGTGACTGAAGGAGATGAAATAAAAGAAGGTGAGGGAGGGAAGGACCACAGATAGAAGGGAAAACCAAAGGAAAGGGTCACTGCAGAGAGGCTGGCTAAAAGGGGGACTGGGAAGTTAGAAAGCTGCCAATAAACTCAACGACAACAAAAACCATTTCAGTGAGTGGTATGACAAGTCATAAAGAGAAAAGTGAGCAGCAGGTGAGGAAACAGAGCTAACAAGTGACTGTGAAATCTATGAGCTCTTCTAAGAGTCCTCATCCCTCCCCTGACTATGCTCCTGGGCTCTCTTCTCCCTCACTCTCTGCTGAGAACCTCACCTTCCACTTTACAGAAAGGATGAAGGCCGTTCTCTGGGGGCTCCCTCATCTCTTCACACTTGGGTGCCCTGTGCCCTTCTCTCCTCCTTCACCGCAGACTCACATGATGAGCTGGTCCTCTAATTGCTCAAGCAATCCCACTCCATGCAGTCTTCTTCCAATCACGTATTTTCAGCCTCTCCTACTCTGTGGGTTGTGTCCTTGCTGCCTACAAACATGCCCAAGTTCCCTCTAGAGAAACTCTCCCTGGATCCTTCCATCTTAGATGGAACTCTTCTGCCTTTCGTGGCTCAACTCCTAGAAAAGGCCTTTCACAATAGGTGCCTCCACGTTCTCTGCTCCTGCTTTCTCCCCATCCCTTACAAAATAGCTTCCAACTTAATTACTGCACTGAAACCACACTCTCCAAAGGTAACAGTGATCTCTTAATTGCCAAAGACAGTGTTCTCAGTCCTCATTCCCACATTCTCGCTCCTTGGTACTCTCTCCTCTGCTGGTTCTTCTTCTATGTGACCACTGCTTCTCAGCTCCTTTGCTGGGTCCTCATCCTGCAAACCTCTACACCTTCTAGCCTCACATATGCCACAAGGCTCTTTCCTTGGCTCTCTTCTCTCCTCTCTATAGATTACTTCATGGAGTGACCTCACCAACTCCCATGAATTAAACTGCCATCTTTATGCTGATAATCCTCAAATCTACCTCTCTACCCCAACCTCTGTGCTGACCTCCAATCCTGAGACATCTCAAACTGGATGTCCAGGAGACAGGTTAAACTCAGCATGTCCGAAATCAAACTCTAGCTTTCCTCCAAAACTCTCTTCTCCAGCCACTTCACCTATCATTATTGTAGAGAACAGTCCCTCAGGCTCACAACCTAAGTGTCCCCTTTACTTGCCCACTCCCTGCCATCTCCAATCTATTGCCAAGGCCTCCTGATTTCAGCTTTACAGCCCCTCCTCCCCCAACGTAGGCCTCCATCACCTCACCCTGGACTTCTGCCAGACTCCAGTCTCTCCCCAGTCTGGTCCATTCTCCACTCAGCCACTCAAGTGCAGGTATGACCACGACACTTTCCTAATCAACAACCTCCAGTGGCTCCCCGGGGCCTCCAAGGTCCATCTCTTCATAGCCTGCCCCCTCTTACTTTGACAGCCTTCTTGCACCTCATTCCACAGCATCTACTCTTCAATGCAGAGACACTGGCCTCCTGGTTGTCCCACAAATAAGACTCTCCAGCCCTCGGCTTGGGGCATTTTCTCTGGCTGTGCCCCATACCAGGAATGCTCTCAATCTTCAACTCTGCCTACAGTCTTCCCTGGATTTCTTCAAGTCTAAAATCCTGTCTTTCATAGGAAGCTTTTCCCAATCCTCATAATTCTACTGCTATCCCTCTCTTACTTCCAATTTTCCTCTAAAAAAAAAAAAAGACGATTTGGGATAGAATCAAGAGCACAAGTAGATGGGCCTAGCCTTGGCAAGATCAAGGGCCCCTTCTAAATCTGAAGCCAAAGTGAAAGAAGAGAGAAAGTGGGGGTGAGGCAGGGGGTAATGTTATGGGAATCTGAAGATCTTCTGTGCCTATTAACAGGCACACAGAGCCCTGGCCCAGAGCTCCTCGGTCCTCTTAGCTAATCAGATGCCTAGTGTGTGTTATGTATTCTGGGAGGTTGACATTTTGATCCTCATGAGAAGGATCTCTTGATTTCCTGGTTGAAACTCTGAGTAGTTCTATGTTCAGAGCCCCCTGACTGCTTGGATGTCTGTGCTCCCTTGATCTGGCAATGGCTGTAAAGTACATAGCAATATTACCATATTCAGATAGCTGGAGTTCTGTCTGTTGGTCTTTGTGCTAATTTCTCTGCTTGTATTTTCTATACTCACTTCTGGATTGTTAATCTCTTTGAAGCTATCTTTCCTTTATAAAGCAGATCAAAAGAACCTGTGCTAGCAAGCCATCATGGGGGTGCGAGGGTGCTTGCTTGTTACAGGGGGCATGAAATATGAGTTGTGAAATAGGGGAAAAGAGGGAGCTCAGCTCACAAAGTCTCTATTTTCTAAGTAAAGTAAGAGCCACAGTTCACTGCTGAGGATGGGATGGGGAGGTCTGAGTACAGACCAAGTTTGGACATCAACATGGACTGCTCCAGTGTTGTTTTAAAGCCCTTTGGTTTTCAAAAACTGAGATAATGCATTAAGCACCCTTTTTCCCCCAAAAAGGTTGGGTCCAATGAGAGAAAAGATTAGGAGATACAACAAAGATACATATGGAAAATGTTTCTCCACCCCAAATTGGAACAAACATGATGAAATGAACAGGCAAGAGTCTTACAACTTAACACACAGGATTTAATCTTATTTTTTGCCACATTTTCCTGTTTCTTTCCCCTGATTTCTCAAAATTAACATCTCAAAGAAATCTATTGTGAAGAAAAGCAATCCTTTTTTGCTCAATAAGGAAGCATAATGATATATTTAGAAGTTCTTTCTTTTAAATTCTTCTATCATTTATTTTAACAATTTGTCGAATCAAAAATCACTTAAAATTTAGATGAGTATATTGTACCAGCTGAGAGTGACTTTTAAGTCCCTAAGATGCTATCCATACAATAAGAACACCTCAAAGCATTAGTGAGGGAAGAAAAATCCGAAAGGAACTGGATCAGGAAATCTTTCCCTTTTGGAGCTAGCCCAATCTGTGCTTATAACTGAACTAGAAAGGGCACTGGATCTAAGTCTAACAACATGGATTCATGCCTTGGCTTTGCCATTTGTTTATCTATGGGAGAAGCCCTAAACTCCTACAGGCCCCAGTTTCTTCAGCAGTAAAAAGAGAGGGGGAACCCAGAAGATCTCTTTCACCTCTAGCTGGTACAGTGGCTAGAGTGCTGGGCCTAGATGCAGGAACCTTGGGGCAAGTCCATCTGTCTGCCTGGGTCTATAATAGCACCCACCACACAGGGTTCTTGTGGGCATCACATGAAAGAATATTTGCAAAGTGCTTAGCACGGTCTAAGGGCAGCTAGGAGGAACAGTAGCCAGGCCTAGAATCAAGAAGATGTGAGTTCAAATTCAGCCTCAGACACTTATTAGCTGGGTGACTTAGGCAGGTCACTTAACCTTGTTTCCCTCAGTTTTCTCATCTGTAAAAAGGGCTGGAGAAAGAAACTGCAAACCATTCCAGTATCTTTAACAAGGAAACCCCAAATGTGATCAATGAAGAGTCAGATGCAAGTGAAATGACTCAACAACAAACAGCATAATCCCTGGCACATATAGATGTTTATTCCCTTCTGTTCCCCATTCTAAATCTATGATTCTGTCATCCATTGCTAGAACTTCATACTGAAATATTGTTAAAAAAAAAAAAAAGTCCAATGAGTACCAAAAAAATCACAACTGAAATACTTCATAAATTTAATGAATGCAGCAGGGCTGAATACATTATGACTTATTCATGTAATGGTAAATTATACACCATAATATAAATGAGAAATGAGCATTACCCCCTTTCTAGTGAAGATGTCATAATGAAGAGAAAAACCCAGCTCTCCCACATACATTCTAACCACCATCTGAAAATGAATAATGATCAAGACATCCAACCAGACCCAGCAGGAAGCTCCTTCATTCAGCACCAGAAGGAAGAGCTAGCCCATCTGGGGGGTTGGGCAGGCCAGAAGGCATAAATAAGGTCTTCAAGCAAAGTGTAAAGAGAGAGGGGAGTGGAAGGAGACAGGGAAGCCAAGAACAGAACCCTAAGAAATTCAGCTCAGGAATTAAACTGGCCCTAGATCCAGATATACTGGGGGGAGACAGTCTAATCCCAAATCAAGAACTGAAGCAAACAGAAGAGATGCCTAAGGATAAACCAAGAAAGCAACTGTGCAACAACTACCAGCAGAGCCTCTGAAGCAAAACAAACAAACAAACAAACAAACAAAAAAAACCTTTCTTCACAAGTAATACAGGAAAATGGGGTAGATATGAAGCAAAATACAGAAAAAGAGGGAAAGAAAGAAAAAAATTCTAAGTCAAATAAGAGCTCTGGAAGAAATAACTGAGTAAATAAATAGCTTAGAAGATGGAAAACTTTACACAGATAACAATCTGAAAATTAAAAACAGACTTAACACAATGACTCCATGAAATAACAAGAAATATTAGAACAAAATCAAAAGACTGAAAAAGTAGAAGAAAATGTAAAGGATCTACTACTATCAGAAACCAATGGCCACAAAGACAGGTTAAGGAGAGAAAGTTTAAGAATTAATGAATTTCCTGAAAACCATGACCAAACCTCATCTCCCACTTCCTAGTTTTAGCTCCTTCCTTACCCCCAGGCAAAACCTGGATACCATATTTGAAGAAATAAAAACTGAAAGTGACCAAGATTTGCCTGAACTAGCTGGCGAAGTGAAAAGAGAAAGAATCCACCTCCAGAAAGAAAAATAAATATGAAAACTCCCAGAGAGTCAAAATCCAGAGTTTTTAAGTTAAATAAGAAAATAAAGCAAGCAGCTAAAAAGAAAGAATCACAGTTAGAATAACACAAGACTTCACCACAACTACTATAAAAGAAGAAAAATTTCGTAATGTGATATTGTAAAAGGTAAAAGATAAAAGCTTACAAGCAAGAATAATTTAACCTACAAGACAAAAGTATAATGGAGGAGGGCAGTGGGGAAGGACTGGAAGAAGACATTCAAATATTCAGAGGAAAACACCAGAACCCAAACACAGAAGTGTTTATATTAATGATTAAGTGCTTATATTCTAATGGGAGAAAGATGAAGAGAGACAAGTGTCCCTTCACAAAGCTCCAGTCTACAAGGGTCACAAAGGAACTTAAATACAAACAGAAGGTGGTCTTGTTCTATTTTCAAAGTTTTAAAAGATAAAGGAACACTGAAGAGAGAACAATTGGAATAAAGGGACACAATTTATGTCTCCTATTAGAGGTCTGAAAAAACATATACATACAATACAGAAGGCAGGAAGTAAGCATCACAAGAAACTCAATTTTACATGAATCAGATAAGGGGTTGCATGCATACATACATACTCTCTTAGTCCCAGAGTAATACATTCAACTTAACAGAAAAGAGGTAAGGAGGAAAAAAGGTAACAAACTTAAAGGAAGAAGGGGAGGGAGGGGAGAGAAGAAGGAAAGGTTCAAAATCAGAAGAGACCCAGGTGATGGAAAGAGAGGAGAAAGAGAAGCAATACAGTGCAAAGCAGATTGCTTTAACTGCAATTGGTGTAGATCTCATTCCTTCTGTTTTTTACTTTTTTTGGATGGGGAGGGCAGGGCAATTGGGGTTAAGTGACTTGCCTAAGGTCACAAGGCTAGTAACTGTTAAGTGTCTGTGGCCACATCTGAACTCAAGTCCTCCTGATTCCAGGGCAGGTGCTCTTTTCACTGTGCCACATAGTAGGCCCCATTCCTTCTCTTTTACAAACATATTCCTTCTAAGGAAGGGGAAAGTATGAGTCTATGACAGAGAAATAAACAACTAACACTCATGTCCAAGAATGTGAATGGGATTAATTCATCCATAAAACAGAAGGGAATAACAAAAATCACACTTGAACTATAAAGAAACACAGTTAATAGGAATTTGTTATGCTTCAGATGAGCTTAAAAAAGTAGAACAGACATGATCTCTTGTTGATGAATCACAACCTCAGACAACAGTAAAAACAGACTTAATTAAAAGACAGATAAGAGAATGCGTTATCTTTACAGGTTCTAGTGACTGAAATAATATCATTTCTTTGTGGGGGGGTTTTGTTTGCTTTGTTTTTGCTTTTTGGAGGGCAAGTGACTTGCCCAAGGTCACAAGGCTAGTTTAATAATATCCCTTCTTAATAGATTGCATCAAATGGCTTGGGATCTAAATACATGAAGACTTAAATTACAGGGGAAAAGACACCACAACTATAATAGATGAAGAGCTCAACATATCCTTCTCAGACCTACTCAAAGATAAACAAGATGAAGTTAAGAAATGCTAAGATAGGTAGCTGTGATGGAACTTTAGTTATGACCAAATTAAAAAAAAGAAATTGATACGACATCAATTGTGAATGTCATCTTTCAAAAAATGACTTATAAACAAATGCAAAAAGGTAGGAATGTTAAACATATCCTTTATTAACTATAATCAAATTAAAGGGCTTTGAAGGAATTAAACTTAAATGGAGACTAATTCAAATCAAAAGATTAAGAGAAAAATGCTAGATAATTTCATCAAAGAATGCAGCAACATTAAAACAACAAACCAAAACTTTTGGGACAGAACAAATATCACTCAGAAATTAACATAGCTTAACACTTTCACAAAGAAAGAAAAATAAAAGATTAAATGTATTTGTCATTGACTCCTAAAGCAGTCCAGTAAAATCTATGAAACCCTACTCAGAATCATGTTTTTAAATGCATAAAATAAAACAAATAGAATTACAAATGTGGGGAAACAAAGGAAGGAATTCTGTTTCCACAGGATTAAAGTTCCTCGCAGTTTTGAATGATAGTAGAATGTAAATCAGAGGTTCTAATCAGACAGCAGAATCAGCCTACAGATCAAAAGGTCAGAAGTTTGTATACATGCTTAACGAGCAGTTTGAGGGGGATCTTATGGGGAGGAGAATATGAAGTGGGAGGTTCAGGAGGTTGCATCTGGCCCAAGGGGGGTGGGGGGGTGGGGTAAGAATTGGAAACAGAGTAAATAAGGGGGCATTTGTCTGAACAAGCTTACTCTTGGGATTTGGGAGGATTCAGGAGGTACTCATTCACTAGAAATAATTAGCTAAAATAAAACAAGAACTTTCCTATCTTCACAACCAAGTATTGTTCTTTCTAGACTAAGCATGTTTCTCACACAAAGACAACCAAAAACTAGTGGAAAAGATGGTCTAATGTTTTTCTCATCCAAATTCTTGGACCCACTAACCCCCTATAGCATCTATGGACCTCAGATTAAGAACTCCTAAATAAGAACAGGGAAGGAAATATCTTTCCCAATTATGGATAGTTCAGATATTTTTCCATGTAAATAAGACTTTATTTACATATTCCCTCATTAAATTCCATCACATTCAATTTAGTCCAATATTCTGTAATGATTTTTTCAAATCATTACTGTTGGCAAGCATGTTAATCATCCTAAAGTTTTGTAATCTACAATTTGAGAAGTATTACATCTATGCCTTTATTTTTTTATTAAAAATTTTTAATGAACAATCATTCTCTCCCACCTCCCCAACATCACTGGGGAAAAAAAGAAAAGAAAAACAAAACCCTTGTAATAAATTGCCATAGTCACCATGCTCAAAAATGCATATTTCTGTATGCATATTCTGATTCTGTATATTTAAGATCATCATCTCTCTATCAGGAGTTAGGTAGCATTCTTCACTCATCATCTGGAATCATGATTGATCTTTGCATTGGTCAGAATTCTTAAGTCTTGGGATGGCTAGGTGGCAGTGAATAGAGTACCAGCCCTGCAGTCAGGAAGCCCTGAGTTCAAATCTGGTCTCAAGCACTTAACACTTACTAGCCCTGTGACCTTGGGCAAGTCACTTAACCCCAACTGCCCTGCCTTCCCGCTCCAAAAAGCAAAAATAAATAAATAAAGTTTTAAAAAAGAATTCCGAAGTCTTTCAAAATTGTTCATTTTTATAATGCTTATGACATGGCCTAAATTGTCTTCCTGATTTCTTTCATTTTCCTCTGCTTCAATTCATACAAGTCTCCCCAATTTTCTCTGAAACGATTGTTTTCATGATTTCTTAGAACAAAACAATATTCTATCACCCTCATATACCGTATATGTTCATCATCCATTCCCCAATTAATAGGTACCCCCTTAGTATCCAGTTCTTTGCACCAACAAAAAGAGACACTATAAACATTTTTATACCTACAGGACCTTTGCCTCTTTCTTTGACCCCTTTGATCTCTCTGGTGCATAGACTTAATAGTGGGATCACTGGGTTAATGGGCATGTAAAGTTCCTACTTGCTTTCTAGAATGGCTTGACCAGTTCAGAGCTCCATTAGCAACAGGGCATCAACATACCCATTTCCCCACATTCTCTGCAACATTTGTAATTCTCCTTGTTGTCAACTCTGCAATCTCAGCATTGTAGGGAGTAACCTCAGAGTTGCTTTAATTTGCAATTCTATTCTTAGTTAAGAGCATTTTTCCATATAGTTACCTATTCATATCCTTAGATCATTTATAAATTAGTAAATGGTATATCTACGCCCTTATCCAAATAACGAATAAAAATGTTAACTAGAAATGGGCCAAACAAAGTTCCCTGAAGGACTTAAGACATCTTTCCCAGATGACACTTAGCATCCACAGACAGATTAGAAACCATCTAACCAAACTACTGCACAGCCTATATCTATTAATTTATTGAACAAAAGCACAAGACACTGCCAAATACTTTGCTAAAACCAAGGTAAATTATATCTACTGAAATTCCCAATCTACTAGACAAGTAATCCGTTAACAAAACTTAAATATGTTAGTTGATGATGACCTATTCTTGATGAAACCCTGGTCTTGGTTTTTGAAGACCAGTTTCCTTTTGCTGGATTTCACTAACCATATCTTTAATAAAATCTAAATTTGGCAGCTAGGTTCTACAATAAGAGTCTGACTTGGAGTCAGGGCACCTGAATTTGAATCCTGCCTCAGACATCAGCAGTGTGACCCCTGCAAATGATTTTGTCTGCCTCAGTTTCCTCATCTGTAAAATGAGGTAGAACCTACCTTACAGAATTTTTGTGAGGATCAAATAAGATCACAAATGTGATCTTTGTGCAAAAATCTAAATGCTATACTATATAAACACCATCATGACTACCAATAGTGAAAATCAAGGTCACTAATCTATAGCTTGCAGATTCCATTTTCCGCTGTTTTTGAAAATCTGCAATCTTTACTCAGTGCGTTATCAATCCTATCTACCAGCTCTTATAATACCCTAGAATCCAGTTAATGTGGTCAAGGTGACATGAACTAAGGGCAGCACCTGGGTCCCTAGTGCAGACTTTCTGCTCTCCCCCGAGGCTAAGGACCATTCTCCTTTGTACCCTGGCATCCCTCACTGGCACCATGCAGGCTTCCTTTAACTCTTTCCCAACACCACTCTTACAGGACAATGTCATGTTTCTATATCTATCTTCCATTACCTGTGGCCCCTATTTCCACCTCGGCATGTCTTTTTAAAGTTTAAGTCGGCTGAGCAGCTGTATGGAAGCCCCTTCTCCAATCTGCTCTAGCTAGCTTGGTCAGATCTATCTACATCTACATAGCCTCAACAGATGCCACCAGTGCTTCCAACAGGAGGCAATAGGCTCCATCTAGCTGGACTATACCATGTTAAAATCACACTGGGGGGGGCGCTGAATGGTGCAGTGAAGAGAGCACCGGCCCTGGAGTCAGGAGAACCTGACATCACTTTACTGGGATCTGGACAACTATACCCAACTAAAGATCCTGTTGCATTCCTATTGATAGATTAAATCTAAAAAAGGTTCCCCTTCCAAAGTCTCTATGTGTTCTTTTCAGGCTAACTGGACAAGGCTCCTTTTCCATCTTCTGGGACACCTCCATCCCACCACCTGGCTGTTCCCAGAACAAGGGACTCTACCTCTCAACCACAGGCACTCATTGTGGCTGTCCCCTGGTACTTGGGCCACTCTCTTGGCTTCTCTGACTTCCTTCAAGTCCAAGCTAAAATCTCACCTCCTATAAGGAAGTCTTTCCCAACCCCTCTTTGCATCTTAGAGCCTTGACTGTTTCCTACTGGTTCAGTTTGCAGCTTGTTTGTACGTAGTTGTGTAAGTGGTTTCCTCCATCAGAATGTGAACTCCCTGAGAGCAGAGAATGTCTTTTGCCTTTCTTTGTATCCTCAGTGCTTAGCACAGTGCTGAGTACATAGTAGGCACTTAAATAAAAATTTAATGACTGACTATTAAAGAAGATAGCTAATAATTTTTTGGTTGGGGAAGAGTTCCCCTAATTAAATTCATTATATGTCTATTGTGTTAGGTCCCAGGACTACAAAAACCAAACAATACAATCCTTATTCTCAAGGAGATTGCATGGAAGTTGAGGAGGAGGGAGGGTCCTCAGAGGCTAAAAATTAGTACCAAAAAAAGCCCCAAATATATATACAGACATACACAGGGGCACACACATTGCACTTTATCACATAATCATCGAACCCTGGTTTGTTTTTGTTTTTTCCCAGTCCAAAAGCTGGTTCATAACCTTTCATCATGTAATCTTTGCATGGTATAATCCTGTTCATCAATGTACTTAAAAGGCAAACGGAGCAGCAATATAGTCACCAATGGCATATGGATACACATTTATGGCTCCTGTGCACTAGGAGTCTAGAATTGTCAGTGCCCAGCTATTATCATTCCCAAAAGTCAACTTGCAGTTTGTTTAGAGTTATGTAGTATCAATGGTATTGTCACTCTAGCCAATGAAGAGCTGTAGACAAAAGGGGAGTGAAGCTTCCATGAGAAAGTCACATGATATGGTAAGACTTCCATCTTCCCAATTTTAATGTATATTCGTGAGTATTCTGTGCATCCTAATCTTGCACCAAAGACAGTTTAGAAATGAATGATTTTTACATGATACATAATTGAAAAGGAAAAAGATGGGGGGGGGGGCAGAGCTAAGATGGCGGAGTAGAAACAGCTCATCCAAGGCACTCTGCTCCCAGATTCCCTCCAAACTATGTAAAAGGGGACTCTGAACAACTTCTGGAGCCCCAGCACCCACAGAACGACACAGAGAAGCTAACCTCCTGCTGAGGACAGCCCAGCAGCCCTGCAGGAAGGACCAGCCCAGCGGTCTGGGAGCCGGCAGCGCACAGCACGAAGAGCATGGGGAGCCGAGCCCAGTGGAGGTTTTAGCCCCAGGGCGGCAGGGCCAGCAGCCGGCTGGAGAGACCCCAGAACACTAGCAGCCATGGCGACTCCAGAATTATCAACATAGACATGCCTAGGACAAAGTGAGAGGTTAGTGTCCTATGGACTTTGGGACCAGTATTTCTGGAATGTGTCGGCTCCCTCCCCTGGGGGCTAGAAGCCACTGAGGAGACACGCCATTTTGTAGTTTTCAGAGGCAGCTCCAGCTCCTGGCCTGCGAACTGTAGGGAGATCCAGCGATCAGTCTTGGGGGGTAATCGCTCTTGCTTTAAGCTCCCTGGATCTGGATTGTGATCTAGAGTGGAAGTTGTGGGTGGGTTTACAGCTTGCCAGAAACGGAAGTTGCCCTCCCACACGTTCGGGACGAAAATTCCCCTATCTGGCCTTAAAGCCATAGTGTGGCAACAAGCCCAAAAGTCAAGTAATTAAGTGGCAACATGCCAAGGCAAAGGAAACAGAAAAATGCAACCTAGACTCCTATTTTGGGGGCATAGAGCGGGAAAAGGACTGTGAGGTCAGAAGTCCTGCTCCAAAAGCCCCAGGGGAAAACATGAGCGGGGTGCAGGCCATAGAGGACCTTAAGAAGGACTTTAAAAATCAAATAAGAGAAGTGGAGGAAAAATTGGAAAGAAATGAGAAGGATGCAGGAAAAGTATGAAATGAGGGTCAACAGCCTGACTGAGGAAAACAACACCTTAAAAAATAGACTAACTCAAATGGCAAAGGAGGCCCAAAAGGGCAATGAGAAGAATGCCTTAAAAAGTCGAATTTGCCAGATGGAAAAAGAATCTCAAAAGTTTACTGAGGAGATTCATTCCTTCAGAGTTGGACTGAAGCAAATGGAAGCTAATGACTTTATGAGAAATCAAGATGCTGTTAAGCAGATCCAAACAAATGAAAGATTAGAAGGCAATGTGAAATATCTCATGGGAAAAACCACTGACCTGGAGAATAGATCCAGGAGAGATAATTTAAAAATTATTGGACTACCCGAAAGCTATGATCAAAGAAAGAACCTATAAATACACCCTTCAAGAAATTCTCAAGGAAAATTGCCCTAATGTTTTAGATCCAGAGGGCAAAATAGAGGTTGAAAGAATCCACAGATCACCTCCTGAAAAAGATCCCAAAAAGAAAACTCCCAGGAAGATTATAGCCAGGTTCCAGAATCCCCAGATCAAGGAGAAAATACTACAAGCAGCCAGGAAGAAACAATTTCAATATTGTGGAAACACAATCAGAATAGCCCAGGACCTGGCAGCTTCTACACTGAGGGATCGAAGGGCATGGAATATGATATTCCAGAGGGAAAAAGAGCTGGGAATGAACCCAAGGGTCACCTACTCAGCAAAACTGAGTATTTTGTTTCAGGGGAAAACATGGTCATTCAGTGGAATAGAGGACTTTCAAGCATTCTTGAGGAAAAAACCAGAATTGAATAGAAAATTTGACATCCAGACACAAGAAGGAAGAGATGCCTGAGAAGGTAATCAGGGAAAAGAAATCAAAAGAACTTATCAAAGTTGAACTATTTACATTCCTATATGGAAACAAAATAACTGTGACTGATGAAATCTTTCTCACTATGAAAATAATGGAAGACGGGTGTGTGGTCATAGGAATACATATGTGAATGTGTGTGTACATGGTTACAGTTATATATGGATAGAGGGAATAGGTTGAATTTGTTGGGAAGGGAGAATACTCAAGGGATGAAATTATGAGGTGAGAGAGGAAAGTGGCAAGAGGAGATGGGGAGAGACAGGGTAGGGCAAACTATCTCATGCAGAAGAAGCAAGGGGAAGTAGTTGCAATGGAGGGGGAGAATAGGAAGGCAAAAAGGCAAAACCACATTCTCATTGAATTTGGTTCAGGGAGAGAATGACATACATACTAAATGGGATATCTCAACCTGCAGCAGAATAGGGGGAAGGGTGATGAGAGGAGGGATGATGGATGGGAGGGCATCCTTGGGGGGGGGGGAGGTTGGAAGTACCCACTATAGAAGAGGGACAGGATCATGTAGGGAATGGACCAGGTGGGGGGTGGGATGAGTGGGAGGGAATTATAAGCAGCCTTGTACAATATATCTACTATGATAATGTTTTGCATAGCTAGACATGTATAACATATACTGAATTACTTATCTCCCCAGAGGGAATGGGTGACAAGGGAGGAAGGAAATGGATCTGAAATTCAAGGTCTTAAGATTAAATGTTTCAAATATATATAAATACTATTATTAAAAGGAAAAAGCTTCACACAATAGTCGAACCCCATTTTGTCATAGAATCTGCAAAGATTACGTGATGAAATATCATTTAGTATGTCATATGAGGAGATAAACATTTAACATTTAGGGGATGGGGGACTGATCATTGTGAATGCTGAGGAGTGAGAAACAAATATATATTTGAGCACCTTCATCTAGGTATTAACTAACTCGAGGTTACAGGAATATAAAAATCAATAAATTCTCTGCCCTAACAAGTTTAATTAGTAAAGGAAATTGTAACAGCTGTGTACACAAATACAAATAAAAAGGGAAAATTACTGAATGGCATAAAAAAGGTACAAATAAACTACAGCATGACAGTTGAGAGGAAAGAAGGAGCACAGTCAATTAGGTGGAAAAGAAATCAGGACAAATGTGATAGAACAAGGATCTTGGGCAACAAATGGTCATCCCAGCAGAAATGCTGACCATGATGAAAGTAGTAAGAATTTTCCTTATGGGTGGCTAGGTGGTGCAGTGAGTAGAGTGCTGGTCCTGGAGTCAGAAGGACCCGAGTTTGGATACCACCTCAGACAATGCACACACAAACAAAAAAAACCTAGTTGTGTGACCTTGGGCAAGTTACTTAACCCCAATTGCCCTCCAAAAAGAAAAAAAAAAGAATTTTCCTTAAAACTGTTTTAAATGACTTTCATAGCACTTGCTAAGGGTTAAACTTACAGTATTTAAGAACAGTTTATAATTGTGACATTGATAGTAAGGTAAGGCACAGTACTATTAAAGATCAGGCAGCTGGGTGGGACAGCACACATGGAAGCTCTGCACATTTAGAGCCAGGAAGACCCAAGCTCCAACACCACCCAAATGTTGCCCAGAGGTTCGATCCTGGGCAAGCCACCACACATCCCTGGCCCCCTTAGTCTCAGTTTCTTCAGCTATACAAGGGGATTAATAGCACCCACCCAACAGGCTATCTGCACGGATCAAATGGATCAAATAAGATAACTCGAGTTAAAGTGTCTGCAAACTCTAAAATGCTAAACTGTGAGCTATTATTAGATTAAGATCTACACTAGTGACAACTGTACCTAAATTAATATGCTTATTCAGTGCCATACCAAACTACCAAATAATTATTTTACAGTGCTTAAAAAAATTCATCTGGAGGAAAAAAAGGTCAAGAATATGAAGGAATCCATTAAAAAGTGAAGGAAACAAGCCCAGCAGGACCAGATTCCAAACCGTATTGCACAGCAGCAATGAAAACAATGGGTACTGGCTAAGAGGAGCAGTGGATGGTGGGACAGATCAGGTTAAATAAGGTTCAGAGAGGAATGGGGTGAGATCACAAACTAGAATGAGTTACCTTTAAGATCTATGAGTAAAGGAAGATTCTTATGACAAAACAAGAAAGAGAGAGGATCACAGCAAATAAAATGGACGATTTTGGACATGTGAAATCAAAATGTTTTTGCACCAACAAAAACGATTCAGACAAAATTATAAGGAAGGTAAGCAACTGGGAACAATCTCTACAACAAATGTCTCTGATAAGGGCTTCATTTCTCAAATGTATAGGGAACTGAACCAAATTTATAAAAATTAGCACTATTCCCCAAATTGACAAATGGTCAAAGGATATGAACAGAGAGTTTTCAGAAGAAGAAAGCAAAGCTATCAACGGTCATATAAAAATGCTTTAAATCACTAGTAATTAAAGAAGTGAAAATTAAGATAACTCTGAGGTATCCCTTCACCCCCATTAGACTGGCGAAGATGACAGGAAAACGACAAGTTCTGGAATGGATATAGAAAAATATGGATACTGATGTACTGTTGGTGGAGTTGTGAAATGGTCTGGAGAACAATTTGGAGCTATGCCCAAAGAGATATAAAAACGTGCACACCCTGGGATCTAACAATAACACTACCAGGTCTCCATCCCAAAGAGACCAAAGAAAAAGAAAAAGGACCTAGATGTATAAAAATACTTACAGTAGCTCTTTTTGTGGTGGCAAAGAATTGGAAACTGAGGGGATGCTCACCAACTGAGGATTGTCTGAACAAGTTGTAGCCTATGATTGTGATAGAATACCACTGTGCTATAAGAAATGGAGGAGGCAGGACAGTTTCAGAAAAACCTGTGAAGTCTTATATGAACTCATGCAAAGTGAAGTGAGCAGAAACAGGAGAACATTAGACATAGAAACAGTAATATTATAAAGATGATCAACTGTGAAACTTAGTTATTCTGATCAAGAAAATAATTCCAAGACAATTCCAAAGGACCCATGATGAAAAATACTTACCCACCTCCACAGAGAACTGATCAACTCTGAGAAAAGACTGAAGCACATTTTTTTCACTTTCTTTGTTTCTTGACTTTGTTGTTGATGTTGTTTTGCATCAGCTAATACAGAAATATGTTTTGCATGTCTTCACATCTATAATAGCTATCATATTGCTTGCCTTCTCAATGGGAGGGGAAGGGGCAGAAAGGAGGGAAATAATTTGGAGTTCAAAATTTAAAAATATAAAAAGGGGAGACCTACACTATATTCATTCAAACTAAAGTATGGGAAAGTAGAAAGTGAACTAGACACTTTATTTAATACCTTCCACATGCAAGTGGAAATAAATACAAATATAGGTTTCTTTCCTCACAGAGTATTCATTCTATTCTATCCAACAAGTATTTTTTTACTTCTCTCACTAAACAATATTAATACCATAAAATGTTTAAGTAATCCCAGGTCATATATTTGAGAAATTCATCACATACTTAACACACACACAAAACCACATAATTCAATGTGAATATAAACTCTCTAATATAACCTATGTGAAAATGTTATGGCTTAATATACATATTGTGAAAGTAAAAAGAAAAGCTGACTATTCAAAACTATTTATCATTGAATACTTGGAATATCATTACTATAATACTATATAAACACACTTAAAGACCCTGCAAGAGCCAAATTAGCAAAGAAAAAACAACAATGGAGTGGTCAAACAGCATATGCACAAAGAAATCAGAAGAGCCACTGATCATCGTGCCCCATACTCAGCCAAGGATCACTACTGGAAGAGCAAAATACTGAGACAAAAACCCAAGTGAAGAGGCAAAGACTATAACCAAACCCTTCTTTCTTCAGCACTCTCAATGTTGTAGCACTGTGCTAAGTGAAGGAACAGGGAGTTTTGTGTTTTTTTTTTTAATTTACTCCCCGCTCCTTTGTGGGAAGAGGGTGACCCTCTCCATGACAGATCAGGGAGAGGAGGTGTGTTACAGAAGATGAAACAAGAATTTATACCATAACAGTCAAGCCCCCTCCCATGGCTGTCCCTTCTCCTATTGGCTAGGAGGTGGGTGTACAATCTGGGCTCAAAAATCTCCCCCAAAGATAAGGAACAAAGAAGCTTGACACTATCCCCTATTGGCTGGGAGGCGGGCAGGGTACCAGGGTACCGTTCATGCCCTTATTTGGCAAATGCTAAATCGAGGGAGGGGGGCCTAATGCTTTAAGGGTGTGGCAAACAAAAGCAGAGGTAAATAAGACTCCTGAAGAGGTCTAATGCTGATATGGCAGCAGTAAAGGGAGGGGGTTAGGGGAGAGAACAATGAAACCCAAACTCAGGCTTGCTCCCACAAAACTTATGGGCTGAGAAGTTTTACTTTTCCCAAGCTTTAGGCACAGGCAGCCCATCCAACAGTGAGAACACTACTTTGGTAGTACAGGTGAGAAGTGGGGTGTCTTGAGTAGAGAGATGGGAATGTAGAAAATACACAATCTGTGGATTGGG
This sequence comes from Gymnobelideus leadbeateri, assembly GCA_011680675.1. Classification (NCBI taxonomy): domain Eukaryota; kingdom Metazoa; phylum Chordata; class Mammalia; order Diprotodontia; family Petauridae; genus Gymnobelideus; species Gymnobelideus leadbeateri. The sequence continues at coordinate 1,270,790 of WOXC01004713.1, forward strand.
TAAGAGGTTGGCAGGAGGTTTGTGAACCAGGGTGACTGGGAGGGTACTGGTGTCCACAACAATTAATAGGGAAGTTGGAAAAAAAGGGAGGTTTTAGGGGAAAAAAATGAATTGTTTTGGACATATCCAAAAGCTTATGATGGGATTCTGAGACTGCATCTTAGGCAAGAGGTTAGGCATGGATAAAAATCTGGTAAGAGGTTAGGCATGGATAAAAATCTGGTAATCATCTACATATCGATGAGAATTGAACCCATGGGAAGTGATGGGGAGCAAAACAGCATCATGGGGGCGGGTGCACAGCAATGGTTTGTGGGTATGACCCAGAAGATCCATCAAGACCAGGAAAAAGAGTGGTCAGACCAGGAGAATCAGGAAAAACAAAGTCACAAAAATCAAAGGAACAAACAATCCAGGAGGAGATAGTGATCAACAGTGCCAAAGGCTATGCAGAAATCAAGAAGGAAGAGATAGAGAAAAGCCACTGGATTGGGCAATTAAGAGATCACAGATACCTTTGGAGAGTTCAGTTTCAGAGGAATGAAGAGGTCAAAAGGCAGACAGCTGAGGGCTTAAAAGAGAATAAGAGAAAGCAAACAGGGATAGGACAGTCAATAAAGTGAAAGATTTTTCTATTTCTTTAAAGGATGAAGGAGACTTTGTCAAGTTTGTAAGTAACAGGAAAGGAAGCAATAGACAGGGAGAGGTGGAAGATAAAAGGAAAAGGTGGGGGGTAGGGGAGACATATATAAACCAAAAAGCTATGCATCCAGAATAAGAAAAGGGGGGAGGGGAGGCAGCTAGGTGGGACAGTGAATAGAGCACTGGCCCTGGAGTCAGGAGCACCTGAGCTCAAATCGGCCTCAGACACTTAAACACTTACTAGCCATGTGACCTTGGGCAAGTCACTTAACCCCAGTTGCCCTTCCCTCCCCCTCCAAAAAGAAAAGAAAAAAAGAAAAAAAAGTTAGGGGGATCGTTGCACTAAACAGTTCTGATAAAAATCTGACATTTAATGAACACGAAGTGATGCACATTTAAAATAACAAGTCATTTTCCAATAGTAAGTATTGACAGAAAAGGCAGAAGAAATTCTCCAAAGTGGTCAAAATGCTAATCAAAGTATTGCAAATTACAATTCTGATCTATTAGAGTCAAATTAACAAAGATGAGAAAATTAAACGTTATTTTAAAAAGGAGCAAACTAATATGTGCTGATGGAGTTGTGAATCAGTTCCATCAAAAGTAATATGGAATTTTAAAATAAAAAAATATACACTAATAAGTGAGGTGACATATATAAAGCACTTTGCAAACCCTGAAAGGCAAACAGAAATGCTGGCTATTACTGTCACTATTATACTTATCTCTGTCAGTTACAGCAAAGTGTCTCATAAGCACCAAAGACATCAGTACACACTGTTAAAGCATAATCACCAAAAAGAATTAACTATGAATTACTTCTTGTGGGCAATTTGGAAATTATCAAAAAATTTAAGAAATTTCAAATTTACTATTTTAATGGACTATAAACAAAGCTAAGGCTTACACAACCTAAACGTTTGCTAAGTTATATCTCTACCAGCTAAAACTCAACCAAGCATTAAAATTAACCTGGAAATGCACATATTCCCTAAAATAAGATGATACTTTACCTCAGGGATATTTTTTTATTCTAGTCACAGACTTATTCTTCAAAGCCATGAAAAACAACCTTTAAATTTTCATGTCTCCGTCACCTTTACAGTAAAGTAACCTTAAAATAAGGAAGTGACTGTGCAGATTTCGTGTTACAAACAAAAATACAAGTAAAAAGCAAACTTCTACTTTTGTCACTTTAATGTTACAATTCTATCTAAAAGCCTTTGAATACAAAGCAGATTACTATGATATATAAGAATTGCTTAGCTTTTATCAAATTAGTAAAAGGCACTTGATATTTGACATTCTATGCTGACAGTGTCAACATATACTCAAGAAAAACACCTCAGTATGGCTCAACAATCTGATCTCCATTTTTCTTTTTGAATTCATTCTCTCCATACAAAATATAAATGCCTATAAATTACCCACAAAGTGTAATTTTAAAAAAGCATTCCCTGACTTCCATTTAGTTCTGTCACATATTTATAAACGAATTTTTTTCTTTTAGCATATTAATACATATATTTCTTTCAAATACTTGCACTAGAAGGTATTTTACACATGGCTTTACATTGTAAAGTGACTAAAAACTTTTATTCCTAATACAAGTAAAATTTTAATTCAATTTTTAAGCTGCCATGAAAACATATGGTCCTCAATCAGGGAAAATATCTTCCTTTTATATAAAGAGGCATGTTCCACAGAAATAGTGTGTATAAATGTATGTTAAAACTCGAAAATAATTTCATAATTTCTAATAATCTTCAATTTACATACTAAAGAAACTACATTAAATTTTTAAAAACCTACACAGTACTGTATTGAGCACCTTCCACACTTTTGCAAATAGGTCTAAATGTCATTTTTTTCTCAATATTTAACCAATGTGGGTACACCTTCCAATAAATATTACCTGCTAAGCTGTCTCAATCCTGTACAACTATGGTCCGTTTCTTCCAGAAGGCAAGAGCAGGAAGCCTGCCTCTGGTTTCTGCCGTCCATCTGGTAATCCTAACTCTCCCAACCCATTTGATCCCCATACTTTGAACATACATGTCATCAATGAAATCATTTATACCACACTGTGAGTGAAGATAGTATTAGGCTATAGTTAGCATTAGACAGTAACAGGCTGCTTCGGCCTGCTTAGGCCCAGGATGTACATCTCTCTCCTTTGCCTCCTGGGACTCCTGAAATTTGGATTCCTAAAAAAGTATGGTATGACATGATTCCCAGTCATACAATATCATCATAATGATGTGGAAAAGATGTGGTTTGTTTCCAAGGAACATGAAAATCATTCAGTTGTCCCTTCCCTCTCCCTAATTTGCCACCTCTTATTGGATGCTTCACTGCTATTCCCAACAGGCCCAAAGTGCCCCAATCCTTAGAAAACTTTCAGAGAACCCTCCCATCTACCTCTTAAGTTATCAGCCCATACGTCTCCTTTTGTCTACACTGACTTCCTCCATTTCAGCTTCCTTCTCAAGGAGGCCAAACAATCTCTTCATGGCTAAATCAGCTATTCCCTTCCTTTGTCTTCACCCTTCCTGACCCCTCAAGCTTCAGAGGCTGCTGACAGCCCCTTCTTGCAAAGACTCTCATCCTAAGGTTTTGGGGGCACTGCTCCCTCTTGTTTCTCCCATCACTGCCAGTGATGAGTCTTCTCTATTTTCTCCCCAGTATCCTCATCAGTTCTCCACCCTGCATATGGCAGTGCAGACCAGGGCTCAGATCTGGTCCCTCTTTTCTTCTCTTTCCACACCCGGATCAGCAAACATGGATTCAGCTACAATCTCTACTCGGAATCCTCCCAAGTCATTAGACCCATCATCCCGCATTTCTCTCCTGAACTTGAATAGTGCATCACAAACTCTCTCTGCAGATCTCTACCCTGATGTCCCACAGGCATCTCAAACTTGACACGTCCTCATTAGCTTTTCCCCTTAACCCTCCTCACCAATATTCTAACTTTCTATTTCTGACAAGGGCGCCACCACCCTTCCAGTCACCCTGGCTGCAGCACATCTCGTGCCAAAATAGACTCATCCCATGTAAGCCACACACAGAACGTTACTGGATTTTTACTGAACACGGGGAGTAACACAATCACATCTGCAGTTAAGGAAAATCACTTCGGCAGCTACATAAAGGATGATTTGTAGTGGGGAGACCTTTAAAGTAGGAAACTGTTAGGAAGGCCACTGCAAAAATAAGGGTGATGGGGGTCTGAACTAAGGTAGAGAGAAAGGCACTCAAGTGTGAGATGTGAGCACTATTACAGAAGCAGGAACTTATCCAACCATTCTGGAGAGCAATCCGGAATTATGCCCAAAGGATTATAAATAATTTCATACCCTTTGACCCAGCCATACCACTTCTAGGGTTATATCCCAAAGAGATCATAGAAGTGGGAGGAAGACCCATATGTACAAAAATATTTTTAGCAGCCCTTTTTGTGGTTGCAAAGAATTGGAAACTAAAGGGGTGCCCATCAATTGGGGAATGGCTAAACAAGTTATGGTATATGAATGTAATGGAATATTATTATGCTATAAGAAACGAGGAGGAGACGGATTTCATAATTACCTGGAGAGACTTATACAAACTGATGCTGAGCGAGAAGAGTAGAATCAGAAGAAATTTGTATACAATCACAGACATACCATATCTGTGATGACCAACTATGACAGACTGGAATCTTTTCAGCAATGCAGTGATATAAGTTAATCCCGAAAGACTCAAGAAAGTGAGAAATGCGCCATCCAGAGATATAACTAGAAAGAACTGAGCCTGAATCCTGATGGAAGCAAACTAAATGATCTTTTTCTTTTCATTGTTTGGTTTTATTTCTTCCTCACCACCTTTCATCGCACCCAGTACAATACGCCTTTGTAATTGGAATAATGTCTACTATGAATGCATTTGCAGATCCTATACTGGACTATATGCTGTCATGGGGGGTGGGGGGAGGGAGGTAAAGGAAATTTGAAAATCAAGGAACTATGGAATTGAATATTGTTAACTGAAACTAAACTAATAAATTAATTAAAAAAAAAAAAGAGTTAAGGTCAAAGCCCTTTAAAAAGAAGGCAAGTGAAATCTAAAGAGCCTCATCTAGGATTATTTGAGTGCTAAACAACAAAGCCAAGACTGGAAACCAGGGCTTCTGCCTCTAAATCCACCACTGTTTCCCACACATGACTTCAAAGGGTCCAACTGGCTTGGAAATGTTTCAACTCCAAGCAAATTTGGGCATAGAGGGTAGGAATCCTCTATTTCTTTCCATGCCCATGCTTTTGACCACATCCACTGATATTAAGAAGCCACACAATGATTCAGCACAATATGAAAGCACAGCAATACTTCTCCCAGCAGCAATAATTTAAATCGGCTAGAATTAGATAAGAATAATCTACTTCCCACTGCTTTGTTAACCAGCAGGAAACAAAAATGTAAAGTAACAGACACAACAGAGCCAGTACCTGTTATAGAACATTTCTGATCAAATAAGTGAGGAAAAGAAAAACCTCCAATAATACAGACAGCAGAGACACCAAGAGGCAGGCAAAACATCCAATATGACAACAACAAAAGAGGTGACATTTAAATACAAAGCCTCAGAAGGCTGGAAACACTCTTCTGATCCCTGAGCAAGCCCACAGGGAGAGAAGAGGAAACCAAAAGGGAGCTAGGTGTACTGGAAGCAAAACTACACACGAGTCTCTTCTGATTTCAAGCCCAATTCTGATATTGCTAACCCAGACTGCCCCTCAAAACTTGCTTCATTTAGGAGGAAATTCCATATTGCTTCATGACAAAGAGATCTATATTTACAAGTTAGTTTGTTACTCAAAGGGAAATTGGCAGGACTACTGAAATTAACTCTAAATACAACAAATGGAGGAAACAGACAGGAAAATCATCTCATTATGAAACAAATGAGATACTTTGTTTTGTCTAAAACTTGGTTTTAAAGGTCATGCTATCAAGTCTATTTTTAATTTTTATTGATATATTTTATTTTAATATCACCTTCATTTTCAAATATATCCCTGCCCCCTCCTATCCCTCACACTAACAACCAACCAGTCCTTGTAATAAAAAAATAAGGGAGGAGGAGGAGGAGAAGCACTAAGTCAATCTAATGGCCATATTCAGTGAGTCTGACAACACACACAAGGCTCTTCCACTCATACATAGAAGGGAGAGATGAAAATTGGACAAACTTGGTCATTACGATAGTGTTAGGGGCCGGGGGGACACAAGTATTTTTATTGATACCCTTGTTTCTATATCACCATGTATCCCAACCCCATGTCCAAGAGTAATTCCCTATAAAAAAAGAAACAGTTCAACAAAACTGACCAACCCATCAAGAGAATAATAATAATAGGGGGCGGAGCCAAGATGGCAGAGTAGAAACAGCACTCCAAACCACACCACTTCAAAATTATGTAAAAGGGGACTATGAACGACCTCTGGAGCTCCAGCACCCCACAGAACGACAGTGAGGACAGCTCAGCAGGGAGCAGCCAGCACAGCACTCTGGGAGCTGAGCCCAGGACCGTTTGACTTGGAGGTCCAGGGCAGCCGGGCCAGCAGCTGGCTGCAGGGACCCCAGACCCCAAAACACCACTGGTGTTTTCAGAATTATCAACACAAATATGCCTAGGACAAAGTGAGAGGTTAGTGACCTATGGACTTTGGGACCAGTATTTGGGAGTGCATCAGCTTCCTCCCCTGGGGGTGAGAAGTAGCTAAGCAGCAGCAGCACAGCCAACATTTTGCAGCTTCAGTTGCAGCTTCAGCTCCTGGCCTGCGAACTGTATGGGGAGGGGGATCCAGCGATTAGTCTTGGGGGATAATCGCTCTTGCTTTAACCTCCCTGGATCTGGATTGCGGTCTGGGGTGGGTATCCAGCTTGCCAGAGCTAGTAGGGGCTTCACAAAGACCACCCAACTAATACCTCTGGAAGTTGTGAAGACCCCAACGTTTGGGACAGAAGCTCCCCTGTCTGGTGGCAGAGTCCTACTGTGGCAACAAGCCCAAAAGTCAAGTAATTAAGTGGCAACATGCCTAGGCAAAGGAAACAAAACAGAAAAATGCAAAATTAGACTCCTATTTTGGGGGCAAAGAGGATCAAAGCATGGAACAGGAGGAGGGCTGTGAGGTCAGAAATCCTGTACCAAAAGCCCCAAATGTAAAAATGAGTGGGTTACAGGCCATAGAGGACCTTATGAAGGATTTTAAAAACCAAGTAAGAGAAGTGGAGGAAAAATTGGGAAGAGAAATGAGAAGGATGAAGAAAAAATATGAAAGGAGAGTCAACAGCCTGACTGAGGAAAATAACATCTTAAAAAATAGACTAACTCAAGTGGCAAAAGAGGCTCAAAAAGGCAATGAGGAGAAGAATGCCTTAAAAAGCCAAATTTGCCAGATGGAAAAAGAATCTCAAAAGCTCACTGAGATTCATTCCTTCAGAGTTAGACTGGAGCAAATGGAAGCTAATGACTTTATGAGAAATCAAGATGCTGTTAAGCAGATCCAAACAAATGAAAAAATAGAAGGCAATGTGAAATAGCTCATGAGAATAACATTTATATAGTATTTACTATGTGTCAGGCACTATGCAAAGGGCTTTACAAAGAGTATCTTATTTGGTCTTCACAAGAACCCTGGGAAGTAGGTAATTACCCCCATCACTGCTCCCTTTTTATAGCTGAGGAAACTAAGGCACAAATTAAATGACTTTGCCCAGGGTCACACCGCTGGGATCTGAGGCCACACTTCACTCAGGTCTCCCTACCCCAGGGCTGGTGCTCTGTCTCCTGCACTCCTGAGCTGACAAGGTGGGCCTTGCTCAAGCACTCCATCCCCAGAGCACTGCACCCCACAAACACGGAGGGATGAAACAGAAAAAAGAGTCTCATCCATGCTCTTTTCCAGAGCCAAGCTCGGGAGTATCCAAAAGCATAAGACACTAAAACCATGTGGTGTAGGGTCAAACCGCCCTATAAACCAAAAGGTCTCAAAGGCCTAACTATACTATAGCAAAGCCTAAATACTAATCTAGGAGGTCTGGGGCATCCTCAGATCTCCACTCCTACCCCAGCTGATTCACCTTCCTCTCTCTGCACCTCTGGAACCCCCTAATCTCCATCTACACCACCACCCTAGCTGCCTTACTTGTACCAGTATAGGAGGCTCCTCACCTGCTTCTCTGACTTCAGGCCCTACCTGCCACCAGACCTGGTTACCCTCATGCTCAAGGAGCTCCTAATGGCTCCCCAGTGCCTTTAGGATTAAGTATACCCTCCTGTGGCAGTTAAAGTCCTTCATGACCTGGACCTTTGCCCAGGCTACCTTTCCAGGCCAAGACTACAGGTTCCTCCACTCCATGCTCCATTCATCCTATAAGACTACTTGCTCCTCCCCATCCATTCCATTCCATTCCCTTTCCTACCACCCACCTTCACCTTTGCCCTCAATGTACCCTCCACCCAAAATGCTTTCTCTCTCAGTTTCCCCTCCTGGAAACCCTGGCTCCTTTCAAAGACCAGCTCCAGTGCCACCTTCATCAAGAGGCCTTTCTTTGTATCAGTTTCTCTAGCATCTAGTTCAGTACCTAGCACATATTTCTAGCATATTGTCTGAAAAAAGGTAAAACTTCTATTGAAAATGCTTGAAGTCAAACAATTTGCGTCTTAAATGTATGAGTTTCGGGGTGGAGCCAAGATGGCGGAGTAGAAACAGCTCATCCAAGCCTCTCTGCCCCCAGATTCTCCACAAACTATGTAAAAAAGGACTCTGAAAATCTTCTGGAGCTCCAGCACCCACAGAACGACACAGAGAAGCTAACCTCCCGCTGAGGACAGCCCAGCACCCTGCAGGAAGGACCAGCGCAGTGGTCTGGGAGCCGGCAGCTCGCAGAGCGCAGGAGCCGAGCCGAGCCCAGGTCCACGTGAGCCGAGGTTTTAGCCCCAGGGCGGCAGGGCCAGCAGCGGCTGGAGGAACCCCAGAACACCAGGAACTGTGGAGACGCCAGAATTATCAACATAGACTTGCCTAGGACAAAGTAAGAGGTTAGTGTCCTATGGACTTTGGGACCTGTATTTGGGGAAATGTGTCAGCTCCCTCCCCTGGGGGCTAGAAGCCACTGAGGAGACACGCCATTTGGTAGTTTTCAGAGGCAGCTCCGGCTCCCAGCCTGCAATTAATTGTAGGGAGATCCAGCGATCAGTCTTGGGGGGGTAATCGCTCTTGCTTTAACCTCCCTGGATCTGGATTGTGATCTAGGGTGGAAGTTGTAGGTGGGTTTACAGCTTGCCAGAAACGGAAGTTGCCCCCACACGTTCGGGACGAAAATTCCTCTAGCTGGCCTTAAAGCCATAGTGTGGCAACAAGCCCAAAAGTCAAGCAATTAAGTGGCAACATGCCAAGGCAAAGGAAACAGAAAATGCAACCCTAGACTCCTATTTTGGGGGCATAGAGCGGGAAAAGGACTGTGAGGTCAGAAGTCCTGCTCCAAAAGCCCCAGGGGAAAACATGAGTGGATTGCAGGCCATAGAGGACCTTAAGAAGGACTTTAAAAAATCAAATAAGAGAAGTGGAGGAAAAATTGGAAAGAGAAATGAGAAGGATGCAGGAAAAGTATGAAATGAGGGTCAACAGCCTGACTGAGAAAACAACACCTTAAAAAATAGACTAACTCAAATGGCAAAGGAGGCCCAAAAGGGCAATGAGGAGAAGAATGCCTTAAAAAGTCGAATTGCCAGATGGAAAAAGAATCTCAAAAGTTCACTGAGGAGATTCATTCCTTCAGAGTTAGACTGGAGCAAATGGAAGCTAGTGACTTTATGAGAAATCAAGATGCTGTTAAGCAGATCCAAACAAATGAAAGATTAGAAGGCAATGTGAAATATCTCATGGGAAAAACCACTGACCTGGAGAATAGATCCAGGAGAGACAATTTAAAAATTATTGGACTACCTGAAAGCCATGATCAAAGGAAAGAACCTAGAAATCACCCTTCAAGAAATTCTCAAGGAAAACTGCCCTGATGTTTTAGATCCAGAGGGCAAAATAGAGGTTGAAAGAATCCACCGATCACCTCCTGAAAAAGATCCCAAAAAGAAAACTCCCAGAAATATTATAGCCAGGTTCCAGAATCCCCAGATCAAGGAGAAAATACTACAAGCAGCCAGGAAGAAACAATTTCAATATTGTGGAAACACAATCAGAATAGCCAGGACCTGGCAGCTTCTACACTGAGGGATCGAAGGGCATGGAATATGATATTCCAGAGGGCAAAAGAACTGGGAATGAACCCAAGGGTCACCTACACAGCAAAACTGAGTATTTTGTTTCAGGGGAAAATATGGTCATTCAGTGGAATAGAGGACTTTCAAGAATTCTTGAGGAAAAACCAGAGTTGAATAGAAAATTTGACATCCAGACACAAGAAGCAAGAGATGCCTGAGAAGGTAATCAGGGAAAAGAAATCAAAGGAACTTATCAAAGTTGAACTATTTACATTCCTATATGGAAAAGCAATAACTGTGACTGATGATATCTTTCTCACTATGAAAATAATGGAAGGGGGTGTGGTCATATGAATACATATGTGAATGTGTGTGTATATGGTTACAGTTATATATGGATAGAGGGCATAGGTTGAATTTGTTGGGAAGGGAGAATACTCAAGGGATGAAATTATGAGGTGAGAGAGGAAAGTGGCAAGAAGAGATGGGGAGAGACATGATAGGGTAAACTATCTCATGTAGGGGAAGTGGTTGCAAAGGAGGGGGAGAATAAGGAAGGCTAAAAAGGCAAAACCACATTCACACTGAATTTGGTTCAGGGAGAAAATGACATACATACTAAATGGGATATCTCAACCTGCAGCACGATAGGGGGAAGGGGGATGAGAGGAGGGATGATGGAAGGGAGGGCATCCTTGGGGTGAGGGGAGGTTGGAAGTACCCACTATAGAAGAGGGACAGGATCATGTAGAGAATGGACCAGGTGGGGGGTGGGATGAGTGGGAGGGAATTATAAGCAGCCTTGTACAATATATCTACTATGATAATGTTTTGCATAGCTAGACATGTACAACATATACTGAATTACTTATCTCCCCAGAGGGAATGGGTGACAAAGGAGGAAGGAAATGGATCTGAAATTCGAGGTCTTAACATTAAATGTTTCAAATATATATAAATACTATTATTAACACTCTTTTGCTTATAATTGGGAGATAAGATGTGCAGGCATTAGGACACAAAGATTCACCTTCCTCTAATGGAAAAGTAGAAGGGGGTATGGGAGAAGGTATGGGAGAGAGCAGATTGGAGGAAGCGATATCTTGTGGGACTGCTATTCTGGGATGTTGGGTAGGGGAATAATGGGGGGAAAATGACTGTAACTCAAAATCTGGCGGAAATGAATGATGTAAAACAGAAGTTAATAAAGTATTTGTTTAAAAAAAAAATGTATGAGTTTCCAATTATCTGGAGACCCTTAGTAGCCTGGATTTTCAATAGAGCTGAATTCTAATTAACAGTGATTAACGGGATTCCACATCCAATGTTAAACGTTTATTAAGCACCCACTATGTGCCTGACATTGCAGATACAGAGACAATGAATTAAACGATCCCTACTCAGAAAGGGCTTCCTAAAGGAAGAGACCAACAAAAACGTGTGTGCGCAAAATAGAGCATAAGCCCAAATCAATGATGATGGCTTCCAGTTAACACTACAATCCTATGAATGAAAGAAATACTCCAATACTACACTGACTGTGGTAGGCGGGGAGGACTACAGAGCCATAAAGGCACAAATGCAGGGCACTCCTTAGAAGAAAGCTGCACATGCACAGTTTAAAAAGAAAGGCCTCAGTTTTGGGAAGCATTTAAGAATTCTATCTAATCGGAATTGTCCTTTAACATCTATAATTCCCACATCCCATCAAATTACTGTGGGCTTATTTTTTCACATTCATGCTAGAATAAGACAAAATTTTAACCAAGCACAATTTTACAAAGGAAACTTGATTGCTCCTCTCTATCCTCCAGATTTGGTGCTCCCTCCAGGGAAGCATCACCCAGGCCTACCACACCTGCCCCATACCCTGCACTACAGCTTCCAGAGAGGTCCTCTCAGTACGCTGAAGTCCTTCTGCATTCTCCTTATACGGCAAAGATCCCAATGGAGAAAGGGCTGGAGAAGAAGGAAGAAGGCAAGGAAGAAGGCAAAGGCTTTATTGTTTAAAATAAACAGCCTCAAAAAGCCCAACACTTAAGCAAATAGTATTTCAGGTTCTGAATATGTGAGTTTGGGGCAGCTAGGTGGCACAGTGAATAGAGCACCGGCCTTGTAGTAAGGAGGACCTGAGTTCAAAACTGACCTCAGACACACTTACTAGCTGTGTGACCTTGGGCAAGTCACTTAACCCCCAATTGCCCTACCTTCCCCCTCAAAAGCAAAAGAGAGAGGGAGAGAAAGAAAGAAAGAAAGAAAGAAAGGAAGGAAGGAAGGAAGGAAGGAAGGAAGGAAGGAAGGAAGGAAGGAAGGAAGGAAGGAAGGAAGGAAGGAAGGAAGAATGTGCAAGGGTTAATTTTATTCCTCAATTCCTAGACTACTTGCCCCCTGATTCCTTACACACTCTCATCACTACACCAAATTAGCAGCCTCGAAAAGTTGGAGACAAGTCAATGTTTAAAAGTATCTTTTTGTGCCTGCCATACTCTAGGCCTGAGAGAGAGAGAGAAAGTTTTAGGTATCTTCTGATCTGGACCGAGCCAGACATACATAACACTATCACACAAAATAAACACACATAAAGGATTTGAGAGACACAAAAGTAGGGTTTTATTACCTGAAAGGTAACAAGGAGGAAGGGCGAGGCCACCTGGAACAGGGAAGAAATACATGAGGACTGCAGCCAAGAGGGAGCCTTTAGAAATGAGTTGTACAGAGATTAACAGTCGAAAGGAGATATGTAATTAGACCTGAAAGGCCTTTTCAAACAACTGTCCTTGGAACATCAATCTAAACTATCAGGAGAGGATTCCCAGCAGTCACTAGAATGCAAAGAATAAAGAGGGTATCAGGTAAGCAATCCTTCCCTTTTTGCCCTTCACCTCAGCAATAAACAAATACCCTCGAGAACTGAAACCTCACCTACTCTAGAGAAAAGCCAAGTATCTGGGGATTTCATTTGAGTCTCTCCCTGGCAAACCAGGCTCAGTATTTACTCTTCCATATGCTCTAGCAGAACTAACCTCTTCCTGCCCCAGGGCTCATGTTCTCCTGCATGAGTTTGCTCATTCTGATCCCCCTCTGAACACCAACTAGCCCTACTCATTCCCATCACTTATTCAAATACTGTCCATCCTAAAGGCCCAGATCATAAATTTAGAGCTGAACGAAGCCTTTAAGGCCATCTAGTCCAAACTGAGGTCCAGAGATATCACTTGACTTACCAAGGGTCAGTCTCAGAGGCAGTATTTGAACGAGGGGCCTCTTGCCTTCCAAGCCAGTGCTCCTTCTGCTACCACGCTGTGCCTGAACATAGCCCTTCCAAGGCTCATTCTTCCCTTTTCTGATCTCCTAGAGAACTCACTTCATTAACAAGCACTGCTATCAAGCATATATTTGAACAAGACTCAGTTTTAGGAGCTGGGGGCCTGCCCAAAGACAAAATGAAAACCCTCCCTCCTTTCCCTTGAAGGGCTTATGTTCCACTGAGGAATGCACAATTTAAACAAATTAATCTGGAGAAAGAGAGTAGTAACAGTGAAATCAAGAAGTTTCCTAGAAGAGGCCAATGCCTGAGGCAGCCTTAAGGAAGACCAGGAGTCTAGGAGGGAGGGGGGGGGGTAGGGGGGATGGGAGAAAGAACAGGGGGAGGAGGAGGAAGTCCTGGTCAAAGTCTTTCCTTTTCCTCCTCTTGGCACACTGGCAATCAAACACACTCCCACCCACAGAGGCCACAATAAACACCTATTCCCCTGTCTTTAAGTTCCCGATTACCTTATGACTCAAACTGAGTCTCCTCAGTGTGGCCAATCCCAACTTGCACAGGAAGGGGCAAGCGATTAAGTTCAGTCCAGGATCAGAGAGCACCAAGTAAGAGGGAAACAGCATGAAAAGGCTCAAAAGGCCCCGTGTATTTTATACAGCAATTTATAAAGTCAAATCACTCGGCACAAATGATCTCATTCGATCTTCGGTCGGTTTGTTGGCTGTTGTCTTACATTCTAGAAGAGTACCAAAATGATATCAGCATGCTGGGGTCAAGGTGCAGTGTGTGCAGCTGTGGCTGACCAGACCAGAGCTAGAAAGCTCTACCACAGGTCAAGCACAAACGGTCCAGTCATTGGAGTGGAAATGTCTCTAAATCTGCACCTCACACCTTTCTTTGGAGCTCCTGCAATTCTGTACCCTTTTACAGGAGCACACTGAGGCTCAGAAGTCTTGAGGCAGGATCTGACCTAGTCTCTCCTCTTTCCAAATCATCCAATCCAAACTGACTGTAGAATCTTGACCTCATCTGATTTCTCCAGGCCTCAGTTTTCTGTCAGATGAAGGGGTATGACTTTCTAAGGCCCCTTCCAGCTGGAAATCTATGTTCCCACAAGGCAGGTGAGTATGAGAGTACAGATTATGAGACCAGAGGACTGATACCCTAATACAGAGCCTTTGATTGTAAAGAAAAGTTTCCACAAGTTAAGAGAAAAGTCATTTTACACAGATGACTAGTCACATAGATTGTAAAAATTCTTTCCCAATTTTCCACTTCCCTCCTAAACCTGGTTACATTGGCTTTGTTTATACAGAAGCTTTTCAATTTAATGTAATCAAAATTATCCATTTTGCATTTTATAATGCTCTCTAATTCTTGTTTGGTAAATTTTAAAAACAAAGTTTGGTAAAATCAACCAAAACGTTGGGAGTCGATGTGTGATGTTTTGTCCAACAACAGAACTGACCCATGACCAGAAGAAATGAACTCTATTCATATTGATGTTCTGGCCATAAGTGAAACAAGATGACACAAATCTGCCATTAAACAGACATCCATTTGGCAGATTCTCCCCTATGACATAAATAACGACACCGTCTTCATCCTGCACCCAGAGACAAGAAGAAATATCATTTTATGGGGTACTAGGCTATTTCTTCTTGCATATGCCTGTCACTCACAAGCTAGAAGACCAACACAAAGAAAATTATTCCCCAAGATGAACTGTGAAGAACGAGTAACTGTAAGAAAGGACAAGCAGAATGATTTCAGAAAAACCTGGAAAGACTTACATGAACTGATGCAAAGTAAAGTGAGCAGAACCAGAAGAATGTTACGTAGTAACAACAATATTATAAGGATCAACTGTGAATGACTTAGGTATTCTCAGCAAAACAATGATCCAAGATAATTCCAAAAAAATGTTATCCAGGACCTCGAGAGAAAAAAATAACAGAGTCTAAATGTGTATCTAAACTATTTTTCACTTTACTTTTTGGGTTGGTTTTGTTTTTTTTTTTTGGAGGGGTCCTGTGTTTTCTTTCACAACATGACTAATACAGAAATGTGTTTTGCATGATTGCACATGCATAACCTATACCAAATTGCTTACCTTATCAATGTGGAGGGAAGGGAGAAAGGAAGGAAAGGAGAGAATATAGAACTCAATTTTTGTATATGAATGTTTAAAAGATTTCATATGAAATTGGGGGAAAAATAAAATTTTATTTATGTAAATAAGAACAAATAAGTAAAGAAGTCTATAAAAAATGATCTCTTCCAAAGTCAATGTTTACTTCAAAACTCCATCATCAAAATTATTTAAGGGTCTCAGGCATTGTGCTAGGGACTGGAGATATAAATGTAGCATGAGACAAGGCTCTGCCCTCAAGGAACTTACATTCCAGTGGAGGAAAGCACCATATTCAGTTATTTAAATCTAAAGGTGAGGGAAGGAGAAAATAGCAAAAAATTATATTAGAAAACATGACTCAGGATGAAGAAATGAAAATACCAAAGACTTAATATAAACTTTCCTAAATTCTCCTATTATGAATATTTTCTTCAAGAAAAGAGTCATTCGAAAAGGTACCCAAAACCATAGGTGTCAAACATCATTACAAAGCAGCAAAATGACTTAACCATGACAGCAAACAAGGGCCTACAAATGGAGTGGACATTTTAGAATTAAATTGGGGTAGAACAAAGTCATAGTCTGGCTAGAATAAAGGTCAAAGTTCATACCAAATGAGAAGCAAAAAGAACATGGAAAAGGAGCTACTCTGATGCAGCCTCTCTAAGCTGACCTGTCAACTCTGAAAAATGGGAAATGAACAAAAGTAAAGAAGATACCATCATAATTTCTTAGATAAGTGTAAATGAAGCCAAAGTCACTGAAACAAGGAGGAAGAAAGAGAGCAGAAAACAAAACTCATCCAGTCAACAATTTGTTTCAAGCTGACCACCAAAGGCAAAAGCTCAGAGGAGCCACATAAAACAGTGAGATGTGACTGAGAACAAACCTGATGACAGCCTGGTGGGAAATCCACTTGAGTCAAGTCACCTCCCTAGTATTCACAGATGAAACACGAAATGGAACAAGTCCACAAATGATTCCTGGAGACATCTGTTCTCACTAGCAACAGGAATATAACCACTACATATGGACCCAACTGCCACCGTCTCCAATGTAAGGCTACAGAACACGAAGGAAGATGAAATCAGGGAGGAAAGACTGGACCATGCAGAAGCAATCTATGCTGGACAGAGTCAAACATAAAGGTATATAAGAGGGTTGATTATTCTTCTCTCTCTCTCACCCTTTCTAGGGTATTGTATATATTGTTTTCCTGGTTCTACTTACTTCATTTTGTCTTGAATCACCTAAGTCTCCCTATGTTTCTCTCAATTCTCTGTAACCATCATTTCTCATGGCACAGTCATTCATATTCCACTACATTCAGACATACACTATGTTTGGCCATTCCCTAATAAATGAATGTCTATCTTATTTCCAATTCTTTGCTACCACAAAAGTTCTGCTATGGCTGTTTTTATATCAATGGCATGTTACTTTCTGTCTATATGACTTCTTTGAGACATCTGTCTCAAATGAAGCTTTCTCACTTTTTAAAAGCATAACACCAAATGGAAAGAGCATTTTAATGTGTATTAAATTCCTATTGGGAAAAAAAAACCTTTTAGCATATTTGTCCATTTTTCTAACCTACAATGGAAAAATTTCATGTACAAACATACTGATTTATATACAGAAAAAAATTCTGCAGAACCAATTTTACAGGATTCTATTAAACAGAAGTAATATTTCTGATATGTTGACCATAGACTCATGGAATGTTACAACTGATAGAAACCTGAAAGATCTTTTAAGCCAATCCCCTCATTTTACAGGTGAGGAAGCTAAAGCTTGGAAAGGTGACTTACTCAAGGTTAACCTGTGACACTGCAGGACACCAGAAGCCACTTTCCTGACTCCTCACCTAACCTAGCACTCTTCCTCACACAGAACCTATGAAATACATTAAAATATGGCATCTATATCACAAATAATCATTTGGCATCAAAAACCACACTATGTAGTTACAAATTTAAATAAAAACACCTGCCTACAGGAGCCTAAAAATGTTTAAATCTTTATACATCTAGCCATGTTTTCAATACAGAGTCTGAGCCAAAGTTAACATATTGAACCATCAACCTTATAGAACAGCAGAAAACTAGCGACACCACACTCAGGCCTGCCTGTGGCAGTTGACTTCAGATGCTTCAAACTCTGCCTTATCCCCTAGGCTCGTCCACGGGGTTTTCTTGGCAAAGACACTGAAGTGCAATCTCTTTTTCTTCATTTTACAAATGAGGAACTGAGGCCAATATGGGGGTTAAATGACTTATCCAGGGTCTCTTAAGTGTCTATTAAGTGTCTGAGACAAGATTTGAACTCAGATTTTCATGACTTCAGGCCTAGTGCTGTATCCCTTGTGCTACCTAGCTGCTTAAATTATGCCTTTAAAAAGTTTTTGCTTGAAAGATAAAAAATGTCGATGTCAGACAAATGTCTGACATCTAGCACCTCAGTTCATATGCACACGCCCCCAAACCTAGGTCACTTGCTGAAATGCATGCCAAAGAGAAGCAGCTTCAAACTGCCCTGAGGAGGGGCAAGAGCATCAGCCGAAAAGTAAGGTGACCCAGGAATAACTACCAAGTCTTTGCAGTTCTGTCATATGATATCCTGGTTATGTCCACAAAGCCACGGTTTAGATTACAGACATAGCAGAAGGTCACGGGAAGTGCTGGAGATTAGAAACTCCAAAAACATGTCTTTTTTTAAAACAATTATGTGAGTGAAAATTCCAAGATGCTTTAACCAAAAAGTTATAGCATGTGTAGGCCGCAATAAAATCTCTAAGAAAGTCAGGTGGACTACTTTAAGGCCTCTTCAGAAGACCTGGATCTCAGCCGGTTCTGCCACTAATCTTGAACAAGTCCACTTGCATTTTCAAAGGTACTTTTCCCTTACCAGTAAAATGGAACTAGTTATCTGCCCTGCCCTCCTCAAAGGCCTGGTATGGAAAATGCCCACAAGTGAAAGACAACTGGAAACGACACAGGCCTGAGTAATTCTAATGACTAGTTGGGGCCCTGGAAAAAACAGATGCAGCAAAAGCATCCCCTTTTCAGTAGAGGTGGAAGGCAGCAGGAGCAGAATGCTGAATACACTTTGGACCAGTCACTGTGACAGCTGTTTTTGTCTAATTGTCTTTCCATGTTACAGGGAGGGCTAATGAAGGGGGGAGGCCTTAGGCAGAGGGAGGACTAACATCCAGAATGATTGGCATAGAAAACAAAAGTCATCAATAAAATGTATTGGAATAAAATTTAACATTAAAAAACATATCCAGTGCCCTATGAGATTACTGTAATATCCTAGCTATTTTAGGCCCCAGACTCTTTAGTGGTTGGAAGGAGCCCTAAGTTTCTCTGGGGATCAAAGCTAAATGCTGTCATCCCCTTTTTCCTCATCTGAAATGAACATGAAGGAATTCACATCAAGAACATCAATCTCACCACCTTTCTTCCACCATCATTTTCACTTAAAGAAGGGGAAAAACAGCAGGAGCTAGAGACAAAAATGTCCTCTTCTTCTTTCATGTGCCACCTCTGGCACTTCCATCCCAGCTGAGGGACCCTGCAGAAGGAAGTCCCTGACCCTCCCTCTCGCTGCACAAATAAAGACAGGAGCCATTAACCCATATGAGGATCCCAGTGGGCCACATATTGACTTAGAAAACTACATATTGTTAATACTATCTATGTTTTACTGGGATTTTATTTATTTTGTTAAGTATCCCACAATTACCTGTCAATCTGGCTCAGGCCACACTTGGACTGTTTGGGGCTTCAGGCAGCCTATGCTGGATGCCTCTGCTCTAAGCAGCTAAGGCTACTTACTAAGTGCTGACAAGGGGCCAACCTGCATTGGGAAAGGGAGTGTCCTCATCTGGGTGTTCCCTCTATCAATAAAAACAGGACCAACCCCAAGCCTTACCCCTTTAGAGAGGCCACCTGGGGGGGTGGGGGTGGAGTAGGGGAACGAAAAACAATGTACTCTATTTTCAAGACAGAATCCAAAAGATGATAGAAAAAAGTTTAATGGTATCTTCATGCTTGTACATGGTTCTTCCTCTAAACAGACTGAAAGAATTTATCCTTTTAACATTTTATTTTTCATTGTGCTGAGATGCAATTAAAAATTAAAAGAAAAAGGAGCTCAGGCTTTCAAAACTCTTCTTCGTTTACTGGTACCTGATAAACATTCTCAACTTCCTCAAACTCATATCTAATGCAAACAAATGCCCATCCATCCACATCGTGCCATGAAGACTCCAACACTTGTTGACACGGTTGCTTCTCTAACTCCCACAATCAACAGCTGCTCAGCTGCCCTCTCTATCATGTGTCTCCCTTCATGATACCCCCTAGAGAAGCTCAGGGGATCACACTGATTCCATCTCATCTTCCTCAAACCCTGGCTAAGTTATGTCACTCACTTCTCACCCACTTTTTTTTTTTTTTTTTGCTTTTTGGAGAGCAACTGGGATTAAGTGACTTGCCCAAGGTCACACAGCTAGTGTTTCTGTTAAGTTTCTGAGGCCGGATTTGAACTCAGGTTCTCCTGACTCCAGGCCCAGTGCTCTATTCACTGCGCCACCTAGCCACCCCCTCACCCACTTTCTTTAACAGCTCCCTAACTCCTCATCCTTCTAGAACCTTGGTGGTCTCTGACACCACTGACCCACCCATCCTCTCCTTTAGCTTTCATTCCCCTCCTCCCTAAATGCCCCATTAGTCTCCTTCCTAGACCCACCCTTAAGCCTGAGTCTTTTCCCAAGGCCCTGGGCCCTCTTTTTTTCCTCTACACCATCCCTCACTGATAGCACCAACTTCCATGTCTATACATGTCCTGTCTATACATATGACTTACAAATGTATATATCGGGCCACTGTCTCCCTCCTGAGAGCCTTGTCACCAAACACCTACTAAATAAACCTATCAAATTCCTACTGTCCAAAATGACCCCCCTTCCTTTTCCTCACCCCAGTTCAGCAGCCTGGAGGCACCCACAACTCGACTCTCCCTCACCCTCATGTTTCTCGATAGCTATTACTACCACATCTCTGAAAGCACAGGCCCCTTCTCTCCAACCACAGGTGCACTGCCCGAGCTCACTCGCTCATCTCCTCTCCCTACTGGACCTTTTTTCGTCTCCACTTTGGTTTCCACTTTCTCCCTGGTCTCATTCATTCTCCAAAAATAACCAAAATAATCTTCCCACAGCAGTCAGTCAGTCAGTCAGTCAACAAGCACATATTCAGCACTCCCTAATTCCAGCAGCACACAATCCCTGTCCTCAAGGAGCTCACATTCCACCTGGATCTATCACAGTCAGCCACACCCAAGTACAGACTAATACAAACTGAGCGGAGGCTAGTAGTGGAAGGAGGGTGCTAGCCCAGGAGGAGGCTGGTCACTCTCACCACCTGGGTCCATGAGCTCCCTGCTGTCCCTCAGCTTGGAACCAAAAGCCCTCCCTCGGCTGGCTCCTGCCATCCTTTCAGGCTGCTTGACCATCGCCGCTCTGCACCCCAGGAGAATGCTCCATGCCCCACCTCCAGGCGGCTCCCCTAGCTTCCTTCCCAGCTCAGCTCAGGGACCTGCTCCTCCAGGAAGCCTTTCCTGATTCCCCTTCTCTCTTCTTTCTCAACTCACTGCAAGTAAATGTAAGAGAACAAGAGAATGGTGGGGAGCACAGGAGCTGATGTTTCATCAGTGCTTGGGGTACTGACTCTTGGAGGACTTCTGTACACTCCTGGAGAGTCTGTCACTGGAGCTGTGCAGGCCCAGTCACACACAGTCAGCATAACACAGAAGGGAATGACCCCACAGGGTCAGCCAAGTCATCAGAGGCAGCCTGATCCCAATGCAGGGGCCCCAGGGCTAGCTCCCTCGCCTCAGTCTGAAACATCGGGTAGACAGGGAACACTGGGTCTGGGGAGGCAGACTTGGAAAGTGCTGGGGTCTTTATTTCTCTGAGCATTTCCTCTGCCTCATCTTTATTTTCTTTTCTATCAAGGCACAAAACATCAAAACACATTCGGCATAAACCCTTAAAGGGGCCACCAGGAGCCCACAGTGAGCTTGGAATTCAAAAGTCAGTCTTTTCCAGTTGACAAATCAGCAAAGAATACATTAATAGTAAGGCAAGAAGCTGCAGGCAGCTGGATGTGTAGGCAATAAGACTTGAATTCAAATGCTACCTTAAAGAGTAAGGTACCAGGTGACTGAGTAAGTCACTGAACAGCTCTAGGCCTCTGCCTCCTCACCTGAAAGAGGGGATACAAGCAACTCCAGGGAAGCTTCAGGGATTTCCTGGCCCAGCCCTGGCCTCTCTCCTACCCTCCAAATGGCCATCTCCAAAAGGAGGATCCACAGACATCTTATGGGAACATGTCCAAGAGGCACCTCGTGAGCTTTTCCCCCAAAACTTTCCTCTCTTCCTCAGCTCCATGTTCCTGCTGAGGCCCCACAGCCAGGGGCCGGGTCCTATTGGTTGTACCTTTCCAATACCCCTCCAACATGCCCTTCTCTCCTCTGACACTGCCCCACCCTGATCCAGGCCCTCCCTGTCTCACCCTTGGACAACTGCAATAACCTTCTGGCTGGTCTCCCAGAGGCATCTGTCCCCGCTCCAATTCACCCTCCACTCAGGCTGTCAAAGTAACCTGAAGTGCAGGCCTGACTGTGCCACCCCTCTCTATCCAATAAACTCCAGGAGCTCCCTGCTGCCTCCAGGATCAAACACAAAATGCTCTGGTTGGCATTCAGAGCCCCTTACAACCCAGCCCCTCCTCCCTTTTCAGCCTTCCTACATCTCACTCCCCAAACAGGCTCTCGGTGATCCAGATACCCCCTCTCCCCCCGACCTCCTGGCTGTTCCTCCAACAAGACTGTCCCCTCGGTTCCAGGCGTGCTCTCCAGCTGCCCCCCAGGCCTGGAAGGCTCTGTCCTCATTACCGCCTCCTGCATCCCTTCAAGTCCCGGCTAAAATCCACCTTCTCTAGGAAGCCTCTATGGGTCTCCCTTAATGTCAGAGATTTCCCACCAATCACTGCTAATTCTCTCCACTTTATCCCGTCTAGATTTCGTCAGCACAAGATTGTTTGCAGCTTGTTTTCTCCACTAGACCCGGAGCTCCCTTAGAGGAAAGACTGTCTTTCGCCTCTTTCTAAGTCATCAGTGCTTAGCACGGTGCCTGGCACACAGCTGGGACTTAAATTCTTCCTGACTGCCAGATCGCTCAAAGGATAAAATGAGGCTCTGCAGAGCTTCAAAGTCTATACAAATGTGAACTGTTGTTACTAGGGATGGAAAGAGACCATGAGAACTATCAAGTCCAACTCCCTCATTTTACAAATGACTAAACTGAGGCCCACGTTAGGCAGCTTGAGAGCCTTTCACAAGATCACAGAGGTGGATGAATGGCCCAGTGCACAGAACAGAAAGCCCTGAGTTCAAATCCAGCCTCACACCTCCTAGCTGTGGACCTGGGTAAGAGACTGTCTGCCTCAGTTTCCTCACCTGTAAAGTGGAGGTAATAATAGGGCCTACCTCTTAGAACTGTTGTGAAAATTACATGAGACTTCTGTAAAGCTCTATGTAAATGTGTTTATTGTCATTATTCAAAAGTTTAGAGCTGGAGGGGACTAGCTCTGAACTAGAGGAGGCCACCCAGGCTGAGGTCTTAATCTACAGAGAAGGAAAGACAGGCCCAGCATGTCAGGAGGCAGGATGTGAAGCCAGGCCCTTCTGCTCTGTTTCATCTAACAGAAGATGCTCTGGTGGGTCCCAGATATTGCCTTCTAACTCATTTTATGCTGGCAAATTCAGAATAACCCAAGAAGCTGGACAGTTCCTTGGGGTTTGTTTCAGCGAGATGACGCAAAGTCCTCTGAACTTTAGGGACAAGGACATAATTAAATTTGCTATTTCCCCTTTAAGTGGTTTAGTGTAAAGTAAATGAAATTGAGAACTTGGCCTAAACTGGCAGTTGCTGGAGGGAGGGGGGTAGGGAGTCAGTGAAAAGGGATAAATAAAGGTGATACAAGTAGTCCCAAAAACATCAAGCACCAACCTGGTCATTTAGCAGGTCTCTAGCCTATAGAACTCCCAGTTAAAACAACCTGTATTTCCATGAGTTCAATCTGATCAGTCATGGTACCAGGGACTGATTAATCCTGCCAACTACCACACTATTAACACACAGCTCATTTTCTTTAGCTAATTTCTCTTTTAGGTAGTGAGAAAAGAGAGGATATTAGGAATGATCCAATTGTTTCATTTAAAAAGGTAACTGTGGTTGCAGAGCTTTCATGAACACGTTTTGTACAAATTTCTAACATGTCATCTCAATTCCCATGCCAAAAACCGCCCACTTCTGGTAGTCTTAGTCATCTCCAACTAAGTCACTGGGATATTATCTTTGCACAGTCCTAGAAAGGATTCCTTCATATTACCAATCACTAGCTTTCCCCCAAAATTTAAAGTGGTATTTTAAATATCTCCCCCAGCTATCTCACAGAGTGTACAAAGTCCATCTGGCCATTAAACACCTATTGAGAAGGAAACGGGAAAGAACTGACTGTGATGGGAGGCCATGCTTCACTCGGTTCCAGGAAGCCTGGTTTTCACACAAACTGAATACTTTCTGAGAGGAGATAAGAGAAATATATTCCACAGGTAAGGCAGTGTGCTGGTACTTGCCAAGGAAATTAAAATGTGTTTCTATGTTCTCACCCAAATCATGGGCATACATATCATGTACTTTAGGATTACTTTTGCTTCTGCCTTTAAAAGCCAATTGACTCTGCATCACCATAATTTCAGAATCAAAGAACTCCAGAGAATTCCAAAGAATTTTCCTCCCTTTTCTTCTAGTCTTTTTCAAATAACTGCAAAACATCCTAATGCACTACTCCTAAATTCTTAAATCCTCTTAGAGAAGCTTAAATTGGCCTACAGTCAACCCTGAGAGACTTGGGACCAAGTGACTAGGTTATCAAAAGTGAAGTTTCTCAGGCTCGATGACTGTTGATTGGTCCAGACCTGTCATTTCAGGGGCAGGTTCACTGGCTCCACCCTGCCTATGCCAGGGGGCCAGCCCAGGGCAGAGGAATGGAAACCCTTCCAGTCACCCCAGGGGCTGTGCAGGAGCAGGACTTACACCCACTGCCCCCAGTTCCCAGGAGCCTGGCAGCGCTCTCCCGCAGGCAGCAGAGGCCCCTGATTTCAGGTAAGGGCACAGGGACGCCAGAGGCCCTTGATTTCGGGCAAGGGCACGGGGGTACCACAGGCCCTTGATTTCGGGTAAGGGCACAGGAGAGCCAGAGGCCCCAGCCACCTGGGGAGGGGGGTGCCAGAGGCCCTTGATTTCGGGTAAGAGCACAGGAGTACCAGAGGCCCCAGCTGCCTGGGGGAGTGCCTGAGGCCCTTGATTTCGGACAAGGGCAAGGGGGGCCAGCCCTGGCCGCCGGGGGGCTGCCTCTTACCTTGCCCGTCTTGTGGTCGAACCAGACGAGCGCGTGGTTCCTGGACAGCACCTTGCAGTCGAAGGTGGCGTTGTTCTGGGCCGGCCGGCACCGGGCCACCGAGCGCCCGATCTTGATGGGCTCGTCCAGGTAGACATGGCGCTCCTGAAACGGGTGCGAGTTGGGGCGGCAAGTGAAGATGGCCAGGGCTGAAGGCATTGAGGACAGCTCGGGGAGCCCGCTCCAGCCAGGCCCGGGTCCCAAGAGGCGCTCGTCCTGAGCCACGCTGAGCACGGCCCAAGCCACCCACTCCACGAGTGTCCCCTCCCACCCCCCCAAGCAGGGTCACTCAGAGCCCACACAGCATCAGCCCCACGCGGGCTCGGGGTCACCGTGGGTCACCAGCGTGGGAGCAGTCCAGGCATGGCCGGGGGGCGCGTGGGGGGCGCCCCTCACTCCATCCCCCTGGGGCTCAGCACCCAGGGGCTCCAACCACATTGGAGGGGGCGTCCCGCATCCACCCGCGGCAGCTCCGGGAGTCACTGGGGGGCGCAGCTCACGCCCGCGGGGACACGCGAGGGCACCAGGTCTCGCGTGGGCACTGGCACTGTCGGCGGCAGCCCTGCCGCATGGAGCGGGGTCCCCCTCCGTGGGCCGGCTCGCTCCCTCGCTCCGACCGGGCTCGCGCTAGCGGGGGCCGCGCATCGCGCGTCGGGGGCGGCCCGAGCTGAGTTCCCGCGTGTCCGCGGCGGCGCGTGGGGGAGCGAGGACGGGGTGGGGGGCTGGGCTGGGCGGCTGGCCCCCGGTCGCCGCTCCTCTGGGCTCTCTCGCCGCCTCGAGCGCTGGCCTGCGGGCCCTCTCCGGCCGCCCGCCCCGGCTCACGCGGCGCCGCCGCCAAACTTTCCAACCTGCGGGCGACAAGAACCGCGACCGGCCGCCGTCAGGCGCCGCCCGCCCTCCCGACCCGTCAGGCGCCCCCCGCCGCCCCGCCGGGTCTCCCCTCCCCCGCCCCGGCCCCGACCCCGGCCCCGGCCCCGGCCGCCATAGTGACTCTGACGGAGACCTACCAGCGGGACGGACGGACGGCCGGCCGCGGGAGCGCGCACCCTGCACTAGCTCGCCCGCCCGGCCCCTCTCCCGCGCCGTACTCCCAGGCCCACGTGACCGACGCCGCGGGGGCCCTATTGGGTGTGGGCAAAAAGAGGCCGGGGCGGGGCGGGGCGCGGGGCGGGCTTCCCGAGCGCCATACAGGCGGGGGTGGGGCGCGTCGGGAGGCGCAGGCCGCCATCTTGCTTAAGGGCAGTGAAGGCTAAGGAGTGGGGAGCGGACTATGGGCCGGCGCTTAGCGTGGCGGCAAGCGCCTTCGTCTTCTTCCACTGAAGAGATGTTGTCTGACAGTGGGGAGGTAAAACTGCCTGGGGGACTCGCCGCCATGCTTCCCTGAGATGGGAAGCCTCCCACCCAAGGGCAAAGCGCATTGGCAAGCATCTTAGCTGTGGGCAGTCAGCTCTCGCGAGTCTTGAGGAAGTCGCGCAAGGAAAAGTCGAAATGAGAGGCGGGGGAGGGACGAATACCAGTCCCAAAGGGCAAATGCTTACTAGCCCTGGAGCGCCGTCCTGGTGACTGAGCATGCGCGTTTTTGCCTTACGGTCTAGTTACTCCCCTGCCCTTGACCCCTCCCCTTTCCCCCTCCCTGCTCTGTCGTAAGCACCGGTGGTTGGGCGTGCTGGCACTTGACACCTTTCCCACCTCCCCTCGCCCTTCTCCCCAGGGCTGCGCGTTCAAATCCGGAGGCTGACACTTAGTAATTTTATGACCTTCCTCCAACTTATCATATGCATTTATGCACAAGGAATATAAATATATATTATGTAAAAATAAACGTATGACAAAGTGGGCCGAGGTCATACTATCTATGGGCATGGACATTTGTGTACCTGCATGTGGAGACAGAATGTGCACCTAGTTTTTTGCAGGTTAACTTCCCGCATTAGACTGTAAGCTTGAGTCTCTGTGCCTCCCAAGCTTAGCACGTGGCAGGGCCTCTGTAAGTGTCTATCAGCTCTGGCTGGCCAAGTCACTTTCCCAGTTACCTCCTCCAAAGGGAGTTCAGTGGGCTGCATGAGTTCTAAGGTCCCTTCCCAATGCCAACCAGTGGCCATTAGTAGAGAGAGACTTGGAAATGAAGGCCATCTACTGCCTTCTCTTCCATATTTTACAGATTCCCATTTTACAAACAAGGAAAGGGAGGTGCAGAGACTATAGATTTTAATATTAAACCTCAGACATAATGTGCTGTTTTTAAAAAAGCATAAAAGTTTATTATAGTTTTTTTTTGTAGTCGTTATATAAAAGGTTGGGTCTTGGAGTACCAATAAATGGAGTCCCAGGTGAACTCAATAAGAAATCCAAAAATATCGTACAGAAAATCATCTCTAAATGAGAAGGGAAAAGGCTTGGGAGAGAGGCAAAGGGTTGGATAAGTTTAGCAGGCAACGACATAGTAATTTTTTACTTCCCTATCATTTTTGTTTCTGTGATCTCAGGGTAAAAACTTTGCATTTGGAAGCAGAGCTGTTGTTCAGTAACATCCAGCTCTTTGTAACCCCATGTGGGGTTTTCTTGGCAAAGATACTGGAGGGGTTTGCCATGTCCTTCTCCAGCTCATTTTATAGATGAGGAAATTGAGGTAAACAGGGTTAAGTGACTTGCCCAGGGTCCCAGCTAGGAAGTGGCTGAGGCTGGATTTGAACTCAGGAAGATGAGTCTTTCTGACTCCAGGGCTGGTAATCTATCTATTGGCCACTACTACTTAGCTGGCCTCATTTTACTGATGAGGAAACTGAGACCCCAGAGATGAGAGGATTTACCCAAGGTCCTACAGGTGATAAGAGTGAGAGGACAGATTTGAATCCAGTCCCCTCTGGGGTCTTTCCAATGTAGCATCCCAGGGCCTTCCTTTTTGTATTCATCACACTCTATTTTCCTTCTGGCTAGAGGCCTTTCCCTTCTAGTAAGATAGCAAGAAGTCTTCTTGTATATTCATACCCAGAAATAGTTGGAATATGTAGCTTTCAAGAGGAGAGGAGACCCCCAACTACTAGTTATAGACACAGCTGCATTTCCAGCACCTCATGATTATACATTTAAATATCTATTACTAAGGGGGAATTGGCTGACACAGTGGATAGAGCACCAGAGTCAGGAAGACTTGAGTTCAGATCTGGCCTCAGACACTTACTAGCTGGGTGACCCTGGGCAACCCATTTTACCCTGCTGGATCTGTAAAATGAGCTGGAGAAGGAAAAGGCTAACACCATTCCAGCATCTTTGCCAAGAAAACCCCAAATGGTGTCACAAAGAATCAGATCTGATTGGAACAACTTTATTTTGTTTGTTGGTTTTTTTTGTTTTTTAAAAATGCTTCTTTAATAAATAGAATAGGGGGCGGAGCCAAGATGGCGGAGTAGAAACAGCTAGTCCAAGCCTCTCTGCCCCCAGATTCCCCCCAAACTATGTAAAAGGGGACTCTGAACAACTTCTGGAGCCCCAGCACCCACAGAACGACACAGAGCAGCTAACCTCCCGCTGAGGACAGCCCAGCAGCCCTGCAGGAAGGACCAGCACAGCGGTCTGGGAGCCAGCAGTGCGCAACTCACAGAGCACAGGAAGCGGAGCCGAGCCCAGGTCTGCATGAGCCAAGGTTTTAGCCCCAGGGCGGCAGGGCCAGCAGCCGGCTGGAGGAACCCCAGAACACCAGCAGCCATGGCGACTCCAGAATTATCAACATAGACATGCCTAGGACAAAGTAAGAGGTTATTGTCCTATGGACTTTGGGACCTGTATTTGGGGGAATGCGTCAGCTCCCTCCCCTGGGGGCTAGAAGCCGCTGAGGAGACACGCCACTTTGTAGTTTTCAGAGGCAGCTCCAGCTCCCAGCCTGCAATTAATTGTAGGGAGATCCAGTGATCAGTCTTGGGGGGTAATCGCTCTTGCTTTAACCTCCCTGGATCTGGATTGTGATCTAGGGTGGAAGTCGTGGGTGGGTTTACAGCTTGCCAGAAACGGAAGTTGCCCCCCACACGTTCGGGACGAAAATTCCTCTATCTGGCCTTAAAGCCATAGTGTGGCAACAAGCCCAAAAGTCAAGCAATTAAGTGGCAACATGCCAAGGCAAAGGAAACAGAAAAATGCAACCCTAGACTCCTATTTTGGGGGCATAGAGCAGGAAAAGGACTGTGAGGTCAGAAGTCCTGCTCCAAAAGCCCCAGGGGAAAACATGAGCAGGTTGCAGGCCATAGAGGACCTTAAGAAGGACTTTAAAAATCAAATAAGAGAAGTGGAGGAAAAATTGGAAAGAGAAATGAGAAGGATGCAGGAAAAGTATGAAATGAGGGTCAACAGCCTGACTGAGGAAAACACCTTAAAAAATAGACTAGCTCAAATGGCAAAGGAGGCCCAAAAGGGCAATGAGGAGAAGAATGCCTTAAAAAGTCGAATTTGCCAGATGGAAAAAGAATCTCAAAGTTCACTGAGGAGATTCATTCCTTCAGAGTTAGACTGGAGCAAATGGAAGCTAATGACTTTATGAGAAATCAAGATGCTGTTAAGCAGATCCAAACAAACGAAAGATTAGAAGGCAATGTGAAATATCTCATGGGAAAAACCACTGACCTGGAAAATAGATCCAGGAGAGACAATTTAAAATTATTGGACTACCTGAAAGCCATGATCAAAGAAAGAACCTAGAAATCACCCTTCAAGAAATTCTCAAGGAAAACTGCCCTGATGTTTTAGATCCAGAGGGCAAAATAGAGGTTGAAAGAATCCACCGATCACCTCCTGAAAAAGATCCCAAAAAGAAAACTCCCAGGAATATTATAGCCAGGTTCCAGAATCCCCAGATCAAGGAGAAAATACTACAAGCGGCCAGGAAGAAACAATTTCAATATTGTGGAAACACAATCAGAATAGCCCAGGACCTGGCAGCTTCTACACTGAGGGATCGAAGGGCATGGAATATGATATTCCAGAGGGCAAAAGAACTGGGAATGAACCCAAGGGTCACCTACCCAGCAAAACTGAGTATTTTGTTTCAGGGGAAAATATGGTCATTCAGTGGAATAGAGGACTTTCAAGCATTCTTGAGGAAAAAACCAGAATTGAATAGAAAATTTGACATCCAGACACAAGAAGGAAGAGGTGCCTGAGAAGGTAATCAGGGAAAAGAAATCAAAAGGAACTTATCAAAGTTGAACTATTTACATTCCTATATGGAAAAGCAATAACTGTGACTGATGATATCTTTCTCACTATGAAAATAATGGAAGAAAGGTGTGTGGTCATATGAATACATATGTGAATGTGTGTGTATATGGTTACAGTTATATATGGATAGAGGGCATAGGTTGAATTTGTTGGGAAGGGAGAATACTCAAGGGATGAAATTATGATGTGAGAGAGGAAAGTGGCAAGAGGAGATGGGGAGAGACAGGGTAGTGTAAACTATCCCATGCAGAAGAAGCAAGGGGAAGTGGTTGCAAAAGAGGGGGAGAATAAGGAAGGCTAAAAAGGCAAAACCACATTCACATTGAATTTGGTTCAGGGAGAAAATGACATACATACTAAATGGGATATCTCAACCTGCAGCAGGATAGGGGGAAGGGGGATGAGAGGAGGGATGATGGATGGGAGGGCATCCTTGGGGGGAGGGGAGGTTGGAAGTACCCACTATAGAAGAGGGACAGGATCATGTAGGGAATGGACCAGGGGGGGGGTGGGATGAGTGGGAGGGAATTATAAGCAGCCTTGTACAATATATCTACTATGATAATGTTTTGCATAGCTAGACATGTACAACATATACTGAATTACTTATCTCCCAAGAAGGAATGGGTGACAAGGGAGGAAGGAAATGGATCTGAAATTCGAGGTCGTAACATTAAATGTTTCAAATATATATAAATACTATTATTAATACTCTTTTGCTTATAATTGGGAGATAAGATGTGCAGGCATTGGGACACAAAGATTCACCTTCCTCTAATGGAAAAGTCGATGGGGGTTTGGGAGAAGGTATGGGAGAGAGCAGATTGGAGGAAGCGATATCTTGTGGGACTACTATTCTGGGAGGTTGGGTAGGGGAATAATGGGGGGAAAATGATTGTAACTCAAAATCTGGTGGAAATAAATGATGTAAAACAGAAAAAAAAATTTAAAAAATGATTTTCAAAAAAAAAGTTAATAATGGAAACCATATTAAAATTGAATAAAATATGAAAAAAAAATAAATAGAATAATTGCAAAGGGAGCAAAATTGTTTGGAAATTGCTTTCTATTTAATAAATCCCTTAAAGCCTCATTTCAATCCTCCCCCATAGGGGGTTGACTTCCCAAAAGGCTGGAGCTGCTGACACAATCCAAGGAAGCCATTTAAGGGATTCCACATTTATATGTTTGCACCAAGAAAATACTGGTCTCTCTCCACACCTCAGTCAAACAAACCTGAATCAGCATTCTAGGCAGAGAATCCCTGGCTTACTGTATTAGGCAAAGTGATAAAGTAGGAGTTTTGGCCTAGGATTCAGAAGGCCTGGTTGCCATTGTGAGCTCCTCATTAGCCTGTGAGGTCCTGGAGAACAAGGACTGTTCGTTGCCTTTCTTTGCATCCAAACTACCCAGCCTAAATGCTAGCTGATTTGGCACTGTCTGTGGGATCCTGCCCAAGTAAATCCACATCTCTGAGACTCAGTTTCCTTCTTTGCAAAATGGAGATAATAATTCAATGTATATCTCACAAGGGTTATGAGGAGAACACCTTGTAAACTTTAAAGCGCTACATACATATTACATCAAGCTTTCTGGCCATCCCTTTGCCTAACTATATATACTGTCCATACGTGCACAAGTGTGATTGTCCAAAAACAATGCCATACAATTTGAGAAACAGTGATAGTTATAAAATATTCTTCTTTTACATGAAAGGATTTCAATTTTTCAACTTCTGTCACCCAAATCATGGCTACTTTCAGTCATAGAAGAACAAACAGAAACTTGTAACATTCTTATTTAAAAAAAAATCCGCCAATGTGAAAAACCATCAAATAGTTCAGAGAAATTCCAATGCATGACAAAGAATACTTCTCTAAGTCTGGTTAATGATCAAGCCCGGAATTCTCTCTCCCTCCACATATGCTTAGGATACAACAAATTGTGTAATTACAGTTCAAGGGCAATCTAGCTGGTACCAAATATCATTAAGCCAAAATTGGAGGATTAGCTCAGGATTAGGTAGAAGTCCAAATTGAAAGCATCCAATGCTTTTGAAAAGAATGCCTCTATTGTCTTTATTAAGACCCAAGCAATCTTGATCTTCCTTTCCTTGTTAAGAGGTTGTTTCAGTCCTGGGCGGTTTTCAGTGTGTGGAAATACCCTGTCATTGACCAGGTGTCCTGGGTGGGGTAGCCAGACATTCCATAGCCTATACTCACCTATTTTTGGCCCTCTGGTTTTTCAGGTAATAAAAAGCGCCCCAGGAAGAAACACTGACATCGAGAATTCACAAAGCACCTTTTCTGAGAATTTTCGATTCTGAGAACCAGGAAGGAGCTTAGAGAACCCTAGATTCAACAGCCTCCCATTGACAAAGAGGAAGACTAGGACTGGACTTGCCCCAAGTGACAGAAAAAAACAACTTCTGGGGCCAAGGTGAGTCTAGAATTCAGGTCCTCAACCAGACCTGTGCTCTTTCCACTGCAGCATGACATGATTTTTTTAAGAAGCCCTGACAGAGACACTATAGCTATATCCCGCACATTTTTGTGATGTGCCCCCCATTTTTTATTTCAATACAGGTACTTAAAAGAGAAAATCTTCTTTTGAAGATGCCCTTTAGAAACCTGAAAGTTGAGTCGTTGTTTTCCTGAATCAGAGAAGTGATTTGTGACTTCATAGATTTAGAGCTACAGGGGCCTCAGGTGCCATCTAGATCAGCACTTCCTAAATTGTGTTTAAGAACATACTTAATATAATTAACGTTTAACAGAATAAGAAGTGCTGAAGGGGCCAAGAGTGGAAAAAGTTTAAGAAATCACAAATCAAGCTCAGCCTACTCATTTTGTAGATGAGGAAACTGAGGCAAATAGTTAAGTGACTTGCCCAAGGTCACACAGCTACTAAATCCCTGACGTTATAGTGGAACTTCCTGCCTCGAAGGCCAGTGTACTATCCCCTGCAGTGCCACCTAGCTGCAATTTTTATCTAACTCAGTACCAAACCACAGATTATCCTTACTAAATCAGATGTGTATTCACCATTATCCTTGTCCTCTTTTCTACAATATTTGACACTATTGACACCTCATCCTCTGGGATACTCTCTCCTCCTTGAATTTTCCTGGAAAAGTTCTCATATCTCTACATGTCTGTCAGCTCTCCTTTCTCCCACTTTCAATCTTTGGCTTGAGTGTATGGTCTTTGAGCAAGGCTATGGTTAGAACGTTCATCTGACTGCAGCTCAGCTGGGAATGAGCCTCCCCAAATTTAACTAGGCTTGTTCTCAGATACACAGCCCATTGCTGGACCCATCCTCCAGCCTGGTGGTACCTGCCACAGTTTGAACTTCACAGGATTGCCCTACAGGAAACCAAGATTTCTTAGGTCCAGGATAAGGGATCCAAAAAGGACCTCAGTGGAAGCAAGCATGACTTGAATTAGCCAGTAATATTCATATAATGGGATCTATTGAATTGTTTTTAATTAAAATCAAATGAAATATTTGTAAAGCACTTAGCATAGTGCATAACACATAGTAGGCCTTAATAAATGCTTGTTCTATCCATCCAATCAATCATCAGTCAACAAATAAACATGTATTAAGAGCCTAGTCTGTGCCAGGCACTGTGCTAAGAGCTGAGGAAAAAAATATATAGGCAAAAAAAAAAGTATGGTCCCTGCCCTCAGAGATTTTAAATCTACTAAGGGAAGAAACACAAACAAGGAAGCTGAAAGATGGGGGGAGGGAAGGAGCGCTTGGAAAATCTCCTAGGGAGCATGATAAAAACAAACAAACAAACAAACAAACAAAAAACAGAGAAGTCCCAGAATAGTGAAGCCAGGTAAGAAATGAGGAGACTTTCTGAGTGGAGCATCTTCCTTAAACAGAGGGTTTGGAGTTCATGAATTCGTAGCTTTGTCCTCCAATCAGAGGGATACTGGGTGGTGATAAGGTACAGTCCCAAGACCATGAACTCTCAAAGGATGATGAGGCTTTACCAATAATGGGCTTTTCACAACTGTGGCTGAGATCTTACCTTGATAAAGCAGATCATAAGTATGGTAACTGGTTACTACTACTTCGTCTTAATATTTTTAATAATATATATATATCCATACATAAAATCTCTTTACTAAATATAATTCTACTTTGCATTTCATTTTAATAAAATCCTTTGAAGTAAAATTTATTACTTTTTAATTTTCTAATAAATGTCTATTTGCTATTTATATAAAAGCATCACACCTATCAATATGAACTTATTGCTGAGTTGCTAAATATTTTCAAAATAAATAGGTTTCATAGAGGCTTTTGATCCTGTTAGCCTCTGGGAGGTTAAGGTTAGATAAGCAGTCACCACATTACCCAACAGGCATCTGCCCAAGGGCTCTAAAGATAGTGGAAGCTGGGCAGTAACCACTTAGAAAAATTGGCTTCTGCTCTTGGAAGCTCTTTATGCATGGTGTATATTTCAGAGTATTATATTACATGCTGACCATACCTTAGCTTTTGCCACACTCTTGGAACCCTGACCCCTGAATCCTGACCCAGCACAATGATTATGGGCAAGGATATATTCCTTTGTAAGCACTCTCAGTGGCTATGGTGATCTCCTGAGTAAGCCTAAAGCCATTTTCACTGACCCCACACCTGGGTTTTCATAGATAGATACATGGGTCTCCATGCTTTATCTGTTCTACTTCCCCAAACCAAGTACCTCCAGTGGAATATCTGCTGTTACTCTCAACATAGAAGAGGAAAATGGCCTTTTTGGTTAAGAATTTTATTTCTTGTTTTTGTTTTTTGTTTTTTGTTTGTTTTTTTAAAGCAATTGGGGCTAAGTAACTTGCTTAAGGTTACACGGCTAGTCATTATTTGTGTGTAGGTGCTCATTTTCTGAGGCCGGTTTCGATCTTGGGTCATCCCAACTCCGAGGCCCGCGCTCTTACTCTCTGCGCCACCTAGCCGCCCCAAGAATTTTATTTCTTTTAATAATTTTCCACCTTTCTCAAATTCCTTTTTTGTCATGGTTTATTATATTTTTAAAGTATTTCTAAATCTAATTTTTTTAAATAAACCCTTAAGAGCTATAAACTAGGTAGCTAACTCAACTGAAGAAACATCATAAAGTGGCATTCCCCTCCAAAATTTAATTTTTTTACTTCAGTCAATCAACCAATAAACATTTATCAAGCACTCAGTTATACTGGCAGCTAAGTGATACACTATGTAGAGTGCTGGGCCTGGAATCAAGAAGACTCATCTTACTGAGTTCAAATCCAGTCTTAGACACTAATTAGCTGTGTGACTGTGGGCAAATCACTGAATCCTGTTTCAAAGGAGATAATATCTGTACTGTATATACACACATATACATATATGGAAAGAGAGAGCTCTGTAGCAATGATGTCAAACTCAAATGGAAATGCATCCAGAAATTTATATTATCTATGTTATGCTGTATTTTTATTTATTATGTCAAACATTTCATATTTTCATCTGGCTTGTGCTGCACACTTGTCAAAATGATCCCCACAGGTATGCTTCTAAAGCTCCATTTCTGCTTCCACATACTCTCAGAAGGAAAACAAGCACTACTCTCTCTATTCAATCCTTGATCTCTATCTATTGTCTCCTCTACTACCTACAGACCTGCCTGTATTTCCCACATTCTTAAAAAAAAATCCCTCTCTTCTCGCAACTGTCGCTGCCACCCACCATCTGATACGAATGGATGAGGACATCCTCCATCCTCTGGGCCTCCCATTCTTACATTCTTGGAGACCCTCAGCAGTCTGGCCTCCAACCTCATCATTCACCTGAAGCAGTTCTGCCCAAAGTTACCAGTGATCTTTTAATCACCAAATTCAGTGGCCTTCTCTCAATCTGCATCCTTCTTGACTTGTCTGTAGTCTTTGACACCATGGACCACCCTCTTCTCCTTGATGTTCTTTTATTTTCTGCAAGGACCCTGCTCTCTCTTGGTTCTCCTCCAGCATTTTTTCTTGTTGTTCAGTCATTTCATTTCTGTCTGATGCTTCTTGATCCCCTTTGGGGTTTTCTTGGCAGAGATACTAGAGTGGTTTGCCATTTCCTTCTCCAGCTCATTTTACGGATAAGGAAATTGAGGCAAAGAGGGTAAATTGACTTGCCCAGGGTCACATAGCTAGTGTCTGAGGTCACTTTGAACTCAGGAGGTAGCTAGGTGGCACAGTGGATAGGGCCCTGGCCCTGGAGTCAGGAAGATCTGAATTCAAATCCAGCCTCAGACACTTAATAGCTGTGTGATCCTGGGCAAGTCATAATGCAGTGAGGCTGAATGAGCCTGTAGAAGCCATCCCAGGGAGCACGTATCCAGAGCTCCCCTGGAAGCTTCTGGCGACCCCACAGACCAAGGGACACATTGCTTGGGTCTTTGGGGCTGACAAACTTATGGCCACTTGGAGGCCCAGCACTTTGTACACTTTAGCAAGACTTCAGCCAACACTACAAATCCAGGTTTGATTTGCTCTAGATTGTCTAGACTAAAGAAAGTGATAGAGAAAATGTGCAGAATGCATATTAAACCTAAAAGGTTGTCCTTCTCCACTCCATCCTACCCAGGCTGTTCCACTGATAACCCTCCTCTACCCTGACCTAACAGGCAGCAGATCCCTTAGGTGGAAAATGAACTCCACCTGCTAGGATGATCCTAACACTCATGGCTGCCCCTTGCCTCTTCTGTGGACTGGCTAAGTGTGCTGGGTGAGAAACAGCAGTCCACTAAATGACTAGCCCAGGGTCACAACTTTAACTAATGTCCGAATCAGGATTTGAACTGGGTATAATCCCCAACTCCAAATACAGGACTCTCTCCAGTACTACAGGCATGACAGATTCTGTCCAAAAGCCCAGTGGAGGCCCTAGGCCTAAGCAAAGGATATGCCTAGCAGAGAGAGCTAGAATTATTAGGCACTGGTGTGAGGAGAGAGACATCTCCTACTTGTCTTAGAGACCCATGTTGGCTCCCTATCCACAACCTGCTGTGGATAACAAAGTTGGTAGCTGATGGGAAAGTCCTCCCTGAAGTTTTAGTGACAGCTAGCTACCACAGGTACAATCTGCATATATGTTAGTCAAGGCAAGATCAGCTGTGGTTGTGAAAACATCCCCATGAAAGGCCCAAGGCATCTCTCTTTGTTTGCACAATCAAGTCACAGAGGGCATAGGGCTTGAGGGCACACTTCTACATGGTGGGCAAGGAAGCTTTGCTGGCATCCTCTAACTTGCACTGGTATCTTCTGTTTTTTCCATTGCCTCTATTTCCCAATGCAGTCCTTCCCTTCCACTATCTAGTTATCACTAGAAAGCACTATATAAATGTGAGCTGTAATTCCTCTTTCTTTAGCACCTTCTATGTGCCAGGCACTAGGGAAACAGAGATGAAAATGAACCCATCCCCTTCCTCAAGGAGTTAGCCTTCTATTGCTTATTACTTGAAGAAGCTTACATTTTGCTAGGGGGATCCACAGGGAGAACAAATAAATATAACAGGCCAATTGAGCAAAAAAGAGAGCATGTGTGCCTTGGAGTGAAGGGTGGGAAAGACTTCTCCACCTATTTGGATGCCTCCCTCATCATGGCTTGGCGGTGGACCAGGTGGCATGCTCAAAGGCATGCCAGCAAAACGCAAGTTCTGACAGGTGCTGCCCTGCTGGGAAAGCTTCAAATTCAGTCCCAGGAACAGTGCCTGGCACTTGATAAATGCTATGGGATTGATTGGTTGAATCACTGATTAATTGATTGGTTGATCAGCCTAGATAAGTAGGGAGAAAAACATTATGAATAGATTGGCCACTTGGTGGTGAATTTTTTTTCATCCTGGAAACCCAGGAAACAAAAGAAACCCCACCAAGTTGACCTTGGGGGCCTCCTTCTCCTGCTGTAAGAGTGGTCAAGTGGTAAAACAGGGGTCAGAGGGAACTAACAATCAGTTTTTACACTGTGTATAAATATATATCTTCTATATCCTCTTAGGTGCTGATATTCTGAATGAGGGTCCTTGCACAATGACCACTACTGACCATGCCTGGAAGAACTGAACTGTCTCCTCTCCATCTTGATCTGCTCACCCTAAACCAAATCAAAAGACAGAAGGAAGTGTCAAGTCAATGGAAAGATACCTCCCTGGAGAGGCAAAGAAACTAGTGGGCAGAATTGGCTTTATCTTATATCCAAAGGCAAAAAGAAAACATTCCATGGGTCACTGGGTTACCTTGAAGCAAGGTGCTCCTGATCAGTATCTTCAGAAGGACTGCCATGAAAATAATTGCAGCTTGTCTATTGATTGATCTGTGACAAAGAAGGAAAAGGTAGAGAAATTTTAGGAAGAATTGAAGACCTTCAAAGTTTAATCAACCTTGATTTTCAGTGACTTCAATGTAGTAGAGGGGATAGGTAAGGATGGTGAAAAATGTGCTGGTAAGCATGGGGCAGCCAGGTGGCGCCATATTGCATAAAGCGCCAGGCCTAGAGTCAGGAAGACTCATTTTCATGAATTCAAATTCAGCCTCAGATACTTTCTAGCTTTGTGACCCTGGGCACGTCACTTAACCCTGTTTGCCTCAGTTCCTCATCCTTCAAATGAGCTGAAGAAGAAAGTGGCAAACCACCTCAGTATCTTTGCCAAGAAAACCAAGACTCACTAAGAGTTGAACAGGACTGAACAAGAACAGGTATGGATCAGAAGTGAAGAATGAGGGAAGCCAAAGGTATACATACTGAACAGAAGCCTTATACCTATATAACAGGAACACTTTGGTGGGGAGGGGAAGGTAGAGCAGGTACCAGAAAAGGCAAACACCAAATAAAGAATAAAGACAAAAAATTTAATTGATTTTGTTTTAGCCCACGGGAAATGACTCATTACTGACGTAGGAGTCATGCTTGAATCATCTGACTGCATACAGTCAGACTATTGACTTGTTAAAGTAAAGATCAAAATTAATACAAAATTAGACAAAAGAATAAAAATGAGAGAAAGGTATGGTGAGTCCATGCTGATTGAAAAAAAAGGGAGGGGGTATGGAAAGAAAAGGAATAGGCACAGAATATAATAATCTCATATGTTTAAGCAAAATAAACCAATTGCCATAATGAGTAGACCCAGCAAACACTTGATTTATTTGCCAAGCAAAGACAACCTCATTTGTAAAATCAAACAGAGAAGGAGGGTAAAAGTTGGCTGTCCATGTTGTTTTTTCATAAGATAGAGAGAAACAATAGGTGGTAAAGCCTGTTCAAAGTAATCCTGAGGGCATTTAAAGATTAAGATGGAAGGAGGCCAAGAAATGGATGAAAGGAGGAAAATGTTTGCAAATTCCTTTTCAACATCTAGGACAATAGAATCACCACACCTGAACTCACAATTTTAGTGACCTCGGACACTTATTAACTGTGTGACCCCAGGCAAGTCTCTTCACCCTGTTTGCCTCAGTTTCCTCATCAGTTAAAAAAATGAGCTGGACAAGGAAATGGTAAATGTATGGCACTCCGGTGTCTCTGCCAAGAAAATCCCAAAAGGGATCACAGAGAGTCAGACACAACTCAACAACAACAGCAATAATCTCAAAAAAAGGATGTGAGAAGGAAAGGTAGTCAGGTTTCTTGGAGGAGACAGAGGTGTAACCAGAGGACAGCAAGTGGTGGGGAGGATTGAGTATCTCTCTCCCCTCTCCTTTGACCCAAGATGTTTTGGGCATAGAAAAGTTGGAAGCTTTGCCTTTGATATTGGCAATGTTATCTCCAGGATAGCTGTGGCCAGCATTTAGGACTTGAGGGGCCCACCAAGGAAACCAGAGACAGTGAGCAAAGGCAGCATCTGCTCTCTAAATGGACACTGACCCTCAAAGTTTGACAGGGAGCCATAGCTAAGGCGAACTTCCTGAGGATTTCAGAAAGGGAGAAAAGGATTTCCATCCAACCAGGAACTATGTTACCCCTTTGCCAGGTGTGTCCCCTAAGTCCAAGCCCACTTTCCCTTAGACTCAGTAGTGACTTGTGGGAGAGTAGGTTCCAGACTTTTGGGGAGATCGACATTGTACAACAGTTTTTATTATATCACCTTTCTAAAGGCAAATTAGCTCTTACTATCTGGTTGATTTCAATTGGTTAATCAATATTAGGGAGCACATTTAATAAGGGCTCGACTTTCAGGATTACACTTGAGGCAAAAGAATTGTCTCCTGCCAGCCTGAGGAGTGTTTTGGGAGAGTGAGCCTCAAGGAGATAATCCACATGCTAGTTTGAGAGGGAGGGTCCTAGCAGCTGAGAAAATCAAAAAAGCCTTCCCAGAGAAGGTGCTCGAGCCATATCTTGAAGACATTCTATGGGACAGACTTGGAAGGAAGTGCATTCTAAGCAGGTGGGACAGCCAATGCATGGAGGTGGAGGATGAAGTAGCCCACAAGGAATAGCACTGAGGCCAATGTAACTGCTTTGATGTCTATGAGTGGGGAGGTTACAACCAAAGTGTCTAGAAAGATGTAGAACGCGTAAGATCCCAATGCGGTTATTGGTGACTGACTTAAAAAAAAAAGCATCTGTGCTGCCTCATGGAGGAGATCCAAGGAAACTCAAGTCAAGAGGGAGTGCTCACAGGCAACGAAGTGCTCCAGATGCTCCCGATGCTCCCATTTGCGGCTGACATTGTGCAAATTGCATCAATTATCAGAACATTGCAGAGACAACTAAATGAGATTTATGGCCAGTCAGAAGAGTTAGGCTTCACAAGTGGATGAACAATGTCTGTTACGATGTTGAGCTTGTCTGTTAGTATTTGTGTGTATATACACACACACACATGTGTGTGTATATATGTATATATATGTGTAAAATTTGTAAAATTTTGTAAAATCTGAAGTATATATATATATGCACATATATATACTTCAGATTTTACAAATCAGTCCATTCAACATTCCTTAGGTGATACTATGGAGTATATGGGGTGTTCAGGGAGGACTAGCACCTCTGGTGTAAAGACTCGTCAGGCCCTTTTCAAGTCTCCTCCTCCATGTTTGGTGCCCACCTGCCACCCAGCTCTCAATAGCATGAGCAGTGACCCTACCTTAGTAAAACCACCTTGGCAGATAGGCTGAACCAGGTTGAGAGTAACCCACTGGCCTCAAACCTGTCAGGAAATTAGGGAGATGCCTACCCCAAGCAGGTGAAGACTTTCTCTGGTGAAATGGGCAGGTAAGAACAATTCAAAGGCAGCTTAGAGCTTGGTCAGACATCAAAGATACCAAGTTAATCCACTGAACCTTGGGCCATAGCCAGCCTTCTTGACTTTGGTCCTGCCACTGGCCTTTGATGAGTCAGGGAGAGAGAGTGAGGTTGTCAACTTTGTATAGCAATGCCTCACTTAACTCCAATTCACATGCAAGTCAAGACATCACCTGTGATGTCATTGGTCCTCTTCAGAAACAAGGATGAACAACAGCTATGTGCCCGAGCACTGGAGAGATGAAGAAAGGTGAGATTCCCTTTTATCAAGGAGCTCATGGTCTAATAGAGGAGACAATATACAAACAACTATGTACAAACAGGCTTTGGGTAGGATATGTTAGCAAAAGTCAGCAGAGAGAAAGCACTAAGATTGATGAAGATTGGGAGAGACTCCCAGCGAAGGTAGGATTTTAGCTGGGACTCAAAGGAAGCCAAGAAATGAAGATGAGCAGAGAGAGCCTGAAGTCACTGGGAGAGGAAGTCTGTAGTGTAAGGAAGGCCAATGTCACAAGATAGCAGAATTGTTAGAGGTGAGGATGTGATGTAGGGTACAAGAAGACTGGAAAGGTACAAGGGGCTGGGTTACAAAGGGCTTTGAACACCAAACAAAGGATTTTTATGTTTGATCCTGGAGGTGATAGGGAGCCATGGGAGCTTAAGTAACAAGGGGGGGTGACATGGTGAGACCTCAGCTTTTGAAGGATCGATTTGTAAGCTGAATGGAGAATGGACTTAAATTTAAATCAACACACTTTGGACAGGGGCATGAGAGTGGACTAGATAGCCTTTGAAAAAATGTAGAATCCTTTTACTGACCTTCAACTTCCCTCTGAAACAAAGGCTCATCTTTTTAATACCAAATCCTTCCTGTTTTGTTGTATGATTGTGAGACTTAGAATACTACAGTCCCCGAAGTTCATGTATCACAATATGTATCACACAGAGGACAATGGAAAGGTTCATGGTGACTGTGAGTAGGCTACAACATAAATG
This sequence comes from Gymnobelideus leadbeateri, assembly GCA_011680675.1. Classification (NCBI taxonomy): domain Eukaryota; kingdom Metazoa; phylum Chordata; class Mammalia; order Diprotodontia; family Petauridae; genus Gymnobelideus; species Gymnobelideus leadbeateri. Next base: position 1,313,105 of record WOXC01004713.1, read on the forward strand.
TGGAATTTAGAAGAAGCAGAATAAGGGATAATACCAAGGAATTGTATGAGTGAAAGCAAAAGATGGGCTGGTCACATGGCAAGAGAAGATAATGACACGTAGCTGACCTATGGGTTCCCATGGTATCCTTCCAATGTCAAGAGAAAGTGAGCAAAGTCCCTGGAACATTGGGTGGACCCCCTACAACAAACTTCCGGACAAGAGTCTGGCAGCCACACACGGCTTGCCATTTATGTTGTTGTAAAGAACACCCACATCAATGAGATCACAGATCCTTTTGAGTAAACCAGAGAGGAAAAGAGACTAGCAACTCTACAGGAAAGGAAGGGCACAGGCGCGTTTATTGAGCGTGTACTAGGTGCCAGGCCCTAGGCAAAGTGCTTCACAAATGTGATTTCATTAGATCTTCCCCAAGCCTGGTGCTCATATGATCCCCACTTTATAGCTGAAGAAAGAGAGACAGAGAGAGGTGAAATGACTTGCCAGAGTCACACAGGTAGTGAGTATCTGAAGCTGGATTTGAACTCAGATCTTCCTGGTTCCAGACTCAATGTCCCATACTGAGGTACTTAACATGTGTGGATCAGGGAAAGCTCCGTGGAAGATGTTAACACCTGAGCTGAATTGAGCTTTAAAGGAAGATGAGGATTCTCTGAGCATTCCAGGCATGGGAGTATGGTCTACCCATGCAACTTGTAGGGAATAATCCATGGTCTTTGTTTGACTGGATTGTAGAATCCATGAAAGGCAGTAGTATGAAGCAAGTCTGAAAGGTGGGTGGGAGCCAGATGGCCGAGGGCTTTCAATGGCACATGAAAAAGTTCGTCTTTTATCCCTAAGACAATAGAGTGCCATTGAAGATTGTTAACCTGGTGTTAGTTAATCCAAACTGTGGCTCAAGAAGATGGATCTGAGAAGGGAGAATCTAGAGGAAGCTCACTGAGGAGGCCATCATGGCATTTCAGGAGAAAAATGATGAGAGAATGAACTAGTGTAGCCAGTGCAACATGAGTAGGAGATGGTAGGGGGTAGATTAAAGACATTCTGGGGTTTTAGGAACAAAAAAACTCAGAAAATGATTATTGTGGGGGAAGGAAAAAACAAGGAAAACACAATTTGTGGTGGACCAGGATGCTGATAGAACCTGGGAAGCATACTCCCTCTATACCAGCAAGGATGTTCTGGCGCCTGTCTGCATTCCTTTGAGTTAACTTTGCTCCCAGGAAGGATCTGGGACCCACCTGGGTGTCCTTAGGACAAGGAGAGTACAAAAGCAGTTTTTAGGAGTTTTGGTTAGAAACTTACTAGATCTTAGAAAACTGACTTGTCAGCTACTTTTAACCTTCTGGCCTGGAACTTCTACATGTGTTTAATCTTCCTGAACTACAAGAAGTTAGAGGTAAAGTTATACAGAGCTCCTAATGCCCAAAGGAGATTTTTCTATTTGATTGGTAGTAATAGGGAACTACCAGAGTTTATTGAGTTGGGGCAGAGAATGACACGGACAGATGTGCACTTTAGGAAAATCACTTTGGTAGTTAAGTGGAAGACCTATTGGAGTGAAGAGGACTTGAGGCAGGGAAACAAGCAGAAGGTTATTTCCATATTCTTCATGTGAGACTTGAGAGCCTACACCAGGATGGTAGCTCTGTGATTAGAGAGAAAGGGACAAATGCAATAAATGTAGAAGTAGAAAAGACTTGGTAACCCATTGGTTGTCTGGGTTGAGTGCTAGTGAGGAGTCAAGGAAGATACTGAGATTGTGAACCTGAGTGACCAAGAGGATGCTCTTCAAGGTAAGAGGGAAGATGGAAGAGAAACTTTGGGGGGGGAAATAAAGAGCTCTGTTTTGGACATGCTGAGTTTGAGATGTCTATAAGATGTTCAGTCCAAATTGTCCAAGAGGCAGCTGGAAAAGTAAAACCAGAGCTAAGGAGAGAGTTTAGGGCTGGATACATCAATCAAGGAATTATTTTTAAGAAGATGAACACTTATGCTTAGTAAATTTGACCCAGATAAAGATTCAGCAAACCTCAGAAGGAATAGTCTAAGAGGTAGGAGAGAACCAGAAGATGGATGGTTCCATAAAGAAAATGGAGGATCCCATACTTATCTGACTCGTCAGATCGGTGTATGGAGAACCAAGAAAATGAAATGTCATGGCTATCAAAGGAGAAAAGTACAACCAGGAAGAGGAGATAGTTGACAATGTCGGAAGATGGAGTGCTCAAGAAGGATGACATTCAGAAAAAGCCTTCAGATTTAATGTTAATTGATCCCTATCTTACATGGAGTAGTTTCAGTTGAATGTTGAGCTCAGAAGCCAAAATGTAAGAAATTGAGGAGTGGGCTTTGAGATGTAGAGGTAGCAAGTGTAAGTATAATCCATTTATCAGTTGCCAAAGCTCTGGTTGGTATCACATGGACCTAATTTCATATCTTGGAAGTGTTTCTATAATAACTCTGGCTTGTACCCCAGCACTAGTTTACTTTGAGAAGATCAGAATTAGGCTGGTGATTAACTATGATTGACTTAGATCTTCTCAGCAATACAATGATCCAAGATAATTCCAAGAGACTCATGATGGAAAATGCTTCCCACTCCAGAGAAAGAACCATGGAGTCTGAATGCAGATGGAAGCAGACTATTTTCACTAAATATATTTCTTGTGATTTTTTTTTCCTTTTGCAAACTGTTTCTTCTTTCACAATGGGACTAATATGGAAATATATTGTACATAATTGCATGTATATAAAACCAATATCAAATTGCTTATTGCCTTAGGGAGGAGGGAGAAAGGGAGGGAGAAAATTTGAAACTCAAAATTTTATTTAAAAAAAAGTGTTAAAAATTGTCTTCACATGTAGCTGGAAAAAATGCTATTAAAAAACGAATTAGACTAGTTTTCAGCTTCTCTTGGGTATCCTCGAAAGCACTAAGATAGTAAGGAAGGCAGAATTTAACAAGTTTTGTGTGTGTGTGTGTGTGTGTGTGTGTGTGTGTGTGTGTATTTTCATACAAAAGAAAGAATCCTGACAGTCCACTTACTCAAAGTCAAGTAAATTTTGCTCTCTGGTGGGCCCCATCTTTCCCAAAAGACTATATAATTCCTTTTCAGTTATAGTGTCACCCGGGAGTAGAAGTCTCTCCAAACTGAAGAAAGAACTGGGATAAATAGAAATTCCCTTCATTTACCTGGACCTTGGTGGTGGTTGTCCCTTGTTCTTTCAGAGGACCAAAATGACATTACTATGTTAGAGTGAAGTTAGTGTGTCCAGCTGTAGCTGATCAGACCAAAATAGTTCATGGGAACATTTGGGGTGGATTCTCTGAATTTGCACATCTCGTGTTTCTTTTGCACATCTCATGTTTCTTTTGCACTACTGCAATTCTGCTTTGCTCATAGAGCACAGGCCTTCTTTGATGCAGACATGCCATGCTGGGTGGTCTTTTGCCAGTATCTTCCCTATCATGCAATCAATTCAAAAGTTCTTCAGAGAGACCTTAAGAGTGTCCTTGTATCACTTCTATTTTTTTTTTTATTTTATTTTTGCTTTTTCTTTTGGAGGGCAATTGGGGTTAAGTGACTTGCCCAAGGTCACACCAATAGTTTTTGTGTTAAGTGGTCTGAGGTCGGATCCAAACCCAGGTCCTCCTGACTCCAGGGCCAGTGCTCTATTCATTGTGCCACCTAGCCACCCCTATATCACTTCTGACTACCATATGAGCACCTTCCTTTCATGAGCTCTCTATAAAATAGTCTTTTAGGCAAGTATGCATTTGATATTCAAACAAGGTGGCCAGCCATAGAAGTTGCACTTTCTGCAGTAGTTTGAATATTTGGCAGTTTAGTTTGAGAAAGTACCTCAGTGTCTGCTACCTTATCCTGCCAGGTGATTGTCAGGATCTTTCTAAGACAATTCAAATGGAAGCGATTCAGTTTCCTGACGTGGCACTGGTATACTGTCCAGATTTCACAGATATACCTCAATTTCACAGAAATCACCTCAATAGCTCTTTAGAGCTTTACTTTAATAGGCAGTCTAATACCTCTTCTTTCCCACACTTTCCTTCTGAGACTCCCAAACACTAATATAGCTCTGGCAATGCATGCATCAACCTCATTATCAATGTGTAAATTCCTGGAAAGTATACAGCCAAGATATGTTAACACAGTATTCAAAACTTCTCCATTTGCTGTTACCAATGGTTCCACGTGTGGATGGTATGATGCTGGCTGGTAGAGTATCTGTGTTTTCTTGATATTAATTGTTAAGTCAAAATTAGTACAAACAGCAGAGAATCAATCCACTTCAGAGGCTGCATTGAGTGCACAACCATCTGCAAACAAAAAATCATGGCACCAACTCTCCCTCTATTTTAGTCTTGCCTTGTAGCCCTTTCGAGTTAAATCATTTACCATTGGTGTGGTAGATAACCTTGATGACATGTCCATCTTCATTGAAGGCATCTGAAAACATTGCTGAAAACATCATGCTGAAAAGCATAGGAGTAAGCACACAGTCTTGCTTCATTCCACTGGTGACTGTGAAAGTGCAAGAGCATCATCCATTATCCAGAATTCAGGCAAGTATGCTGTCGTGAAACTGACATACAATTTCTCCAGACATGATGATGAATTTCTCCAGGCAACCAAATTTTGGCATAATTTTCAATAAGCCCTCACTAACAGTATGAAAGACCTTGGTCAGATCAATGAATGTTGTGTACAAATCTCTGTTCTGCTCCTGGCATTTCTCCTGGAGTTGTCAGAGAGCAAACACCATATTGACTGTTTCTGGACCCTTTCTGAAGCCACATTGGTTCTCAGGTAGGTGACCATTTTCCAGGTGATCAGCCTATTAAGGAGGACTCTGTCTAGAATCTTGCCAGCAATGACTAAGAGAAAGACCTCCATGATTGTTACAGGACAATCTATTTCCTTTACCTTCATAGAGATGGACTTCTTGAGGGATAACCTCCTCCTGCCATATAACCTGGAAAATTTCAGTCAGCTTTTATATGAGCAATGGATCTGTACCTACACAGTCTACATGACTCACATTACTAGTAAAGGGCAGAAATGTGTTCCTCTACACTTTGGCTCTGAAACTCACTACTCCTGGGATTTTGTTTTTAAAGCTCTCTGAAAAAACTAGGAACTCCCATAATTGGTCCAAGACACTACCTCAAGGCCCACATAGTGGGCTTTATTCAAGCTCTAGTTCTTATCAAGTTTCCATTGTTCTCCTCTGTTGCTGCCTCTATCCCTGCCTCAGCTGCCACAACCAATCCATTGCTGGGCTGGGCTTCCCCGGTTTTTCTTTTCTTTTCTTTTCTTTTTTAATGGCTTGTTTGTTTTTATATATTTTTTAGTTTATTTTTAGTTTTGAACATTCACTTCCATAAGTTATAAATTTTCTCCCCTTCCCTTTCCTCTCCCCTCCCCAGGATGGTGTGCAATCTGATATAGGCTCTACATATACAATTGTATTAAACACATTTTCACATTAGTCATGTTGTATGGAAAAATTAGAATGAATGGGAAGAACCATGAGAAAGAAAACAAAACAAAACAAGAAAATAGTCTGTTTTGCTTTGCATTCAGACTCCATAGTTCTTTCTCTGGATATGGATGGCATTTTCCATCATGAGTTCTTTGGAATTGTTTTAGGATCTTGCATTGCTGAGAAGGGCTAAGTTTGTCAAAGTCAGTCGTCACAGACTATGGTTGTTACTATGTACAGCGTTCTCCTGATTCTGCTCATTTCACTCAGCATCAGTTCATTTAAATCTTTCCAGGTTTTTCTGAAGTCCATCTGCTGACCATTTCTTATAGCACAATAGTATTCCATTACATTCATATGCCACAACTTGTTCGGTCATTCCCTAATTGATGGGCATCGCCTCAATTTCCAGTTCTTTGCCACCACAAAAAGAGCTGCTATAAATATTTTTGTACATATGGGTCCTTTTCCATTTTTATGATCTCTTTGGGATATAATCCTGGAAGTAATATCACTGGGTCAAAGGGAATGCACATTTTTATAGCTCTTTGGGCATAGATCCAAATTGCTTTCCAGAATGGTTGGCTCAGCTCACTGCTTCACCAACAACGAATGAGTGTTCCAACTTTCCCATATCTTCTCCAACATTTATCATTTTTCTGTTTTGTCATGTTAGTCAATCTGACAGGTGTAATGTGGTACCTCCAGGTTGTTTTGATTTACATCTGTCCAATCTGAGCATTTTTTCATATGACTACAGGTAGCTTTATTTTCTTCCCCTGAAAGCTTCCTGTTCATATCCTTTGACCATTTATCAATTATTCCCCAGCTTTTTTTTTCTTTTTTTTTTTTTTTTTGGAGGGCAGGGGTTAAGTAACTTGCCCAAGGTTACACGGCTAGGTTTTTATTTGTGTGTGCGTTAAGTGTCTGAGGCCGGATCCAAACTCAGGTCCTTCTGACTCCAGGGCTGGCACTCTACTCACTGCGCCATCTAGCCGCCCCGCCAGCTTTTCTAAGAGCAATCGGAGCCTGACCATGAGACAGGATCCTAAGGCTAGGCTCTTCTTGGCTAGTCCCCATCACACAATGAATCAGCCTGAGAGAATAAGCCTCTGGGCTAGTTAACACATTCTCAACTCTTTTATTAGTCAGGCTAATACCTACACCATACTCATTAAATGGTCCCTTAGGAAGCTTCCAATAAGTCTCCCTGAAGACTAGCTGACTGACTCAACCTCTTCAATGGGTAGTTGACTTGGAGCCTGCACATGTAGATAAATTAGGGTAGGTGAATTACATTTACCTTTTCCCTGCCTTTAGGTGCCTCCTTCTCTATCAAAAACACTTTCTGGGAGGCTGGAGAACATACTTAGGATTACTAAAAAGAGAACACTTTTGATCCTCCAGTGCCTCCCACTTTCACCCTAGAGACCCCTACAGGTGTCCAGACTTATGGATCCAGACTTATCTTAAGGACTTGCACTCACCCCCTATTCCCAGCAGATGGTAAACCAAGTTGGGTTTCTATTTTTTTCTTTTATTTATTTCCCCACATTTTCCCCTACCAACCATCCCAGAATAGCAGTTCCACAAGATATCTCGTCCTCCATCCTGCTCTCTCCCATATCTTCTCCCATACCCTCTTCGACTTTTCCATTAGAGCAAGGTGAATCTCTGTGCCCCAATGCCTGTACATCTTATCTCCCAATTACATGCAAAAGAGTATTGATAATAGTGTTTATATATATTTGAAACATTTAATTTTAAGACCTCTAATTTCAGATCCATTCCCTTCCTCCCTTGTCACCCATTCCCTCTGGGAAGATAAGTAATTCAGTATATGTTGTACATGTCTAGCTATACAAAACATTACCATAGTAGATATGTTGTACAGGGCTGCTTATAATTCCCTCCCACCCATCCCACCCCCACCTGGTCCATTCCCTACTTGATCCTGTCCCTCTTCTGTAGTGGGTACTTCCAACCTCCCCTCCCCCCAAGAATGCCTTCCAATCCATCATCCCTCCTCTCATCAACCTTCCCCCTATTCTGCTGCAGGGTGAGATATCCCATTTAGTATGTATGTCATTCTCTCCCAGAACCAAATTCAATGAGAATGTGGTTTTGCCTTTTTGCCTTCCTATTCTTCCCCTCCCCTGCAGCCACTTCCCCTTGCTTCTTCTACATGAGATAGTTTACCCTACCCTGTCTCTCCCCATCTCCTCTTGCCACTTTCCTCTCTCACCTCATAAATACCCCTTGAGTATCCTCCCTTCCCAACAAATTCAACCTATTCCCTCTACCCATGTATAACTGTAAACATATATACACACATTCACATATGTATTCATGTGACCACACACCCTTCTTCCATTATTTTCATACTGAGAGAGGTTTCATCAGTCACAGTTATTGTTTTTCCACATAGGAATGTAAATAGGTCAACTTTAAGAAGTTTCTTTTGATTTCTTTTCCCTGATTACCTTCTCATGTATCTCTTGCTTCTTGTGTCTGGATGTCAAATTTTCTATTCAACTCTGGTTTTTTCCTCAAGCATGTTTGAAAGTCCTCTATTCCACTGAATGACCATATTTTCCCCTGAAACAAAATACTCAGTTTTGCTGGGTAGGTGACCCTTGGGTTCATTCCCAGCTCTTTTTCCCTCTGGAATATCATATTCCATGCCCTTTGATCCCTCAGTGTAGAAGCTGCCAGGTCCTGGGCTATTCTGATTGTGTTTCCACAATATTGAAATTGTTTCTTCCTGGCTGCTTGTAGTATTTTTTCCTTGATCTGGGGATTCTGGAACCTGGCTATAATCTTCCTGGGAGTTTTCTTTTTGGGATCTTTTTCAGGAGGTGATCGGTGGATTCTTTCAACCTCTATTTTGCCCTCTGGATCTAAAACATCAGGGCAGTTTTCCTTGAGAATTTCCTGAAGGGTGATTTCTAGGTTCTTTCTTTGATCATGGCTTTCAGGTAGTCCAATAATTTTTAAATTATCTCTCCTGGATCTATTTTCCAGGTCAGTGGTTTTTCCCATGAGATATTTCACATTGCCTTCTCTTCTTTCATTTGTTTGTATCTGTTTAACAGCATCTTGATTTCTCAAAAAGTCACTAGCTTCCATTTGCTCCAGTCTAACTCTGAAGGAATGAATCTCCTCAGTGAACTTTTGAGATTCTTTTTCCATCTGGCAAATTCGGCTTTTTAAGGCATTCTTTTCCTCATTGCCCTTTTGGGCCTCCTTTGCCATTTGAGTTAGTCCATTTTTTAGGGTGTTGTTTTTCTCAGTCAGGCTGTTGACCCTCATTTCATACTTTTCCTGCATCCCTCTCATTTCTTTTCCCAATTTTCCCTCCACTTCTCTTATTTGATTTTTAAAGTCCTTCTTAAGGTCCTCTATGGCCTGCAACCCGTTCATATTTTCCTTTGGGGCTTTTGGAACAGGACTTCTGACCTCACAGTCCTCCTCCCATTCTATGCTTTGATCCTCTTTGCCCCCAAAATAGGAGTCTAATGTTGCATTTTTCTGTTTAATTTGTTTCCTTTGCCTTGGCATGTTGCCACTTAAATATTTGACTTTTGGGCTTGTTGCCACAGTATTATTACTCTGCCACCAGACAGGGGAGCTTTCATCCCGAAAGTGTGGGGGGACAACTTCCGTTTCTGGCATGTTGGATATCTGTAGCAGCAAGCACCCCAACATCCCCAGGGTGACTGCCAACACAGGTTCTTAGATCTGCTTTTGTAAAGGAAAGCAACTCAAAATGGGTTAACAAGCTTACTTTAATCAAACAAACACACATTACCTAGTTCAGGGGAAAAAGGTCAGCACCCCAAACTTCAGAGTTACAGAATTTCAGAGTTACAGACAGGCTTCCAAACTGTCCCAACATTACATACATCAATACCAAATCACAGTTACCAGAGAGGGAAGCATCAACATCTGGGTTTTCAAAGCCGGGGGGGCTCTCAACAACGGCTTCCCAGAGTCTCATCTGGTCAAATCACACAACACTTCTCAAAGTGAGCCCCAAAGCAAAGCCTCTCATCAGAGTTTATATAGCCTTCTCCTGGCTCAGAGAATGTAACAACCTTCTGGACCCACTGCCCAATCACAAAGTATCAAGGTGTGGGCTTTCCTGAAAAACAAGCCTCCCACCACAGGCTCCAGGTGCACTTAAGCGAGGGGCAGGGAAGATCTTTAAATTTGCATTTCCATTACAATATCCACCCCACAACCTCCCCCCCCAGACAACAATCCAGATCCAGGGAGGTTAAAGCAAGAGCGATTACCCCCCAAGACTGGTCGCTGGATCTCCCTACAGTTTGCAGGCCAGGAGCTGGAGCTGCCACTGAAAACTACAAAATGGCATGTCTCCTCAGCGGCTTCTAGCCCCTAGGGAAGGAAGCCGACGTGTTCCCCAAATACTGGTCCCAAAGTCCATAGGGCACTAACCTCTCACTTTGTCTTAGGCATGTCTGTGTTGATACTTCTGGAATCTCCACAGCAGCTGGTGTTCTGGGGTCCCTCCACCTGGCTGCTGGCCTGGCCGCCCAGGAGCTAAAACCGTGGCTCAGGCAGACCTGGGCTCGGCTCTCCGCCCACTGTGTGCTGTGCTGCCAGTTCCCAGAGCGATGAACTGGTCCTTCCTTCAGGGCTGTTGGGCTGTCCTGGGGGGGGGGGGGGGTTAGCTTCTCTGTGTTGTTCTGTGGGTGCTGGGGCTCCAGAAGTTGTTCAGAGTCCCCTTTTACATAGTTTGGATGTAATCTGGGGGAGAGTGCCTTGGACGCGCTGTTTCTACTCCCCAAGTTGGGGTTTCTAGAGAGGTATTATCAGACTCCACTTACACCCATTTCCATTCCTCTTTTCTATCTCCTGTCAAACCCTCTGATGACCTAATGCCAATTATCTTGAGGCTACAAGAAGCACCAAGAAAGTCCTAGAAAAATAGAGGGGGAAGAAGCAAAACTGGTATCTACTGTCATTTGTCTTACAGGACTATCTCTGAAGTTAACAGTGAAAAGAAAGGGAGATAAAAGATAATAGCTTGAGGGGGTGGCAGAGTCTAGTGAAGGTGTTTTGTTGTTTGCTTTTTAAAGACTGGCTAGATTTGCATATATGTGTATAGTTCCTCTCTGCCACCTCCAAAGAAAATTCAGAAAAGCTACTAAGAGGGAGTGGGATAGAGATTATGATTTCTTCCTGTAATTAAACTTCAGATTTAAATGGAAATTGGGCCAGACAGCCTCAGGGATAGGAGAGAAGGAGATGAAGTGTGTGTAGGAATCACATTATTGGAATTGGCTATGTTAACCTTTCTTTTACTTCCTCCACTAACAAAGGCATGCAGCTGCCAAAAGGAGCAGAGGAACTCAGGAAATTAACTGGGCCTGAGCACAAAATCCTCTGTGTCTCCATTTCCTCATATGTTAAAATGAGGGGGTGGGAATTAGAATGATCAATAAAGTCCTTTCTGGCTTTAAAAGTTCTTTCAGAAATTAATATATGCATAGATGTCTTTTGTTTTTACATCATTTTAATTTCCAGATCTCCCTTTTCCTTTCTCCCTCCCAAGAAGCTAACCATTATGATAAGGATTTTAAAGGAGAAAAAAAAAGCAATTCAGGAAAAGTAGCCAAGACGTCCACTGAGTGTGTCAGTGTATGCAATGTTCCACACCCATGGTCCCTGGACAGCTCTAAAATGCTATGATTTATGAAAGGGAAGATGGAAATGTCTGCTAGAACCTCCTTAGGAAGTAAAGGGGGAAAAACTACTTTACTGCCCAGAAGACTGTTTATAATTCAACTGAGAATTTGTTTGTCATGGTGACAAAGTCTGAACATTATAGGAAAGTTTTCTTTTTTTAAATTTAAAATTGGATTGATGTCTTTTATGTATGACAGTCACTTCCAGATAAACTACATCTTTTCCTTGAAAGGTTTCTGAATGTAATGACAAAAAACATATTCTAAATCCAGTCTTCCTTTTTGATCTAAAAAAAGCTTTGGTTTATTGACCAGTGAAACATACATTCCCTTTATTTGTTTATTTTTGTCTCTGGGAGAGGACTAAGTGGGTAGGGATTTCCTTTTGGTATTTATAACTTTATTTTGTCTTAAAAATAAATTTGATACATTTCAGGGAGCTGTAGATAATTCATATAGTTAATTAAGTAATGAACTAATTCAAGTTCAAAATTAATGAACATCACTGCAAGCAGCTTACCATCTTGTGGGAGGTCAGCGAGGAAGCTAGACTAGACTAATCGGTCAGACTCTCACATCCCTGAACTTTATCCTACTATCTCTAATTCAGAAAGATGTTTCAAGCTAATTTAGGGACTGTCAGTAAGATGTGTTTTAGGACCTACCCATTATTCTAACTCCAACAAAAATGTTTGTCTGGATTAAATTCCCGTATCCAAGGACACTGGATACCAGCAGAAAACCCTGGCCAGGGCCAGTTCAAGTCCCAGCCAGCAGCTAATTTTTATAATTTTAAAATTACATTTTCTAATTTTTTTTGGAGGGGGAAGGCAGGGCAATTGGGGTTAAGAAGTGATTTGCCCAAGGTCACACAGCTAGTAGGTGTAAAGTGTCTAAGGCTGGATTTGAACTCAGGTCCTCCTGAGTCCAGGGCCAGTGCTCTATTCACTGCACCACCTAGCCACCACCTACATTTTCTAGTTTAATAGATATAATGTGATGTTTCATAATTGATGTAATTTGTAATTCTATGATTATTGGAGAGTTTGGAAATTTTTTTCATGAAGTTATTTCCCATTTTTGTCTCTGAAATCCATGTCCTTTGATCATTTATCTATTGGGGAATGAATTTTATTCTTATAGATGTGTATAAATTCCTTATATATTTTGGTCATTGGATTTCTATCAGTATAGACCATGACCTAGGACTCAGGTTCTGGATTTAATGTAGACAGGGTTAAAATTTGGAGGCAGTCTCCAGATATCTTGCTTCTTTGGCAAATCTTCAAATGTTCCTTCAATATAGCTCTTCGCAGATGTAAAGTTGCCAGATCTCATGAAAGCACTCTAGCTAACAATATATATTAGGTACGGGAGAACTGTTAGTGCACCACAAAGAAAATGAAAAAAATAACACAAGGGATTCACTGTAGCTCATAACTAGTTAATAGAGTTCCCTTTCCCTATCCAATGTGTCTCATCTTTTCTGGGCCCAGTTTAATCTCCCAGACTCAGCATCAATCTGTTATTCAGATTTCCATTATAAGGGAAACAAACTTGGGCTTGCTAAGGGGACCAACCCCCAACATTCTGGTAAATCCCCCTTTCTCTCCAGGCATCCAGCATTATGGTACTACCCTAAGGTCACAGACTTCCCCAGAAGTGAAATATACTTAGGATTGCTAAAAAGGGAACTCCCCTACCACTCCAGTGCCTCCCACTTTCACCCCAGAGACCCTTACAGGTATCCAAACTTATGGTACTTGCACTCACCCCTGCTCCCAGCAGATGGTAAAATAAATTGGAGTTTCTAGAGAAGTAACATCTTTCCTATCAGACCCCACAGATCTGTTACGCCTAGTTTTTCCAACATTCTATTTAGATCTGTGCTGTCCAAGTAATGCATGGTCATAACAAGAGAATGGAAACGGTTAGGGTATCTTGCTTCCCTATGTGTGGCTCTTGCTGCTCTTTTTGCTCTGAGGGGATTTTGTATGTAATCCTTTTCTCCTTAAGAAGCTGATGCTGTCCTGGAATTTTCCCTCCCTAGGAGGCTGGGTCCCAGAACTCCCTAAGGTTGGCACTGCTCAGGAACCACTCTTCCCTCTCTCTAGAGGGCTGTAGTATCATGTAGTTCTCTCTGGAAGAGGCCATGGGTCTGGGCATGTACACAACTGTCACATGCCTCTTGCTGACCAAGGCTGGATCTAGACCTTCATAGTCCAGGAGCTCAAGCTCCAGAAATTATCTGGCTGTTCATTTTGGTGCTGAGGACCATTGCTTGGTTCCTGGGGAACCAGGGATCAAAGGTCGTTTTCAGCTTGCTGGTCTTTTATTTGTACTTAGCTCCCTCAATCTCACAAACAGGTAATAGGTAAAAGGGAGAAAAAAGAAAAGGATTATTCCACAAATGACTCTATTGATTGTTTGCTGTGGAGTTGTGTTGGACTCTCAGTGACCCCTTGTGGGATTTTCTTGGCCGAGACTAGAGTTGGTTTACCATTTCCTTCTCCAGCTTATTTTTCAGGTGAGGAAAGTGAGGCAAACATGGTTAAATGATTTGCCCAGGGTCACTCAACTAGTAAGTGTCTGAGGCCAAATTTTTTAACTCAGGAAGATCAATCTTCCTGACTTTATAGGCCAAGCACACTATACACCTAGACCAGCACAAACAATAGGTTGCCCCATTCATTAACTCATTCCCATTGAGTGGAGATACAATTGAAGTCCCAAAGGCTCACCACCATACAAGCTTATCAAATTGGTCAGCTAACTCCACTTTTAAATCCACTGCATCAGAAATATTATGGGCAGCAGTCTTCTCTCAATTTGTTTCTTTCCTTTTATATTACTGAAATGTTACTTTTATGTGACAAAACATAGCAGTTTCATTCCCTATAATTTCTTCTATTTGATGAATAATTAAAAGTTTTCCTGTTTTCTACAACTGTGACTAGACATTACATTTTTAAAAAATTACTTATTTTAAACATGTAGGCCAGGGATTAATTTTGAATATATTTATATATATAATGAAATGCAATTCCAATCCCATTTTGGGGTCACTTTGCTTCCTAGTTTTTCTAGTAATTTTTATAGAAAAATGAATCCCTTTCTCAGACTGTGACCGATTCTAAGCTTTCACTTCTTTTTAAAATTCTAGTGTTTACCATGTGCCAGGCACTGTGCCTTAAATGCTTTACAATTATTATCTCATTTGATCCTCACAACAACCCTGTTGGGTAGCTGCTATCATTATCCCCTTTTTTCACAAATGAAATTTATTCAGATAAATGGGAGAGTTGTGGTTTTTTTTACAACAAGTTTCTCAGATAAAAGTCTCATTTCTAAGATTTACAGGGAACTGATTCAAATTTATGAAAATAAGAGTCATTCCCCATGTGATAAATGGTCTAAGGACATGAACAGGTAATTTTCAGAGAAGACATCAAAGCTATCAATAGTCATATGAACAAATACTCTAAATCACAAATATTTATGTAATATGTGCTTGTTCTGGTCTCATTTTCTGGGAGCCAGGGGTCTATCCTCAGTCATTTTCTGGTACCTTGAGGGAGTTAGAAAAGGTGTCTCTTTTCCACCATTATCCAGAGCTCCCCAGGGTTGTTTCTCTACACTTCCTTTTAGGGGCCAGTGAATAGAGTGACTGGCATCTCATTTCCATTCAACCACTTAGTGTCGGATTAGCTTTTACAGAGGAATATTTACTTCAAAGGCAAAGCAAGAGCAAACAAATAAACATTTTAACAACACCTTGTGACATAATCCCTTCATACATCTTGGTGCCTGGGTGGGGGAAGGGATTAGACTTGCTGCTCAATGCTACCTAGCATTAGTCCCACCAAGTTAAAAGTAAAAAATGGTTAGCATTCCAGACCATTGCTCCTCAAGGTTCCCCCGCTAGGAGAGCTGCAACATCCAACATGGAATTTTGGGCTTAAGGATCCCCATGACTTGAACTCTTTACTTCATTCCTTGCTCCTAGAATTGAAAATGACAAATGAGAAAACATCAAAACTTCAAGTTTGTTTCTCAGGGCCACATGGTTTAAGGGGAAGGGGTATATTACATTGATAATTTTGCTTGATGTATTCTATTATTTATTTTAAGTATTTAAAATAATATTTATTTCGTTATACCATATATTATATGTATAATATATAATTATATATATTACATTAGATAATATAATGTTTATTTTCGTCATACCTGTGGTTTCATCAGAATAATGAGGAACCTCCTTTGCTAATGTGGGTTGGTACCTTCTCTGGCATTGTGAGAATTGACTGGGTCATTCAGAACTGGGGTTTATACACAGGTCTTCCATTCTCTGAGGCTAGCTCTCCATAAGAAATGAGTGGGCTTTTCCAGTTCTCTAATATTTTTGATGTTCTTACTTTTTGTCATTCAGATTAACTTTCCTTCATTATATAATTGCTAGGCCATAAAATACCTAGATAATTTTTCATTGTCAATGGAACCTTTAATTATGATGGAATTTAAAAATCTCTTTTTAAAAAATACATTTTAGTGGATATATTTTGTTTTTACATCCTCTGTCCTCCTCCAAGAAAAATATCCTTTATAACAATTAGATTATTGTTAGATTGGGAACTCCTTGAGGGCAGGGACTTTTTTTTTTTGCCTCTTTTTGTATCATCAATGCTTAATACAGAGGTAGGTGAGTAATAAATGTTAACTGATTGACTGACTAAATTAGAGGAAAAAATGATTTATTATAAAAATGACTAAATGTGAAAAAATTAGTTACTCTGATTAATACAATGATCCAAGACAATTTTTAAGGATTCATGGTCAAAAATATAATCCATCCAAAAAAAAATACAATCCATCTATGAAAGGAGATCTAATGAACTCTGAGGGAAAATTGAAGTATACTTTTTTTTTTTCAAATCAAATGCTTTATTAACTTCAGGTTTACATCATTCATTTCTGCCAGATTTTGAGTTACAAATGTTTTCCCTATTTTTCCCCTACCCACCGTCCCAAAATAGCGATCTCACTGGAAATCCCCTCCTCTAATCTACTCTCTCCCATATCTTCTCCCATAACCCCTCTGACTTTCCAGTAGGGCATGGTGGATCTCTATGCCCAATGCCTGTATATCTTATTTCCTAGTCACATGTAAAATAGTATTAATAATAGTGTATCTATATCTATATCTATATTTTAAATATTTGATTTTAAAACTTTGTATTCCAGATCCATTCCCTTCCTCCCTTGTCACCAACCCTTACTGGGAAGATAAGCATTCAGTATAGGTTGTACATGTGTAGCTATGCAAAACATTTCCACAGTGGATATATTGTAAAAGACTGACTATATTTCCCTCCCTGCTATCCCACCTCCCTCTTGTTCTATTTTTTTTTGCTTTTTTTTTTTTTGGAGGGGGGGTTAAGTAACTTGCCCAAGGTCACACAGCTAGGTTTTTGTTCATGTGTGCATTAAGTGTTTGAGGCCAGATCCGAACTCAGGTCCTTCTGACTCCAGGGCTGATGCTCTACTCACTGCACCACCTAGCCACCAAATAATTTACTTTTTTTTTTTCACTTGTTCTATTTTCTACTTTGATCTTGTCCCTTTTCAAAAGTGGGTGCTTCCAACTTCCCTCCCCCCCAACCTGCCCTCCCTTCCATCATCCCCCTCTCATCCCCTTTCCCCCTACGCTCCTATAGGGTGAGATACCCTATTTAGTGTGTATGTCATTCCCTCCCTAAGCCAAATTCAATGAAAATAAGGTTGACCCATTCCCTTTTGCCTTCCTATTCTTCCCCTCCATTGTAACCATTTCCCCTTGCTTCTTCTATATGACATAGTTTACCCCATTCTGTCTCACCCCATCTCCTCTCATTATATTCCTCTCTCACCTCTTAATTTCACCTTTTATGTATTATCCCTTCCCATTAGATTGGTCCTGTGCCCTCTATCTAGGTATACCTGTAAACATATATACACACATTCACATATGTATTCATACTCCCATTTACCCTCCTATACACACACACACACACACACACACACATACACACATATACATATGTATATGTATATCTATCTATCTATCTATCTATCTATCTATCTATCTATCTATCTATCTATCTATATTTCTATTCCCTTCAACTATTTTCATACTGAGAAAAGTTTCATCAGTTACAATTATCATCTTTCTATGTAGGAATGTAAATAGCTCAACTTTGATAAGTTCATAGTGATTTCTTTTCCCTGTTTACCTTCTCAAACTTCTCTTGCTTCTTGTATCTGTCAAATTTTCTATTCAACTCTGTTTTTTTCATCAAGAATGCTTGAAAGTCCTATATGCCACTGAATGACCATATTTTCCCCTGGAACATGATACTCAGTTTTGCTGGATAGGTGATTCTTGATTTTAATCCCAGCTCCTTTGACGTCTGGAATATCATATTCCAAGCCCTTTGATCCTGCAGTGTAGAAGCTGCCAGATCCTGTGTTATCCTGATTGTGTTTCCACAATATTCAAATTGTTTCTTCCTGGCTGCTTGTAATATTCTCTCCTTGATCTGAGAACTCCAGAACCTGGCTATAATATTCCTGGGAGTTTTCTTTTTTGAATCTTTTTTAGGAGGTGATCAGTGGATTCTTTCAACCGCTATTTTGCCCTCTGGTTCTAAAACATTAGTGCAATTTTCCTTGAGAATTTCTTGAAGGATGATTTCTAGGTCCTTTTTTTGATCATGGCTTTCAGGTAGTCCAATAAGTTTTAAATTATCTCTTCTGTATCTATTTTCTAGGTCAGTGGTTTTTCCAATGAGATATTTCACACTGCCTTCTATTTTTCATTTGTTTGGATCTGTTTAATAGTATCTTGATTTCTCATAAAGTCACTAGCTTTCATTTGCTCCAATCTAATTCTGAAGGGATGATTCTCTTCATTGAGCTTTTGAGATTCTTTTTCCATCTGGCAAATTTGGCTTTTTAAGGCATTCTTCTCCTCATTGGCTTTTTGAGCCCTGTTTGCCATTTGAATTAGTCTATTTTTTGTTTGTTTGTTTTTTGGTTTTATTTTGGAGGGCAATTGGAGTTAAGTGACTTGCCCAAGGTCACAGGGCTAGTTGTTTTTGTGTGTGTTAAGTTTCTGAAGCTGGATTTGAACTCAGGTCCTCCTGACTCCAAGGCCAGTGCTCTATTCATTGCGGCACTTATCCACCTGAGTTAGTCTATTTTTAAGGTGTTATTTTCTTCAGTCAAGTTGTTGACTCTCATTTCATAATTTTTTTCCTTCATTCACATTTCTCTTCCCAATTTTTCTTCCTTTTCTCTTATTTACTTTTCAAAATCCTCCTTAAGGTCCTCTATGGCCTGTAACCAGCTCATATTTTTCTTTGAAGCTTTTGGTGCAAGAGTTCTGATTTCATCTTCTTCTCCCTGTTCAATGCTTTGATCCTTTTTGTTCCCAAAATAGGAGTGTAAAGTTGGGTTGATCTGTTTGTTTTGCTTCCTTTGCCTGCTCATGTTGCCACTCAATTACTTGACTTTTGGGCTTTTTGCCACAGTAGGACTCTGCTACCAGACAGGGGAGCTTCTGTCCCAAATGCTGGGGTTTTCTCAGCTGCTGGAGGTATTAGTTGGGTGCTCTCTATGAAGCCTCCATATGCTCTGGCAAGCTGGTCGAACACCCCAAGACCTCCACCCAGGACAGGGATCCAGATCCAAGCAGGTTAAAGCAAGAATGACTACCTATGAAACTGGTCACTTGATCCCCCTAAAATCTGCAGGCCAGGAGCTGAAGCAGCCACATGTGGCTGTGGCTGCATGGCTGCAGTGCCTCAGCCACTTCTCATCCTGGGGGCAAAAGCTGACCATGCTCCCAACTACTGGATCCCAAAGTCCACACTACACTGACCTCTCACTTTGTCCTTAGCATCTATGTCTTGATAATTCTGGAAACTGCCACAGCTGCTGGTGATCTGAAGTCCTTCCAGCTGGTGGTTGGTCAGGCCCACTGTGGGTCTAAAATCTCCTGCTCTTTTGGGTCTGGGCTTGGCTCCCAGAGCACTGTGCTGGCTGCTTGCTGCTGGCCCACCAGGCTGTCCTCAGTGGGAGGTTAGTTTCTCTGTGTCATTTTGTGGCTTCTGTAGCTCCAAAGTTTCTTTAGAGTCACCTTTTAGATGAATTGGGGGAGGTGGAAGCCAGAGCCCTGAGGAATTCCTGTTTCTACTCCACAATCTTGACTCTGCCCCTGAAGTACACTTTTTTCAATTTATTTTTCTTAGTGGTTGGTTGTTGGTGTTGGGATTTTTGGGGTTTTTTTGTTTTGGTTTTTTTTGCAACATGGCTAATAGAGAAATGTGTTTTGTATGATTTCACATGTATAATTGATATATTGCTTGCCTTGTCAATGGATGGGGGAGGGGCTGAAGAAAGGGAAAGAATTTAGAACTCAAAAAATTTTTAAGTTGAAAACAAATAAATAATAAATTGGAAAAAAAATTTAGCAAAACTAACCAAAACATCAAAAAAAGTTTAATATTATATGCAGTGTTCCACACTTACTTCTGGAAAGAAGGGGCATGGTGCCTTTTCCTATCCTTTTTTGGGGGCCATAATTAGTCATTATAATCTCATGGCATTTGGTTTTGAATGTTTTTTCCTTTATATAGTTGTAGTAATGGTGTATATTATTTTTTTTAAGCAATTGGGGTTAAGTAACTTGCTCAAGGTTACACGGCTAGTCATTATTTATGTGTGGGTGCTCATTTTCTGAGGCCGGATCCAATCTTGGGTCATCCCAACTCCGAGGCCGACGCTCTTACTCACTGTGCCACCTAGCCGCCCCAATGGTGTATATTATTTTCCTAGTTCTACTTGCTTCATTTTGCATCAGTTTGCATGAGTCTTCCCAAGATTCTCTGTGTTTCATGGTTTCTTATAGCCTTGTAATCCTTCATTCCATTTGTGATAGGACATAGCACAATTGGTTTAGCCATTCCCCTAACTGATGGGCATATACTTTGTTTCCAAATCCTTGCTGATACAAAAAAAAAAGTAGCATTTTTCTGCCATAAATATTTTGATATACCTGGGGCTTTTCTTTTTGTTATTGACCTCCTTGAGGTATATACCTTGGCAATCAAGTCTTTGCATCAAAAGGTATGGACATTTTAGTCACTTTCTTGACATAATTTCTGACATGCTTTCCAGAAATGTTGGACCAATTCAGTACTCGACCAATTGTGTGTCAGTGTGTTAATCTTTATACAAGACCCCTCCAACACTGACTAGTCTTATGTTTTAATGGTCTTAACCAATGTGCTGAATTTGAAGTGAACACTAAAAGATCTTTTGATTTGCATTTTTCTTGTTATTAGTGATTCTTTCTCCTCCATTCCTCCTCAATTCTTTCCTATGGTTGTTTATGACTTTGCATCTCTAATTCATAGAATCCTTTATCTCTCCATGTTTTCCAGTTTAAATTAGCTTTTTCTTACTTTTAGATTTAAAAAATTCTGTTTCAGAAGACCTGGATGAAGAGGGGGAGTATAGCAGCAAGCACCCTAGAATTCCCAGGGTGGCTACCAACACAGGCTCTTAGATCTACTTTTCTAAAGGAAAGCAACTCAAAATAGGTTAATGGTCTTGTTTTAATCAAACATATGTCATTTACCTAGTTCAGGGGATAAAAGGTCAGCATCCCAAATTTTAGAGAATACAAACAAGTTATAAGCAGAAGTTACAAGCAGACAGAGAAACAGATCAGCAGACAGGTTTCCAACTGTCTGACCATTACATCCATACCTAGCCAGTTACCAGAGAGGGAAGCACCAACATCTGGGTTATCACAGCTGGGGGGCTCAATGGCTGCCCAGAATCTCATCTGGTCAAATCACATAACTCTTCTCAAAGTAAGCCCCAAAACAAAATCTCACATCAGGGTATATATAGCCTTCTCCTGGCTCAGAGAATGTCACAACCCTCTTGACCCACTGCCCAGTCACAAAGTATCAAGGTGTGGGCATTCCTGAAAAAACAAGCCTCCCACCACAGGCTCCAGGTGACCACATTCAGCCTATTAGGGGGCACAGTATATTTTCAAATCAAAGAAGGTTCTCAGAGTCACTTAAGCCTATCAAAGGGCTGGTGCAGGGAATATCTTTAGATTCTCATTCCCATAACAGGAAGGTGTGGCTAAATAGTTTATCTGAAAAAGAACTTCTAGTATTCATGAACTAGAAACTTAATCCAAGTCAGCTGTGCTATGCTACTCACAGACCAGGTAGAAAACAAAAACCAAATGACTAAAACAATTAAGATTAGCAAAGTTGAAAATAACAGAGCTATACCATACAGTATGATTATTTTTAATATTACAAACAACTGAGAACAATCTCCCACAAACTCAGTGAATCAGTAGGGAATAGTCAGCAGTCAAACATTTATTAAGCACATCCTATGTGGAAGGTACTGTGCTAAATACTGGGGATGCAAATATGAAAAAATAGAGACAGTTCCTGACCTCAAGGAGCTTTTAACTAGTGAATTAAGGGGGAGAAAGTAGGTGATGTGAGGGCATGGTGGAGAAGTCAGTGACAGAAGTCCCAAAGTGCTGTAGCCAGGGGAGAAATGAGGAACTGTCCTTAAATGGACATTTGGAGCTCATGGCCCCACCACCCTCCAATCAGAGGGTAGCGATGAGGTGCATTCCCAATGCTGATGAGCTCTTGCAGGAAGCAAATTCTCCCTGTGTTCCTGGGTGAGCCAGAGCTGCCTTTCCTTGCAGCTGGCACAGACCTTCAGGAAGGTCTTGGCCTCCTAAAGTGTCACTTAGTATAGTTCCATCCCTGTAGCCCTCACTTGGACAGCAAAGGTGGTGCAGTGGATAGAGTGCCAGCCCTGGAGCCAGAAAGACTCCCCTTTGTGAGTTCAAATCTGGCCTCAGACAATTACTATCTGTGGCCAGTCACTTAACCCTCTGTGCCTCAGTTTCCTCATCAGTAAAATGAGCTGGAGAAGGAAATGGTAACCCACTCCATATCTCTGCCAAGAAAACTCCATATAGGGATGGACAGGGCTGAAAAATGACTGGATTCAAAAGCTCTCATTTGCTGATGCTGACCTTCCTCTGGAAGCGTTTTTGGGTTTCTGTCTTGGACTCTAGATGATCCTGTTTTCAGCTGACATTGTGCAAACTGCATCAATTATCAGAACACTGCAGAGACAGCTAAATGACATTTATAACCACTCCAGAATTTAGCTCAACTATCAACCAGCAAAAACCAAGTGGATGAAGAATGTCTATTACTCAGACTGTACTAAGCTTGTCCATCTGTTTGCGTGTACATGCATTTATGTGTGTGTGGTATATTTGCATACACACACAGCCATATGTCTGGGTTGGTTTTTTTTTTTGGCTTTTAAGGAGGGGGAAAGGTAGGGCAATTGGGGTTAAGTGACTTGCCCAAGGTCACATGGCTAATTTTCTAGTTTTTGTGTTAAGTGTCTGAGGTCGGATTTGAACTCAGGTCCTCCTGACTCCAGGGCCGATGCTCTATTCACTGTGCCACTTAGCTGCCCCACCCTATATGTCTTTGACAGACAGACAGATATTGATTGAACCTCTTTTGTCTGACTTCTTCATGTTACTCCTTCCTGCCATGGCTGAGTGGCTTCTTTGTTCTCTTATCGTCAGACCTTGTGGGCCCCAGGAGTACAAGTTTCTGGCTCCAACACAAATATAATCCTGTTGAGGAACTACTTCCCACCTTCTTAAGTCTTTTCCCACCTTCCTAAGAGCACTACCTAGGTAGTACCCCAAAGAACTGTCTCTCAGGTAGATACGAAACACACTCATACACACAAAATAATGAAATGCACATATATGTGTGTGTACATGTACATACACATACCTTTATAAACATATATTTCTACATAAAAATACATGTATGCATGTATGTTTGTATTATTGCTGTCCTTGATTTTTAATTTTTTTCCACATAAGATTTTTTTGTTGTTTTTTTTTTTTTTTTTTGCTTTTTGG
This sequence comes from Gymnobelideus leadbeateri, assembly GCA_011680675.1. NCBI lineage: Eukaryota > Metazoa > Chordata > Mammalia > Diprotodontia > Petauridae > Gymnobelideus > Gymnobelideus leadbeateri. Next base: position 1,336,379 of record WOXC01004713.1, read on the forward strand.
AGGGCATTTTAGGGTTAAGTAACTTGCCCAAGGTCACATGGCTAGGTTTTTGTTTGTGTGTGTTAAGTGTCTGAGGCCGGATCTGAACTCAGGTCCTTCTGACTCCAGGGCTGGTGCTCTACTCACTGTGCCACCTAGCTGCCCCTCCACATAAATTTTATTGGTGGAATGTAAAATCTTTGAGGCAAAGGTCTGTTTGAGTTTTGTTTTTGTACTCTCAACATCAACTTAGTACATGCCTGGTATATAATAGGTACTTTGTCAATGCTTATTGATTGATTGACCATTGCTTATTGTTTTTAATTGGCTGTTATTTCTGGATATACTCCTCAGGGCCTCTTACACCCTACCTTACTCCTGGCACTAATTGAACCCTTCATTGTAAAAAAAAAAAACAAAAAAAAAAACCCAAGTCTTGAGCAAAACCAACCAAGATAGTAGCTGCTAGTGACCATTTTTGTCTCACGTGTACATGAAGCTCTGTCCTTGTAGGAAAGCCTCTCTTCTTGCAGAAGATAAGTGCCACATCCTCGGCTCCCTGAAAACCTTTCTGTTTGTCAGGGGCCCTCTGGCATGGGTTCCTTTCACCTGTCATTTCAGGTTTTGTTTATTTCATTTTGCATCAGTTCATGTAAACCTTCCTGTGCTTCTCTGAACTCCTCCTATTTGTTATTCCTTCTTGTTGTTCGGTTGTTTCAGTTGTGATCCCATGTGGGGTTTTCTTGGCAAAGATACTGGAATGGTTTGCCATTTCCTTCTCCAGCTTGTTTTATGGATGAGGAACTGAGGCAAACAGGATGAAGTGACTTTCCCAGGGTCACACAATTGTATGTGTCTAGGCCAGATTTGGACAAGCATCCTCCTGACTTGGGGCCCAGCACTTTATGCCCTCTAGGACCCACTAGCTGCCCTGTCATTCCTTTCTACCTCAGAATATTCCTTTATATTCACAAATCATAGTTTGTTGAGCTGTTCCCCAGCCAAGATATAAATAGTAAAGTAAGAGCCATTCTTTGAGCAAAGCTTTCTAAAATAAAATTGCCAAGAAAAATAAAGGCAATAAACATCTCCATGACATTTCATTTGCTATCATTCAGAATTGATTTTTACACTCTGATCGGAAATGAATGTGTGACCACTACAATTTTATTTGTAGAAATAACTGTGGCTTTCAAGAAAGAACACCACTTAATTTTGGCTTCAAGAAAACCCTGAGGAAATACTATTAAAATGAGTGAATGGAACAGATGATTTAAAAGAAACTGATCTGAGCCCAGGAGCACAGCAACCTATCACCCAGAGAAACTGTCTCAAGTATCCAGCTTTTTGTAAGTCTGATTTACAAATGTGGAATCTTCATAAAATTTTATTCCTATGAAATAAGCTCCAAGACATCTGTAGTAAAACTGAATGAACCTGACATTAATATGTGTTTATATGTGTACATATAAATAAAACTTGGACATTCTCCCGCCAGCCCCCAATATCTTGTTTTATTTCTGTTATGCTAAAACTCAGTGTTGACAATCTGCCTGAGTTAAAAGGATCCAGGAATGGAAATATTCTAGCCAGTGGAGGGGAAAATTTGCTCGTCACAAGAAAGGAATGTAAGTTTCTGGAGGACAAAGGCAATGTTTTCTGAATATTTTGGAAATATCAAGTTCTGCCTGATAGGGGCCGGGCTGCCTCTCAGCTGTGAACTTTAAATCAGGGGCCCACACCTACCTCCCAGGTGGGCTTCACCCACACAGGGGGAGATTGATAAGGGTAAGAAAAGAGCTTCCTGGCTGGCTAGATCTTTGCTTTTCTAAGTTGTCCTCACCAGGCATTCTGACCTCTATTATTTTCCCTTTTCTGGCCTGACCCTTGTTCTTGAACAAACAAAGGTCTAGTTTGCTTTCTGGCTCCAATCTGGTTAAGTCTTAAGCTTTGATGTAAGACACACATGCACACATGTTTACATATACACATTACTGGAAGGCAGAGATCACGGGCCTAATGGGGCAGCATCCTGGAAAAGCAGTGGGTGTACGGGGGGACTGGGTCAGGGCAGGGTTTCCCATTGGCCTTCCCCTTGACGCTCATACCTTGCTCACACCTAATTATAACAGGACTATAGATGGGATCAGAGAGCTAGTGCTAGAAGGCAGCTGTGAGGTCATCTATGCCAATTCCTCATTTTGCAGAGGAGAAAACTCAGGTTGGTGGAGGTTAAGCACCATACAACAGAGAAAATAGATTTTAGACCCGGAATGGATCTTTGGGGAAACTGAGGCCAAAGTGAAGGACTTGCTGAAAGTCCTATAGGTAGTGAATTATAACCTTAATGGTAGATTTATGATTTAATATATGGATGTGCTCAGTAATCTTTCATAATAATAATAATTATTTTTATTAGCAATAGTAATAGTAATTGCCTACATTTTTATGGTGCTATATGGATGTGATCTCATTTGCTTCCTACCACAAGCCTGTCAGGGAACTCACTGCTGCCTGCCTCATCAATTATCTAGCTGAGATTACAAACAGAAATCATAAGGAGAAGGGGAAGGGCAGATTTTTTAAAAGCAGTTACTTGGAGAACCCCAGAATGTTGTGGTGAAAGGCTAATGAGGCCTCTGAAGCTGCTGTGCTAAATGGCTTTCCATTATCATGCTGCTGTATCAGATGAGATCATGCATGTAAAATGCTTTATGAACCTTGAACTCCTACATAAGTGTGAGCTATGAGATGATTATGGTCCTTTTAAAAATAGGCAATGACTTTCATAGTTTGAAGTCTCTTTTATCCAGAAGACTCTTTTTTTTTTTTTTTTTTTGCTTTTTGGAGGGCAATTGGGGGTAAGTAACTTGCCCAAGGTCACACGGCTAGGTTTTTGCCGTGTGTCTGAGGCTGGATCCAAACTCAGGCCCTTCTGACTCCAGGGCCGATGCTCTACTCACTGCGCCACCTAGCCGCCCCATGTCCAGAAGACTCTTAGTTCCACACTTTGCTGTCATCAATGTACCTACCCTTAGGAATCCTGACTTTTCTTCTCCTACTCACCATTGTTTGTTACCTGTGATCTCCAATGGCATGAGAACCCAGATGATTAATCTTGTTAGAGCTATTGCTAAAGTAAGAGTCTCTAGGCCCTGAGTGATGGCCCTGATCAGTTTTTGACTGTATTCCATAGAGTTCAAAGTCTCTGGATATGAGATGTATAATTGTACTTATACCCATGACTTGACTTTGAACCAATTCAAGAGACATTTTATTTTTTACTTTCTTGAATTCATATAAGTGAACAAGAGATGGGAAATCTATGAAGACTGAATTCTGGGCCACCAGAAATTTCTTTTCCTTTCTAAATTTGGCTTTACTATTTCTGTACATGAAAATAATGGAGAAATCACAGAATCGAAGAGTTTAAAGAGATCTCCCAGGAAAGCTAATTAAATCCAAGTCAAGTCAGCAAGAATTTATCAAGAGGTTACTATGTGTCAGGCAGGAAGCAGCCAAGTGTCTCAGTGGACAGAGTGCTGGACCTGGAGTTAAGAAGACTTGAATTCAAATCCAGCCTCAGACACCTACTAGCTGTGTGACTAGAACAAGTCTCGTAATCTCTGTTTGCCTTAATCCACCGGAGAAGGAAGTGGCAAACCTCTCCAGGACTCCAGGATGTTTGCCAAGAAAACCCCATGGGACAGTATTGGTGTGATGACCATGAGGTCATGAAGAGTTAGACAGGACCAAATGACTGAACAACAGCACACATCAGGCACTGTGCCAATTGGTGGGGATACAAAGAGAAGCCCTCCAGGAGCTTCCACTCTAATAAGGTAAGACAATCCATAAAAGGGAGCTGAAAAGGTCAAATCAACAAATGTTGATTAAAGACAATGTGCATTCTATAGGGCCCTCTCCTGTTCCCTCTTTCATGTTCTCTTAATACTTTCCCTTGGAAATTTTATCAGCTCCTTGCAGATGACTCCCAAATCTAAGTATCTGGTACATTCCACTGGATGTCACATTTGGATGGCCTGTAGCTATGTCAAACTCTAGGCCTCCCAAAACTGCCCTATTATTCCTGAAGACAACATGGCTTTCCTAATTGCCCATGTTCCTGACCTTGGCATCTTCCTTGACTTTTCTCTCCCTCCTTCACTCCTGTTACACAATCTATTTCCAATTCTTTCCTATTTGGCCTTCACCACATTTCTTGCATTGTTATTCTCTCTATTAGAAAACCCATCACCCCAGAACAGGTCTTCTTCACCTTTCACCTGGAATATCATAATTGTCTAACTTATTCTAATCCTCTCTAGCCCACCTCACATACAGTTGTCAAAGAAATTTTTGTAGGGTACAGGTCTCTCTTCCTCAAGAATCTTCAGGGGTTCCCCATTCCTTGGAGGATATAATCCAGGTTACTTAAGCTGACATCCAAGGGGCTCTACAGTCTGGCTCCAACCAACCTTTCCATATTTATTTCATTTCCAATCATGAACTATATGTTCCAGCCAAAAGGGATTGTTTATTACATGTTCTTGAACTTGATTCTGTTACCTGCCTACATGCATTTGTATAGGCCACATGCAGCCCTCTAGATCCTCAAGGGCAGCCCTTTGATTGAATCCAGAACTTCATAAAATGTTTTGTGATAGGTCATTCTCCCCCTTCTTGGAATGCGCTTGTCGCTGCCTCTCAGCATCCTTGCCTGCTCAGTTTATGCACCACCTTCTCTGTGAGGCCTTCCTCACTCCCCCCAAGTGGTCTGTGCACTCCCAGTCCTTCTCCCTCCAGTCTTCCTTGATCTCTATTTGTGTGTGGAAACTCCCATGGAATGTAAACTTCTTGAGACCAACAACTGTTTTGTGTGTGACTTTGTATCCCCAGTGCATGGCACATTGCTGTTGTACTTTGTGACCCCATTTGGGGTTTTCTTGACAAAGATACTGGAGTGTTGTTGTTGTTGTTTTTACAGATGAGGAAACTGATGCAAATAGGGTTAAATGACCAGGGTCATTTAATTTAAATTGTCCAGGGTCACACAGCTAGCAAGTGTCTGAGGCCAGATTTTAACTTATGAAGAAGAGTCTTCCTCATTCCAGGCCTGGCACTCTATCCTCTGCACCACTGAGCTGCTTCTGCAGTGTCTATGTGAGTGGCACATAGTAGGCGCTTAACAAATGCTTATTAAATTGAATTTCTATAGCAAACCAGGCAAAATGGCCCTGGGGAGGAAGTAATGCATAATCAGCCTGGAAGATAGATTGAAGTCAGATTGTGAAGGGCTTTAAATGACAACCAGAGGAGGTTATATTTGAGTTTAGGGGCAATAAGGAGCCATTGAAACTTCTTGAGCAGGGGAAGAACATAGTCAGACCTGTGTTTGAAGGATATAATTTTGACAGCTGTGAAGAAGATGGATTGGGGAAAGGAGAGACTGGATTCAATGAGGCTAATTAAGTAGCTATTGCAGTGGTGGTGTGAGAACGAGTGAAAGCCTGAACTAAGGTGGTTGTGGTGACAGAGAAAGACAGAGAGAGACAGAGAGGCAGAGAGAGAGGGGAAGAGAGAGGGGGAGAGACAGAGAGAGAGAGAGAGAGACAGAGAAAGACAGAGACAGAGACAGAGACACAGAGAGAGAGAGAGACAGAGAGAGAAAGAGAGAGAGAGAGAGAGAGAGAGAGAGAGAGAGAGAGAGAGAGAGAGAGAGAGAGAGAAACAGAGAGAGACAGAGACACAGAGAGAGATGGGAGAGAGATGCTGTGGAAGTAACATTGTCAAGATGTCTGTGGCTTGGGGACTGATTGAATAATGAAGAATGAATGAGGGTGAAGAGCTGATTGAATGCACCACTGGAGACTTAAGTGGGTCTTAAATAAATGGGAGAAGGGCGACTCTAGATTTGTTGATATTTGCTGTTGGTGCAAGAGACTGCCCAGGGCCAGGTTCCAGGGGTCTTGTCTCCTGATTTTGGCTCAATGTGAAGCTGGGGTCTTCTAACTGAGTGATCTAAGTACTTTGTCAATTGATGACTAAGGGCTTGGCAGGGGCTCAGATCTCTGTGTATGCTGCCTCAGTAGTCTGCCCCAACCCGGGAAGACCCCTCCTCTCTTGTCAGTAGGCTGTTCTGGTGAACAATGTGACAAGAATGTTGGGGATGTCGCCCATCTCATCTTCAGTGGAACAGAAGGAATGAGGTTCTGTGGCTCTCCTGTGATCATGCTGTATTTCATTCCCTCTCCAAGGGCAGCTTCCTCTCCTCTGCAGTGAACCTTCCCCCTCTCTGTGCCACTGGGATGCAGATGTTCCTACCTACTGGGAAGTACCTTCTGCCCTGAGGTTCCCAGGTAGCTCCACAAAAAGCCTCTGAGAAAGTTCTTGGCCAGCTCAGGCCTTTCAGGGCCAGGCTGGAGGTATCTGCCACCACCTAGAGGTTATAGAACGGCTGAGCTGGTCGTTGGGCTTGTTTTATTGGGTACTGTCTCCCCATAGGAAAGAATTCAGTACAGCCCAAAGGCTTCTGCTAGAGAAGGGCGTTGCTTGGATTCTCATAGCTCCTGAGCCTATGCAGGGAGCCATCTCACCGATAACACGATGGGCAGAAGATGAGCCAGATCCTTTGGAGATTTCAGCTTGGGCCGATAACTGAGAACCCGAATCCAGGGTCTCCCATCCATTTTGATATTTTTCATTTATAGCTCATGCTTATTCTCTATTGCATTTAATAAGAGGGGAAGGAGTTTTATGTTGGCTAAAGGGTGCAGAACTCTCCAAGAGAGAAGGAACAGGAGAGCTGTGGTTTTGGGGATAGCAGCTGACTCAAGCCTAGGTTCTTAACCTGGGATCCATTGATCCGTGAGGAGATATCAAGGGGTCCATGAACTTGAAAAGGAAACCATATTACATCTTTAGTTCAATATAGTTGGTTTCCTTTGTAATTTATGTATTTTATTTTATTCATTGGGACATTTTGTTCTGAGGAGTCCATAGGCTTCCCCATACTGTCAGAGGACCCAATAAAATGTCAAGTCCCTTCTCCATAGTCTTTAGAAATAACCCTGCTTGGTTCAGGCTTCACTTCCCTCTCCCCCTCAATTTATATTTTAAGAAATATAGGAAGAGACCCAGCAAGTTATAGGAAATGTGGGAGGGTGGGAGGGAACAGAAGGGTCATTTGCTGAGGTTATCTCTGAATCTCACTTAGCCACTCTGGTTAAGTGACTTGTCCAGGTCACATAGGTAGTAAGTAAATAATAGCAAAGCCAGGATCTGAACCCAGGTCCCCAGTCTATATACAAATCCTACATTCTTTCCACGGCATCACATCAGACTTGGTGGAATTCACCAGACCCTGAGGGGAGGTCAGGGTGGGAGGAGTCATCCTGAAGGAAGCCACAGGAATTTTAAACCATCAGGAACCAGGTTGAGGAAACCAGAGAATGACATGAATCTTGATATTCAGTTACCCTAAGAGTATTCCAAGGAGACTAGAGAAAGTGGACTGGGATTTACCTTGGGGCTATGCCAAGGATGTATGGAATGTATGGAATAATGTTACAATAAGGGTCATAGAATCATAGCCTTAGAAATGGGAGAAGCGTAAGAGGCTTTCAGATCCAACCCTCTCATTTTACAGATGAGTAAACTGAGGACCAGAGGAGTTATGAGCAGCAAAGCTGGGATAGGGCTCAGGCACATTGACCTCACATACACTACGCTTTTGGCTGTGCCATGCATGCTGTCTCCCGTCTGTCCCTTACAAGCTTGTTGACTGAAGGAGGCTCCAGTGACATCTGGGGAGAGGGGCAAGGGAGATGCTCTACCTGCAAATCTTATGGACGCAGGGGGAAGGTTGAGAAAGACGAGAGGGACTTTAAAATATGTAACCCCGGGGCGGCTAGGTGGTGCCAGAGCGCCGGCCCTGGAGTCAGAAGGACCTGAGTTCCGATCCGGCCTCAGACACTTAATGCACACACAAAACAAAAACCTAGCCGTGTGACCTTGGGCAAGTTACTTAACCCCAATTGCTTAAAAAAAAAAAAAAGTAACCCGTATCTCTGGGGGAAGTGGGAATTTGAGCTGGGTTGTGAATAACAAGCTCATTCCTCATAGCTTTAAGCCACAGCACCACAAATAAGAACTTGGATAAATTCAGGTTTCCTGTCTTTTCTTTCTTTCTTTCTTTCTTTCTTTCTTTCTTTCTTTCTTTCTTTCTTTCTTTCTTTCTTTCTTTCTTTCTTTCTTTCTTTCTTTCTTTTTTTCTTTCTTTCTTTCTTCTTTCTTTCTTTCTTTTTTTTTTTGTCTGTCCTTTATTTCTACAAGATGAGACCATGAGTGAGGCCCCATCAGGGAGAAGCCTTTTCTTTTTCTTTTGGAACCCAAGAGATGGGGAAAGTGCCAGGAATTTGGCCAGTGAGGAGAGCCAGGTCTGGAAAGCTCTTAAGCCTTTATTCAGAACTCTCTAGTAATACTAGAAGGGCAGAGGAGCCATGCTTGCACACATCCCATCATGTTATTGGCTAAGCGGTCCTCGCCTGGCTTTCAAGCAAAAGAGATGGAGTTTTAGATGCCTGCAAGGGCATTAGAAGCCAAAAGTGTCTTATGGCTGCCAAAAAGCTAACACGATCCCAGACTGCCTTAATAGATGTATCAAGTCCCAATCAAAGGAGATAGTGTTGTTGGGCTTCACCGAGTCTATTGTGATTGTCTGTGCAGATTGCAAAACAGACAATGTCAGGCCCCGATGAGGGTGAGTAGGGTCTGGCAACCACTTCCTTAGAGGTTGAATGAACGAATCCGGGATATTTAGCCTGAAAAAGAGAGGATAAGGGTGGATTTAGGTGGATGACAGATTTATTTCTCCTGTGCACAGTCTGGAGGCATTGTCCGGGCTCTCGGCAGACTCTCAGGGCCCTAGGACTAGGCTGGAGCAGCCCCCTACGGGAGTGTCCCTGTGCCCAGAACCCCCAGATTCCAGTTCAGGTGCGGGACACACTTTTTGACATTTAGAACTAGCTCCACATGGCATCTCTTTGAGATGGCGAGGTTCCAGGCGCCTGCTCCTTGCAGAGAGGACCCGGGGAGAGCAGGCTCCGGCAGTCCCCCCGCCCCGGGCCGGTCGGTTCCTTTCCTTCTCCCCGTGGAGCTGTTGTCCCCCCGTCACAACAGCACTGCGCTCCCTAAGGAGCCCGCAGTCCGAGGCTCGCGTCACTTTCGGCCTCTGGGAACGGCCAGGGTGTGGGAGGGCGCCCCGGGACCCCCTGCGCCTCAGAAGGGTTCTTGGCCTCAAGCCCAGCCCTCTATCCCGGAGGAAGCTTATGACCCCCGTTTTAGATGAGAAGACCGAGGTTCAGAAGAGACTTCAGCAGCCGCGAAGGCTTCTGCGCAGGGTCCCACAGTATGTATAAGTGGGAGGATTTGAATCCTGCTCTTGTCCAGGGTCAGCCTAGATCCTGTAGGCTCTGGCAGTCTCCACTACCCCTCAATTCCTCTTTATTATCAGCCGAAGGAGAGGGGGCGGAGCCCAGGGTGTCACCTTCCTCCTCCAAATTGTCCCCCACGCCACTCTGCCCTCCTCCCGGCGCTGCTTTCGCGGGTTACGTGTCCCCAAGGCCCCGCCCCCCAGCTCCGCCCCGCCGACCTCGCGCACGCGCCCTGCCTTCTGGCAATCTTCCGGAGCCGTCTCCGGCGGGGGCGGCCCATGGCTTGGCGGGGCCTGGAGGGCTCGAACCCGGGCTCGGGCTCCGGGCGGCCCCTGGAGGAGGAGGTGGCGGCGGCCGAGGAGGAAGAGGAGGCAGCGGCCGGCGCGACGGAGGAGGAGGACGAGGAGGAGGACGAGGAGGAAGAGGAGGAGGAAGAGGAGAACGAGGAGGAGGAGGAAGGCCGTGGCCGGGGCCGGCTGCGCTGGGACGGCTTCTCGGCCTGGCTGCACTGCGTGTGCGTGGTGGGCTTCGACCTGGAGCTGGGCCAGGCCGTGGAGGTGAGGCCCGGGGGCCGGCCGGGCGGGGGGGGGCGCGGGATCCCCTTCCTCTCACCCTCCCCCAGACAAAGGAGCCCCCCCCCCGTCCCTGCTCCCCCCGCGTCTCCGTCCTCCCCCTCTATCCCCCTCTGTCCCCCCTCATCCTCTCCCCTGTCTTGGTTCCTTCCCCCTCCCCCCTCCATCCCCTTCCCCTCCCCCTCCGTCTCCTTTCATCCTCCCCCTCTCCCCGTCTCCGTCCCCCTCCCCTCCAGGCCTTGGATCTCACAGCTGGTTACATGACTCATGGGCCTAAAGCTGCCCCCTCCTTTTATGAGGGGGTCCGCCCCAGGGTCTCGGGAGTTCAGCGTGGGGCCGGGTTCAGGCCCCGTCCGATGGCCCTCAGTCCGGGGCCCTGTACACGCCGCATCCCCCTGACTGCGCTCAAGGATGGGGACAGAAGGGGCATCGGTGGCTCCGCTGGGCTCGCTTCGTTCTGGGTTTTTTCACTGACGTATCTCTCAGTGAATCCACCTGGCTTCACCCCGGGAAAGCTAAGCAGGGAGTCTGCTTTGGATCCTTAATGAAGTGGAAGAAAGCAGCTGATAAGCTGAACTGTAATAAAGGAGCTGCCTGCAGCACTTCTGAGAGTGGGAAAAGTCCAGAGTATTTCTTTCCTTTTAGAGCCAGAAGGCAGCTAAGTCTCTCAGTGGATAGAACACTGGGCCTGGAGTCAGAAAGACCTGTTCAAAGCCAGCTTCAAAGACATGTTAGCTGTGTGGCTAGTCTCTTAACCTCGGTTTGCCCTAATCCAGTGGAAAAGGAAATGGCAAACCGTTCCAGTATCTTTGTCAAGAAAACTCCATAATGAAGAGTCAGACAGGACTGAACAACTAAATAACAAAAAGAATCTAGAGCTGATAGAGAAACCTCTCATCTTACAGAAGAGGAAACTGAGGCGTAGATAGCTTAGAGGCTTTACCCAAGACCACCCAGGTAGTGTCAGGTGTGGAATTTGTTCTCAGATCATTGGACTTCAAACCCAACCAGCACTCTTTGCATTGCACTCATTGGCTGCGCTGAGGGTGGGGAGAAAAGGGGTATGACTGCCTGATTCCCTGTTCTTTGCCTATGTGTTCAATTTTTCACTTAGTTTGACCCCCTTAGTTTGACTGACTTTATGGGTTGGGGCAGGGTGGGTTGGGGTGAGGTGGATGTGAGGGAAGCTTTGACCTGGGTGTTTGCAGTTGACTTATAGAGATGTAATAGAGAAAGGTGCCCAGACACTATCCGTGGTGCTAGAGGGAAGAGGCTGGGAGAAGCCTCAGGGACTCAGAGCCATCCAAGCTACCCCCTATCATTCCCATTTTATAGATGAAAAAACTGAGTCTTTCACTCTTGGTGCATTCTACTCTTCCACAGAGTTTTGGAGCAGCCATTATATCAAGTGTTTTCTATTTAAATTCATTTCCCTTTTTGATGCTTATTTCTTGACACTGATGAGTGCTTCTGGAATATTTGAGAAGTAAATGTCAGGAAGGGTGTAGAAGAGGAAACAATGTCTTGGTTTCATTTTTGATGCAGACAGGCTAGGCAAAAAGGAATTTGGATTTGGTTTGTCCTTTCTATATAAAGAGTCCAGTATTTGTAGATGAAAAGAAGGTGCTTTTTAAAATGGGTGCAAGTATTGTGAACTAACTCATTGTCTATAGGACATGCATTTCAAGTTGTTTGGTTCAGCATTAGTGTTGAGTTTTTATTTCCTTTATTTCTTTTCATCTTGTGACCTACAGGGTTTGCCAGAAGACAGGCCAGGATAAAGGGTGAAATCTGACTGTGGTACAGATGGGATGCTTGTTGAATTTTAGACCATTCATTGAATGTCTCCCATGTTGCCAGACACTGTTACAGAATGCAAAAACACCAAAGAAACAGCTCAGTCTGATCTCAGGGACCTGCTGATCTAATGAAGAGATGGCTCTTGAATTGAATACCTTAGCCTCCTAGTTGGGAAGACCTGAGTTCTAGTCCCCCCTCATGTCAGCTTAGGGACCTGGGGCTAGTCATTTAACCTCTTAGTGTGCCTGGAAACTCTCCAAGGCTTTAAAGTTCGGAACAGGGACCCATCTATTAGTAGAGGGAGATCTTTCTGCCATTGAGATTACAGGATGGGTGCCCAAAAGATGCCTAGCCTGGAGTTTAGGACCTTGTTAGCACTGCCCTCTAAGCAGATTTATAAAGATTATCGATTATATAATCTGAATAGGTGGGGGAGTTGAAGAATTAATCAAAGGTAGTGAACAAATGATTTATTATTCATTAATTATTAATCAGGGGCAACAACTTTTGAAGTCTTTGATGAAGAAATTTATAAACCATATGTAAACCTTACTATCTATTAACTTGACATTCTATGTACTTCTTGATGTCACTCATTACATTTGAATTCCTGAGAAACATGGTATTGAGGTGCAGTGAGTTTTCTGCTTAACAGCAGGAAACCCTTTACTTTTGTTCCCTGTTAGAAACAGATCTTGCCTCTGCTCTTCTCCCCCACCCCCCATCCTTCAGAATAACATTAGATTAATCTTTTTCATACAGCCTTCTCAAGTCTCCTTGCTAGTGTGGCAGGATTTTCTTTAGTAGATTGTGGGGACCTGCATAAATCTCACACTGGGTACAGATCTCTGAACATTTTGATTCAGATGAAATATGCTTAACAAATATTAAGGTCAGTTTTGAATAGGAAAAGTTCACTTAAGGGTGACTATCAGTCTGGGGATTATTTTTGGAGGTGGAGAAAAGGCACTTCCTCCAAATCTGGCTTTGGGATTGAGACTGACTGTATGTATTTATGTGCCTGATGTGCTTTCTTTTAGATTTTCTTGAATAAATTTTGATATATTTTATTTTTATGTCACATAAATTCCTCCAAGTACCTTTTTCTTTATTTTTCTTTTTTGTTGCTTTTTTGGTTTTTGGTGAGGCAGTTGGGGTTAAGTGACTTGCCTAGGGTCACACAGCTAGTAAGTGTCAAGTGTCTGAGGCTGGATTTGAACTCAGGTCCTCCTGACTTCAGGGCTGGTGCTCTATCCACTGTGCCGCCTAGCTGCCCCTAAAGTACCTTTTTCACAGAGCCGTCCCCTATAACAAATTTTAAAAAGGGAAAAAGAAGAGAAACAAATCAGCAAGACCAATTAATACAGTTCAGAAGTCTGAAAATATGTGCATTGTTCCCACCCAAGTGCCTCTTTGAAAGAGTGGAAGGAAGGAGGGAACTGTCTTGTAGTGCTCATTTGGGGCCAGTCTTGTTCTTTGTAATTTTACAAAATTCATTTTCAGTTGTTTTGTGGTTCTTTGCACTTGATGTTATTGTGTATGTAGTATTCTTAGCTCTGCTGATTTCACTGTGTCTCCATTCATAGAAATCTTTTCCGGTTTCTCTGTGTCCATCATATTTGTCATTTCTTTTTTTTTTTTTTAAACAAATACTTTATTAACTTCTGTTTTACATCATTCATTTCCGCCAGATTTTGAGTTACAATCATTTTCCCCCCATTATTCCCCTACCCAACCTCCCAGAATAGCAGTCCCACAAGATATCGCTTCCTCCAATCTGCTCTCTCCCATACCTTCTCCCATACCCCCATCGACTTTTCCATTAGAGGAAGATGAATCTTTGTGTCCCAATGCCTGCCATATTTGTCATTTCTTATAACTTAGTAATTAACATTACATTACTTCACATACTGAAGTTTATATGGCCATTTGCCAGTTGATGGACATCGACTTTACGGTTTTTTGCCTCTACAAAAAATACTGCTCTAAATATTTTTATGTATATGGGGCTTCTTATCAATGATCTCATTGGGTTATATGCTTGCTTCTAAGGGTATGGACATTTTAGTCACTTTATCTGTGAGTCCAAACTGCTTTCCAGAATGGGCTACTGATTCACAGCTCCACCAGCCATGCCCTGGTGTCTCTATTTTCCCACAAGTACTTCAGTAGTAATTGATGCCATCTTTTGTTCTTTTTGCCAGTTTGCCAGATAGTAAGTGAAATTTCAGTGATTTTGATGTGCATTCTTTCATATGGTTGTTAATAGTTTCTAATTCTTTTGTGGAATTTGTTTTTATTCTTTGACCACTTATTTTTTGGGGAATGGCTTTTGGTCTTAGATCTGTTAGTTATCTCTGTATCTTGGATACCAAATCCTTATGTAAAAATTCGATTTAAAATTTTTCCCCCTTTAATTCTTTCTTTCTTAACCTAGTTGTATTAATTTTCTTGTACAGAAACTTCAAGTTTCCTGCAATCCAAATTTTCTGCTTTATCTTTTGTAATTGCCACTGTCTCTTGTTTGGTTAAGAAACTTCTGATATTCATTGGGAACATTCTTTCTTCATCTGTTGCTTTGGTTAGTTCCCCAGAATGATGAGGTCTGGGTCAGCTTGTATCTATGGGGAGAGAGTTGGAGTGACGTTCTAGCTTACTGTCTTTGGTGCTGGTTTGTCATTCCCTTTTCCCACTGCACAGTAGAACCATGTAAATATTAGGCTTCTTCTAGCTAGTAACTGATGTATTTTTTTCCCCATTACTGGTGTTTTATTGTATAACAACCCTTGAATAAAGAATATCACATCACATTTTATAGTGCATTTTTTTACGTTAAAGGTGATTTATTTTTTTTTTTATTTAAACAAATGCTTTAACTCCTGTTTTACATCATTCATTTCCGCCAGATTTTGAGTTACAATTTTTTTCCCCGTTTTTTCCCTACCCACCCTCCCAGAATAGCAGTCCCACAAGATATCGCTTCCTCCATCCTGCTTTCTCCCGTATCTTCTCCCTTACCCCCTTCGACTTTTCCATTACAGCAAGGTGAATCTCTGTGCCCCAATGCCTGTACATCTTATCTCCCAATTACATGCAAAAGAGTATTGATAATAGTGTTTATATATATTTGAAACATTTAATTTTAAGACCTCGAACTTCAGATCCATTCCCTTTCTCCCTTGTCACCCATTCCCTCTGGGAAGATAAGTAATTCAGTATGTGTTGTGCATGTATAACTATGCAAAATATTACCATAGTAGATATATTGTACAAGGCTGCTTATAATTCCCTCTCACCCATCCCACCCCCCACCTGGTCCATTCCCTACTTGATCCTGTCCCTCTTCTGTAGTGGGTACTTCCAACCTCCCCTCCCCCCAAGAATGCCCTCCCATCCATCATCCCTCCTCTCATCAGCCTTCCCCCTCTTCTGCTGCAGGGTGAGATATCCCATTTAGTATGTATGTCATTCTCTCCCTGAACCAAATTCAATGAGAATGTGGTTTTGCCTTTTTGCCTTCCTATTCTTCCCCCGCCCCTGCAGCCACTTCCCCTTGTATCTTCTACATGAGATAGTTTACCCTACCCTGTCTCTTCCCATCTCCTCTTGCCACTTTCCTCTCTCACCTCATAATTTCACCCCTTAGGTATCCTCCCTTCCCAACAAATTCAACCTATGCCCTCTATCCATGTATAACTGTAAACATGTATACACACGTTCACATATGTATTCATGTGACCATATACCCTTCTTCCATTATTTTCATACTGAGAAAAGTTTCATCAGTCACAGTTATTGTTTTTCCACATAGGAATGTAAATAGTTCAACTTTGATAAGTTCCTTTTGATTTCTTTTCCCTGATTACCTTCTTATGTATCTCTTGCTTCTTGTGTCTAGATGTCAAATTTTCTATTCAACTCTGGTTTTTTCCTCAAGAATGCTTGAAAGTCCTCTATTCCACTGAATGACCATATTTTCCCCTGAAACAAAATACTCAGTTTTGCTGGGTAGGTGACCCTTGGGTTCATTCCCAGCTCTTTTGCCCTCTGGAATATCATATTCCATGCCCTTCGATCCCTCAGTGTAGAAGCTGCCAGGTCCTGTGCTATTCTGATTGTGTTTCCACAATATTGAAATTGTTTCTTCCTGGCTGCTTGTAGTATTTTCTCCTTGATCTGGGGATTCTGGAACCTGGCTATAATCTTCCTGGGAGTTTTCTTTTTGGGATCTTTTTCAGGAGGTGATCAGTGGATTCTTTCAACCTCTATTTTGCCCTCTGGGTCTAAAACATCAGGGCAATTTTCCTTAAGAATTTCTTGAAGGGTGATTTCTAGGTTCTTTCTTTGATCATGGCTTTCAGGTAGTCCAATAATTTTTAAATTGTCTCTCCTGGATCTATTTTCCAGGTCAGTGGTTTTTCCCATGAGATATTTCACATTGCCTTCTAATCTTTCATTTGTTTGGATCTGCTTAACAGCATCTTGATTTCTCATAAAGTCATTAGCTTCCATTTGCTCCAGTCTAACTCTGAAGGAATGAATCTCCTCAGTGAGCTTTTGAGATTCTTTTTCCATCTGGCAAATTTGGCTTTTTAAGGCATTCTTCTCCTCATTGCCCTTTTGGGCCTCCTTTGCCATTTGAGTTAGTCTATTTTTTAAGGTGTTGTTTTCCTCAGTCAGGCTGTTGACCCTCATTTCATACTTTTCCTGCATCCTTCTCATTTCTCTTCCCAATTTTTCCTCCACTTTTCTTATTTGATTTTTAAAGTCCTTCTTAAGGTCCTCTATGGCCTGTAACCTGCTCATATTTTCCTTTGGGGCTTTTGGAGCAGGATTTCTGACCTTACAGTCCTCTGACTGTTCCATGCTTTGATCCTCTTTGCCCCCAAAATAGGAGTCTAATGTTTCATTTTTCTGTTTATTTTGTTTCCTTTGCCTTGGCATGATGCCACTTAATTACTTGACTTTTGGGCTTGTTGCCACAGTAGAACTCTGCCACCAGACAGGGGAGTTTCCGTCCCAAATGTGTGGGGGTGTAACTTCCATTTCTGGCAAGCTGGAAATCCGCCCCACGACCTCCCCCCCAGATCACAATCCAGATCCAGGGAGGTTAAAGCAAGAGCAATTACCGCCCTCCCCCCCCCCCCCCACTGGTTGCTGGATCTCCCTACAGTTTGCAGGCCAGGAGCTGGAGCTGCCTCTGAAAACTGCAAAATGGCGTGTCTCCTCAGCAGCTTCTAGTCCCCAGGGGAGGAAGCCGACGTGTTCCCCAGATACTGGTCCCAAAGTCCATAGGGCACTAACCTCTCACTTTGTCCTAGGCATGTCTATGTTGACCATTCTGGAATCACCACAGCTGCTGGTGTTCTGGGTTCCCTCCAGCTGGCTGTTGGCCTGGCTGCCCTGGGGCTAAAACCGAGGGACCTGGGCTCAGCTCTCTGCTGCCGGCTCCCAGAGCGCTGTGCTGGTCCTTCCTGCAGGGCTGCTGGGCTGTCCTCAGCAGGAGATTAGGTTCTCTGTGTCGTTCTTTGGGTGCTGGGGCTCCAGAAGTTGTTCAGAGTCCCCTTTTACATAGTTTGGAGGTAATTTGGGGGAAGAGAGCCTTGGACTTGCTGTTTCTACTCCGCCATCTTGGCTCTGCCGTAACTGATGTACTTTAAGTAAGAAATACCAGTAAAATTAAAGAAAAATGAATATAAACCCTTTGAAAGTAGGGACTTCTTTTTGTTTTATCTGTGTGTGACCTGTCTTAGCGTGGTGTCTTGAATGAAATAGCAACTTAATAAATCATAGTTATTGAACTAGCAAAGGAGACTGGAGAGGATAGACTCATTGAAGCCAGGGAGAAGAGTATCCAGGAGAATGGGTTATTGACAGTGTTAGAAATTGCAGAGGATCCAGAAAGACCAAGGACTGGGAAAAGACCATTGTATTTAAGAATTAAGGGGAGGTTGGTACCAACTAAGTTTGGAGAGAGCAGTTTCTGTGTAATGGGGCTCCCAAGCCAGATTCCAAGAAGTGAGTGTGATGTTACAGAGCCTGTGTTGATAGATGACTTTCTAGAAGAGTGACCCTGCATTGGAGGGGAGAGACAGGACCACAGTTTGAGGGGAGGGGAGGGCTAAGTGAATGTTATTTGAGGGTGGGGTGAATTGGGCATGTCAGGCAACAGGGAAGAAATCAGTCTCCTTGTCTGATTAGGGTAGCTGGGAGAGAATGCTAGACCTGGAGCTAAGAAGACCTGAGTTCAAAAGCCACCTCAGACACTCATTATCTGTGTGACCCTGGGAAAAATCCCTTCCCCTCTGTCTGTAAAAAGGGGGGTAAGAATAGCACCTACCTCCCTTAGCACAATGCTTGGCACACAGGAAGTACCATATAGACATTTTGGCCACTATCATTATGTGCCTTCCAGCTCTCAATCTGGATGTGGAGGGTACTTTAGGCATTATGTAAATGTCAGTCATTGTTATGGTTTTTACACACAGTTGTTTCTGGTGCCTTTAGATTCTTCCTTCTGCTTGAGTTTCTAACTCTCCCCATGAAGCCTTCCCTCACTCTTCTCTTTGGGAGTGACTTTTCCCTCTTTCACACGTTTTGTACCTCTCTAATGGATGTTTGTTGTAGACCTTGTCAGTGTCTGTGTCATAGACCTTTAGTAACCTCTAACCTTCTTTAGTCTGGTTAGGCACTGGGCCTTATCTCAACTTTCTCTTCCTCAGCCCTGCAGTGATCAGTAGCCACTACTTGCTGGCCAAATTTTTACTCATTTGAATTAAAATGCTGCTTTTGATTGACCTAGAACTAGTGATTTTTTGTGTGTGTGTAAAAATGGGCTTTCAGTAGTAAACGGGGGCCTTTATAGTTGCTTCTGGAGGCTTGGCGAGTCAGATGCGAGTAAGTGGAGGTGGCTAGTGTGGACAAAAAGGAGGAGAAAGTTAGGACAGTCACTTAAGTGGATGGGAGGATCTAGTGAAGGTTTTTTTTTCTTTTTTTTGGAGGGCTATTGGGGTTAAGTAACTTGCCCGAGGTCACACGGCTAGGTTTTTGTGTGTGTTAAGTGTTGGAGGCTGGAACTGAACTCAGGTCCTTCTGTCTCCAGGGCCAGCGCTCTATTCACTGTGCCGCCTAGCTGCCCCTAGTGAAGGGTTTTTAAGGATGGGGAAGATCTAGGTATGGTTGGGAGCAATAGGGAAGGAAGCAGTTGCTGAGGTGACAGGGAGAGAGGACAGCCAGGAGAGGATGGGATCAAGAACCATGGAGAGGGCCCTTTGGCAGAGACTCTGGAACTGTGAGGTTGGGAGATGATGGCAGGGGACCTGGAGGGAAAGAAAATAGGAGATGAGGGAGCTTTCTCTTGTTAGGTGGTCTCCATTTTTTTTTTTTCCAGATAAAGAGGGTAAGGCTCTCAGCTGAGGTGGGAGGTGGGAGAGGGCTGAAAGACTGTGGGCCCTGAGGTAGGGAATCACTTAGGGAGGCAGCAGAGGACAGAAGGCTTGGCCTGCTGTATTTGGAAGGTGCCCAGTCAGCAAGGTTAGGAGGCTGGCTGCAACTTTCTTCAGTGTCTCTGGAGGAGGAGATGAGGTGCTGGGCAGGGAGGTCAGACAGGAGAAAAGCACCTGTGGGAGTCGGGGGAGGGAAGGCCTGCGGAAGGAGAAGAGGGCTCTGGCCTCTAGAGCACAGTTGGAATGACTTACTTATGGTCTGAGGTTGGAGAAGGAGGAAAGTAGAGTTAGAGCCTGAGAGTACGGAGGGGTGGAAGAATAAACGGTCTCCATGAGGGGGAAGAAAGGGTGAAGGAGCTGCTGGGAGGAGAGAAATAGTAGGTGAAAGCTGGCTAGGGCAGGGGCAGGATTTTGGATTAATTAGTCAGTCAGTGAACGTTTATTAAGGGCTTACTATGTGCTGCTTTGTTCTGTGCACTCTGGAGGTCCTCCAAGCCCCGTAGGCAGCTCCTCTGGGGCTAATGTCTGAAGCCATCCCAGTTTGTTACAGCTGCTGGGGGTTTGTGCCCCACTGACAGAGCCTTCAGAAATCCTTGGGAGGCAGGGGAGTAGCCAGACAGTGACTTCAGTTTGAATCTCTTGACAGTTATAGCTAGTCGATTATGAAATCATAAAGAAAAAACTTAATTAAAAGTTAATATTTCAACCAAAAATCAAAGTTTTAAAATGTGCGTGAATGCATAAACTTCATATAGTTTGCTAAAATGAAAAGGGTCTTCAAAAAGAACTGAATAAGTAAGAACTTCTTTTTTGCCCTGTTCTTTTCCCATTTTTTTTATCTTTGTATTTAACCGACTTTTGGCCTGGTTTTTTTTTTGGTACATGCATGTTTTATTTATGCTTTATTTTCTCTCATTTGTATAATGCTTTCTTATATCTCTTTGTATTTTTCATATTTGTTGCTTTTTGTTGTGGCATAATACTCTCTTCCGTTGCACAAGCCACAACTTATTTAGCCATCCCTAATTGTTAGACATGATGCTGTTTACAGACACAAAATTGTTTCTGGTTTCTCCCCAGTATTATATACCAGAGCTGAAGGAGATCACTTACTGCCTGGGACCAACAAGAATGTTGTACACCCAATTTATTTTTACATTTTCTGCCATACGTATTTTTAAAAATGCAGTAATTATAATGAATGATGAGAATCTATCCATTTGGTAAGTGAAGAAACCAAAATTGGCCCAAAGTGTGTCATTGGTGGCAGAGAATTTAAAAAAAAAAATCCTTTCCTGGATTTCTGAATTTAGATGTCCAGCATTGAAAATTCAGAGCTTCCTCTTAGGCTAAGGGGAGGCCTGTACAGCTCAGAACACGTGATTAATAAATAAAGGCTGAAATAGCTTCTAGGATAAGATTTAAAACTGGAAGATAACATGAGAGAGCATTAGAGCCCTCACTTTACAGATGAGAAAACTGAGTCTCAAAAGGTCACATGATTTGCTTGTTTTAATTTTTAAAAAATAAAATTTTATTTTTTAAATTACCAACCAATTACTTTTCCTTTCTCTCACCTCCCCCCAGGGGAATAAGGATGAGAGCTCTTTTTAAAAGTGAAACATTATTTTTAAAATTATCAAGCATTTATTTTTTTCTCCATGTTGCCTTTCTTCTACCTCTCCCTTAACCCCAGAAAAAGAAAGAAAGAAAAAGAAAAAACCAGGACCCTTGCAACAAATATAAATAGTGGAGTAAGACCAATTCCCATGTTGTTTATGTCTAAACAATATGTCTCTCTCACTCTGCATTTTGGTCCATTCCTTCTCATGGGAGATGGGTTGTATTCTTCTGCAATTGTGATTTCTCTGATCAGGATTCTTAGGTCTTTCAGATTAGGTCATTTTACTGCGTTGATGTCATACATTGTTTTCCTGCTTCTACTTACTCCACTTTGCAACAGTCCGAACAAATCTTCACAGTTTCTCCGAAACTGTCTCTCTTCAACAGTGAACAGTCTTAACTTGACCTAGATATTAAGTGGCAGAGTTGGGATTTGAACACAATTCTCTTGACTACCTCCTCTAATGTACTATGTTGCAGATTTTGTTATTTTGATCTAGAACTAAGGCATATTAAACTTTTTAGCAGGACAGTATTTTCAAACTACTAAACTCAAAACTTTTTTAAAATGCAATTTTATCGGTTCCAAATTCTCTCCGCCCTTTCCTTTGCCCAGCCATTGAGAAGTCAAGAAAAATAAAACCCATCACAAACGTGTGGTGGGGGGGCGGGGGGCGCAGGAAAAAGCTAGAAATAGAAGAACATAGGCTTCAGTTTGCTCTCTGAGTCCATCATTTCTCTACCTGGAGGTGGATAGTTTATTTTGTTGTGAGTCTTTCAGATTTGTGGTTGGTCTTCATGGTCATAAGAATCCCTAAGTCTTTCACAGATGATTTTCTTTTCATTATTGCTATTACTGTGTAAACTCTTCTCGTGATGCTCACTTCACTTTGTATCAGTTCATACAAGTCCCTACAGGTTTTTCTGAAACCATCCCCTTCATCATTTTTACAGCACAATGGTAATTCCATTACATTCATACACCATAACTTGTTCAGCCATTCCCCAGCTGTTGGGACATTTCCTGAGTTTATAGTTCTTTGCTATGTCATAAAGAGCAGCTATAAGTATTTTTGTACCTCTGGGCCCTTTCCCTCTTTCTTTGATCTCAGTAGGGTACAGACCTAGTAGGGGGGCAATGGGTACATAAACTCCAAACTTTGACGTAAGTTCCTTGAAGGCAGGAACTTTTTTTTTTTCAGTCTTTAGTTCATGGCCCCAATTCTTGATGGTTGATTGGGGACAATAATTTGAGAAAATAACAGGAAAATAAACACAGGATAATTTGATGTTGGGGGAGAAATTATGTAAAATCCTGATTCTGTTCATTTCCTGTTTCCTCATGGAGTAATTATGCAAATAACTAAAATTCTGGCTGCTTTGAACTCTGGGGAGAAACTGAAGGAGAATCACAAAGAACTGGCCTCAGGTATGCATCCTGAGCCTTTTCCAAGCCATTGTTGACTTTCTGATGATGGAAAAAGGAAAAGGGGAGGGGGGGAGGGTAGACAATAAAGACTTGTTCCAGTTTTTATCTCTTTGTTGCTTGTTTCTAAGCACTAAAGAATGAGTGGGATGAAAAGCTAATGCTATGAGATTAAAGTGGAAATGAAAAGTTTTTGAAAAATGAATCTGGCAAACCATATTCTAACTAATAAATCACTTAGAAAACTAGGGACTTGGAATATTTTCCATTTTAGGAGAAATGCTTTTTATAGTTTTCTGTAGATGGTCATGGTGTTATTTATGACCCAGTTGAACTCACCTGAACCAATAAAAAGAAATTTGTACTTTGGGGAAAAGGTTAATTTATTACTCATATTTGTGTTTCCCCCTTCCCCCAAAACCCTGAAAATCTCATGGTTTCTATTGAATTTTAGAGTCATTTCTGTTTTAATGGCTAGAAGTCAGGAAAACATGATTTTGAGTCCTGACTCAGATACTTCCTAACCCTGTGACCCTGTGCCTCAGTGCCTTTAGCTGTAAGATGAGGATAATAATAACACCAGTCTCCCAGGGGGGTTGTGAGGTTAAAATAAGTTAACATACGCAAATTGCTTTTCAACCTTTGAAGATATCTCAACCGGGCCTTTTAAAGAGTTGTGTAAATGCTATGATAATTCTACAATTGTGCTTATTGAGGGAGATTGGGAATGCCTTCATGTTTAAGCATGTAAATGGGTCACTGATTTCACTTTAGTAGATATTCCATAGGTCACTATCCATTCTTGCCTGCTTGTCCTTTACCACCCTAGGCCTGCTTGGTCACTAGGCCTCCCCACCCACCCAGTGTGCTGAGCTCTTTCTTCTATTCTCTTGACATTAAGAGGATGCCAGTGCAGCACAAAGGCTGCCCAACAGAGTTCAATATTTATATATGTGGTCAGTTTAAGATGTAGAAGCCGTGCTCGGCAGATTTGCAGAGGACACAAATTGGGAAGAGATAAGATAGATTCCCAACTGGATGGCTAAAATGATGCCAGGTTTGATGGGGCATGTAAGTGGTACAGACCATAATTCCAAGGTCATAAAAAAACAGCAGAACTCCGTGCCTTTCTTTGGAGGGTCCTTGCGATTGTGGGTTGCCTTTGACACTAGCTGGATGAGTGTTTGAAAGGCTGAATTCAGAGAATATGCTGGGGTTTAAGATTAGCTTCATAAAGTTGAAACTGGGTGGCTCTCTTAGAGCTTTGAATTTATTTTAGTCTAGTGCTCTTTGGAGATGGCTTAATTTGACTTCTGTGAAAGTGGTTAGGTTTTGATTCCAGTTTTTTGTCTAGAGTTGATGTCCTGGATTGTGACTATTTTAAATGAGATGAAATCCTAGGACCGAGAATTAGTACTAGAAAGGACCCTTGGAGATGAGCTAGTCTGGTTTTTGTTTGTTTTTTGCTTTTTGGAGGGTAGTTGGAGTTAAATGATTTGCCCAAAGTCAAACAGCTAGTGTGTCAGGTATCTCAGGCTGGATTTGAACTCAGTTTCTTCTGACTTCAGGGCTGGTGCTCTATTCACTGTGCCACCTAGCTGCTCCTAGTCTGTTTTTATAGATGGGGAAACCCTTGAGTGTCAGTGACATAACCGGGTCCCTCAGGCGGTCTGTTGCAGAGGCAGACTTTGAACCCAAGACCCGGGCTGACTACTGTTGTCTTGCTCCCTTGCCACAGTTCCACTGCTGAAATCAAACTTGGGAGCTGTTTTGCTACAGTAAGGGGTCCCTTTGCACAGAATGGATACTTAATAACTGTGGAAATCTTTAAAGAAGGTTGGCTGTCCTTTTTGGAATGTGCCACATTTGTTGGAAACTTATACTCTCATCCTAGCTTTAGGTTTAATCATCATTTTGTAAAACCGTAACATTTATCCATAAAGATACTTCTGTCAGAACTAGACCTCATGTGGCAGCAGGTTAGTTCAAATGAGGGGCAGCTAGGACCCCAGGTTTATGCAGACCCTTTGTTTAGGCAAAGATTGACTATTGCAACATGGTAGCAAAGGGCTGGGCCGTGCAGGGGTGGGAGAGGTAAGGTGGGGTGGTGGTGGCTGTGGCCATGGCGGTATTACCTGAGGAATGGGTCTGCAGGAATATGATTCTAAAAGTAAATTCCATACTAAGAAATCAGTCTGGAGGGAAAGGATAGGCAGGATGTGTGTAGTATTAGGCCCAAGTTCAGAGCAAAGGCCCTAGCACAACAACAAAAGAAGGCAGCAGGTGTGGACAGGAGGCCTTAGAGAATGACCAACTCTTGGGTCATTAGCATGTTTAGACTGGGGAAAGCCTGGCTTTTACTGCTTATATTAAGAAACAGACCCTAATCTTGTGTCCTGTGTGGTATTGTGGTACCTTAGGCTAGAAAGAGAGCAGCCAGTGGGTGAGACCTTGTAGTTTGGGAGCTGTTTGTAGGGTGTGTGGTCTGGGAAGACAGTTCCTAGGGCTGTCCCATGATGTCTTTCCCTTTAATTTTTCCTGTTTATTTTTTCCCTTTATTTTTCCTGTCTTTGGTCTTCTCTCAGGAGAGGACTGTCTTGTTTGGCAGACTGTATTGTTAATAGAAGACGCAAAATGCAGGTAACACCAGAAAAAGTTGGCTATGATACTTCAGGTTTGACCTAAATGTTTCTCTTTATTAGTTGCCTTCTTAAATCATTCTTCTTCCTTCAGGTTAGAGATGGGGAGCCTTTGATTTCAAAGCCACATGTGGCCCTCTAGGTCCTCAAGTATGGCCCTTTGACTAAATCTAAAACCAAATCCCCTTAATAAAGGGACTTGTTCTGTTAAACTTGGGCTTAGTCAGAAGGCTACACCCAAGGAGCTAGAAGGCCTTGAGGCAGCTCCCCACATTTGCTTTAAGGTATGTTGGTATTGGAAGTTGGAAGATTTGACATTGGCCATGGGAGACTGATACAGAGACCTAGGTTATATTTCCAGGTGGGAAAGCAGAAGTGATCAGTGATGGTCTAGATGGTCAAGGTGGTCAGCTGTGGGCAGGTCTGGGGACCCACTGATCAGATACAGGAAGCTCAGGCTCTGAGGACTAGGCAGGGACTACAAGTCCACACATGAGAATTAGGGTATAGCAGCAGGGATCCATTTTATCCTCTTTTTAACTTCTTAGACTTATGACTTTGGACAATGATTCTAGCACAGATTTTTATTTTTTTGAAATAAATTTTATGCTTATTTTTAGTTTACATCATTCATTTCCAAAATTTTTTGAGTTACAAATTTTCTCCATGTCTTTCCCCTACCCACCACCCCAAAACAGCGATCCCACTGTATACCCCCTCCCCCAATCTGTTCTCCTCATTGGCTTTTTGAGCCTCTTTTGCCATCTGAGTTAGTCTATTTTTAAGGTGTTATTTTCTTCACTTAGGCAGTTGACTCTCTTTTCATGATTTTCTTGCTTCATTCTCATTTCTCTTCCCAATTTTTCCCCTTCTCTTATTTGGTTTTCAAAATCCTTCTTAAGGTCCTCTATGGCCTGTAGTCAGTTCATATTTTTCTTGGAAGCTTTTGGTGCAGGAGTTCTGACTTCACTGTCTTCCTCCTGCTCCATGCCTTGATCTTTTTTGTCCCCCAAAAAGGAATCCAAAGTCAGACCACTGTGCTTGCCCCGCTCCCCCACTTACTCATGTTGCCACTCAACCACTTGACTCTTGAACTTTTTGCCATAGTAGCACTCTGCTTTCAGAGAGGAGAGCTTTGTCCCAGATCACTGGGGTTTTCTCAGCTGCTGGAGCTATTAGTTGGTGCCCTCCCAGTAGCCTCCACTGGCTCTGGCACACTGGTAATACACCCCAGGACCTCCACCCAGGACAGGGATCCAGATCCAAGCAGGTTAAAGCAAGAGCCACTGTGCCTTAGATGGGTCACTTGAGATCCCCCGACAATCTGCAGGCCAGGAGCTCTGAAGCAGTCATGTGGCCACAGCCCCCACACCTGAGCCACTTTTCCCTCTGGGGGGCAAAGGCTGGACCACACTCCTGGACTACCCGTTCCCAAAGTCCACTGACCTCTCACTTTGTTTTTGGCATTTATGGGTTGATAATTTTGGCAACTGCCACAGTTGTTGTGGATCCACTCTCCCAATGTCCCTCTAGCCAAGGCTGGTTGGGCTGCCCTGAGGCTAAACCCTCAGACTTGGTTGGCCTGGGCTTTGCTCCCAGTGCTGTACCCTTCCTGCTGACCTGCCAGGCTGTCTTGAGCGGGAGGTTTGTTTCTCTATGTCACTTTGTGGGTTCTTTAGCTCTAAAGTTTGTTTAGAGTAATTTTTTACATGTGTTGGAGGAGGTGAAAATGGGAGCTGTACAGAAGTCCTGTTTCTACTCTGCCATCTTGGCTCCACCCCAGCGCAGAATTTTAAAGGTAAATTTAAACATTAAAGGCAGCCTTGTGTAGTGAATAGAATGGTGCAGTTGGAGTCATCATTGAATCATATTCTGCCTCACACATTTTCTAGGAATAGGACCATGAGCAAATCAGTTAACTTCTCCATCTCCAGCAACCCTCTCCACTTCTCTCCTAAGTAATAGATGGGTTTTTGATTATAGGACAATGGCCAAGGAAGATTGCGTAGGAAATCACAGATCCTTGATGTGTTGATGTGAGTTTTGTTTCTTGTCCTGTGATTGTTTTCTATTCTTTGTGTTTTAGTTTTTAAGTCTTTCTTCAGTTAATGATAATATAATGTTTCCACCCCCTCCCCTTCCTGATGTTATGTAGTCACTTCATGTAATTTCTTGTAATAGAGGAGATCATTGTTGTGGATTTTAAAAGATACTGGTTAATATACCACTCAGATGGAATGTCTTTGACCAGTGGCCTTGTGGGTCAAGCTCTGGATTGGGAAAACGGAAAGTGAGAATTGTGGCTGTGATTCATAGGCCCTCTCAGAGGTCGTCTCATCTAGCCCACACACAGATTATTGATTCCCCCATCTTACCTTCCCAGCTGTAAGCTAACTTCTGCTTGAAGGCTTCCATGGATGAGTAGAGCTGTGTTCCCAGAGGCAGCTCTGCTGTGTTTGGAAAACTGGAATTTTTCAGCAACTTTGCTTTGTGATGAGTCCAAGTTAGACATCCTGCACATTCCATCCGAGGGCAAGTGGAATGCTCCTTCCATGTGACAATCATCTGAGTACTTGAAGATCTCAGTGATGTTTTGTCCGTGTACTACCCTCCCCTCAACCTTCTTTTTTGGGGCAAAACTTCTTGAGTTTTCTTCAGCTTTCCCTGTTTTTCCTCACTAGCCTGGTTATTCTCTGGGAGGCACAAATGGCTACATTTGGTGTCCTGGGGAGTTCCCCAGAGAAGTCTGCCAGAGGCATTCCTTCATTAAGGAGGAGTATGGGGAAGACTAGAAGAAGACTGCTTAAGAGGGAATTGAAACTGAAGATCTTCCTCACAAGTTAGCATGACTGATTTGGTGACTTAATTGGGAAGGTGGCCATGGGACAAGATGATAAAAAATAGACTTTGATCTTCTGGAAATGGAAGCAGTTAACAAAATGAAGCCCTAATCAGAAGTTTTCCCACTGTTTATCTTGGATCCATACTTCATCCATACTGGAAGGCCCTGCCTGGATGGAGTGACCACTGAGTAATCTCACAAAAATGGAATTAATTCTGTTTTTAAAAATAGGGAATGCCTGTTTTTTAAACAAGCATTTGATTTGCAAGGAGAAAATGCAGATTTAGAGGCTTTCTTACCACAAGGTATCCACCATGCACATGTTAAAATTATACCAAACTCCTTGTTAGATGGAACTGTTGAGACAAAGGTTCAGTGAGCCTGGAAGGTCTGACCATATGTGCTAGCATAGTGCTTGGCACTTATGACTTAACAAATGCTTTTTGATTTGACTATAATTATTATCAGATGAACCATAAAAACAGAAGTCATTTGATTGCCATAGTTTGGGGACATATCCAGTTCAGGATCCAAATGAGAGTGAGGGGGGAAGCAGAACTAATCTTGGGTAGGAAGTGGCCCTTATGTTGAACTTTGTAGGAAGCCAGGGATTCTCTGAGCTGCAGGTGAAAGGGAGTGCATTCCAGGCATGAGGAGCAGCCTGTTCAAAGTCATGGTGAGGGGAGATGGGAGGACATGTAAGAAGGACAAGGATTTCGCTGGAGCCAGGAGGCCAGATGGTGATGTTTTAATTGCCAGGCTAAAGAGCTGGTGTTTTATCCTGGAGATGCTGAGCACCCCCTAGATCTTTATCAGTGACCTGGCAGCTATGTGGTGGATGAATTGGAGAAGGGAGAGTCCTGTAGCAGTTAGAGAGCTTTTGTAGTAAAGGAGAAAAGTAGTGAAGGCCTAAGTTCAGGTGTGATGGCTGTGTGAAAAGGGGATGGGGAGAGAGATGTGGGAATGGAATGCCTACCACTGGGCAGCTGCTGGGAGAGAGGAGGAAAAGTCAAGTAGGACTCTGAGTGCTGGGAAGTATGGCAGGACCCTTGGCAGGAATAGATGAGCTGGGGAAGTGAGTGGTTTGGGGAGAAGTATAGTTCTCTTTTAGATATGTTGAATCTGAAATGCCTATGGCAGGTATGGTTAGCATCTGGTGATGTAGAAGTGGAGCTGGGGGAGGGGAACAGCATGAAGGCCATTATTGCTTAGATTGTAGACTGTTGAGGGAAGTAAAGTAGAAGAAGATTGGCAGGGTTGGAGGGGGCAGGTTGTGAAGGGCTTTGAATGCCAAGCAGAGAGTTTTCTATTTGATCCTGGAGGTAGCAGGGAGCCACTGGAGTTCATTGAGGAGAGAATGACATGGCTAGATCTGCATGTTAGAAAGATTACTTTGGCAGCTGAATGAAGGATGAATTGGGGGGAGGAGAGACTCTGAGGCAATAGCTAGGGCAATAATCTGTGTGTGAGGTGATGAGGGCCTGCACTAGGTGGAGGGATGGGGAGGTGGAAGAGGGGAGGAGGAGGCATACCCAAGAGAGGTTACAGAAATCGAATCAAGAGGCCTTGGCAACAGTGGATATGTGGTTGGAGTATTGGTGAGGTGTCAGGGATGACATAGAGGTTCCACGCCTGGCGGCCTGGGGGATCGTGACCTGGGCAGAAATATACAACTTGGGAACTGAGGGAAAGCTAATGAGTTCTGTTTTGGACATGTTGAATTTGAGGTGCTGAGGCAGAATTCAAGATGAGATATCTAAAAGGTGGTTGGTGAGGAGGTCAGAAGAAGGGTTAGGGCTGGATAAATGAATCTGAGAATCCTCTGTCAGAAGAGGAGGATTGAGTCCATGGGAGCTGATGAGGTCACCAAGTGAGATATTATATAGAAGGAGAAGAGGAGAGGGCCCAGGCAGAACCTTGGGAAACCTATGTTCTTCAGCATGAACTAGAGAGAGATCCAGGATAATCCAGAGAGGAGAGAGGATCTGGGTGTGCGAGTGATGGACTGTCAGAGGCCGAAGATAGGTCAGTAGGGGTGAAGACTGAGAAGGCTGTGCCATTTGGCAATGAAGAGATGACTGGTTACTTTGGGGAGACCATCTTCAGTTGAGGAGGTTGGAAATCAGATGTCTGATGGTTAGAAGGGAGTAGAGGCACTGATTGTCAATGGCTTCTTGGAGGAGATGGCAGGAGAATGGTTGGTGGGATGATGGAGTGATAGTGGGTTTTGAGTTGGTGAAGGTAGAAACTAGAGGGGGAAAACATCTGAGTGATGTGAATGAGGAGGGGAGAAAAAACTCATTGAATGGCCTCAGGGTTTTGAAGTATGAGGCAAGGTCAGCTGAGAGGGTAGGGGGAGGGTAGGATGAAAAGATTTGGACTAGCTGCTTCAGTGAATAGGATGGGGAACTGACTAGGGACGAAGAAAAGGATTGCCTGGCTTCAGTGAGGGCTCGGCTGAGATTCTGGGGCATCATTTGGAGTGGATTCCTCCAGCTCTGTTGAGCAGCATACAAATAGGATTGAAGGTAATAGATAACAGGAGTAATCCAAGGTTTGGCAAAGTGTGATCAGTGATGGGCTAAGTGAGCAAGAGCCTGGTGTGTAAAGGATAGGCCAGAGTTGACTTGTTCTTCAGGGGGGGATGGGAGGAGAGTGTAGCCAGTACACTGGCTGATTGATTGAACTGTGGGGTGGAGGGACTGGAGGTCATAGTAGATATGGAACAAGGTTAGCATTGTAAGGCCAAAGGAAAGATGGCAGAGGAATTTCCAGAGTTTATGAACTTATTAGTGATGGCAGTCACAAGGGGATGCCCATCTCAGTGTATAGCTGGGGTGGGGTGGGAGAGTAGGCCATAATAGAGTTGAAGAACTTGGGAGTTTGGAGTTTTTGAGGGAAGATCAGTATGTATGTGGAAGTCCCTTAGTATGAGGGTTTGGGAGGAGAGAAAGACTGTGGGCCAGGCCCTGAACTCATTGAGAGAGAAAGGAATGTCTTGGGGGTTTGATAAATTAACAGCTATCACAGTCCTCATTGGATGATAAAGTTGGACTGACTGAATGAATCTCAAGGGAGTTGAGTAGTGGGGGGAGAGGAAGAGTCTGGAAGTGGCCATGGGAAGCAAGGAGTTTTCTGCCTCCCCCATGATCAGTAGTGAATTGAGGGGTCTGAGTGAAAGTGTAAGCAGTACTGTGAAGAGTGGCCAGGGGTCTCAGGGAAGAGTGAGACAGGTCCCAGGGAGAACCAGAACATAGAGAGAATGGGAAAGGAAGAGGGGCAAGGTGAAAAACAACTTGTTCCAGAGACCACAGTGGAATGAATGGGGCCTGGGAGAAAGGTGAAGAGATGAAGGGAATGAGCAGTAGGGGTGGTAGGGAATGGGGTTTTCCAGTGACAGCCTGGGGTTCAGAATCTCTGGGATAGGGAAGAGAGTGAGGTTGTAGAAGAACTATTAAAAAACGAGTCCAAGCAGATTGTTAGTGACTAGAGTGGTCACTTGAGGGAGGCAGACTGACTGTTCTGGGACTTTGTAGCAGGTGGAGATGGTGAATCCTGTGAAGTCGGGAATCCAGACTCTTTAACAGGCAGGAGCAGGGGCTGGTACAGCCCAAGCTGGTAATGAGGACTGGGTCTGATCCCAGAAAGGCCTTAGGTTCTAGAGAAGGCCTTGGGGTCAGGACAGAGGCTTAGAATGAGTCCAGAGGTGTGACTTTGGCTACCCTTACTGCTACTTTGCAGCTTATTGGGAATAGCGAAAGAAACTGGGCCTATGATTTTATTGGTCTGGGGTAGCAGATCTCCAGTTGTGGTGCCTAGACCCCTGGGAGTCTCCGAGATCCTTTCAGGGAATCCTCAAGATAAAATACATTTTATTATAATAATAAGATATGGGGCAGCTAGGTGGCGCAGTGAGTAGAGCGCTGGCCCTGGAGTCAGAAGAATCTGAGTTCGGATCCGGCCTCAGACACTTAACACACACAAACAAAAACCTAGCCGTGTGACCTTGGGCAAGTTACTTAACCCCAACTACCCTCCAAAAAGCAAATAATAATAATAATAATAATAATGAGATACTTTCATTTCTGATATGGTAACTATCAATCGATATAACCCATATAAACAAAGGCCTTTGAGAGTTCTCAGTTTTTAAGAGTATAAAGGAGATTTGAGGCCCAAAAGTTTGTGAACCAGCGGTGAAGGAAACTCTTCCTAGTGGAGGTCAGCTCCTTATCTGCAACTTCTGAGTCTTAGCTGTAGAGTCAGGTGGCACCTGGGGCCACATACTGCTTAGAAAACCAGGTAAACATTCTCTATGTATATAGTATTTTTATTTAGTCAAACGTTTCCCAATGATGTTTTAAGTGGGATTTGAGGGTCCCTGTTGATACATCTGCCTTGGTTGCCTAGCACCAAACTCCCTCACCAGTTTAAAGTATCATTGGGCAATGTTTAGCAAAATAAATGTGTATAGAGAATGTTCATTTGTGTTTTTCTGAGTCAGTTTGTGTCCCCCTGGCATCTGCCTGCTGCAGCAGGGCTTCCTGACTCCAAGGCCACCTCTCTATACTGTAGCTCAGCCTCTAGCACCATTCGTGATGGGGAAAATTACTTAATATTTCTCAGACTCAGTTTCCTCAACTTTAAATAATTTAATAGCATTTGAGTTATTACTGAATGTTTAGTGGAAAAAAAAAGAGCCTTGATTGAAGATTGAATCACTTTTGGATATAATAGGAACAGTTATAAAGAATTATGAGAGGAGAGAACTTCTCAAGTTAGACACAAGTTTATATTCTTTTTTTTTTTTTAAAGCAATTGGGGTTAAGTAACTTGCTCAAGGTTACACGGCTAGTCATTATTTATGTGTGGGTTCTCATTTTCTGAGGCCGGTTTCGATCCCGGGTCATCCCAACTCCGAGACCGGCACTCTTACTCACTGCACCACCTAGCCGCCCCTACAAGTTTATATTCTAAAAGTTGGTGAATTACTTAGAAGTTCAAAGAAATTTTCCCATAATACTTTGAAGGTGTTTTCCATCATCATTTTTAATCATGAATATAGTAGAAATGTTAATATTTGTGATAAAGTAGAAAGAATACAGGGTTTAGAGGTCCTGTGTTTAAGTCATGGGTATGCTACTTGGTGGTTGTGTGACCTTGGGTCAGTCACTTCATCCCTGAGCCTCAATCTCTTAATCTGTAAAATGGGGATTGTCACACTTGCCCTTACTGCTTATGGGACTTTGGGAAATTCACTTCATATCCTTGGCCTCAGTTTCCTGTTCTGTAAAAATTGGACTAGAAGACTCCAAGGTTCTTTCCATTTCCAAGTCTGTGATCCTTTGGCTTGTGACACTTGAAGGAAAGGTAGATTGGTTAGGGGATGGAGAGGTGGCTGCAAGCTCCTGTAGAGGTTCAGGCCTTGGAAGGTCAGCAGAACTGGTTAGGGTCCATTCTGTACATGCATCATTTCATTTCTTCACAGCCACCCTGGGAAAGCCTAGGATTTAGAGCTGGTTGAATCCTAAGAGATCATCTGGGCCTGCTCCTTTTTTAAATGTGGGAAAGCTGAGGCTCAGAAAGCTCCTGAGATTGGAAGAGGCTGGACTGGAAAGCAGGTCTCTTGTGGCTCCCGATTCAGATCTCTTTCCATTCTACCATATTGTCATGACCATAGGTGACTTTTAAGGGAATACTGAGGTTTGTTAAGTCACTAATGGTTTAATGAGTATTTGTTTTCTCCCTGCCAGGATCTGGGTGCTCTCTTAAACTCAGGTCTTCAACAGGGTTTTGGGGGTAGTCAAATGCTGGTTTTCATTCTTAAGCATAAATTTAATTCTTCATGTATATTTTTCTTCCAGTTTTTAGAAAAATTATGACCCTGTTAAATCAATATCTTGGTTTAATATATTATTTTTAAAGTATCTGCTGAGTGTGAATGTTGATCTCATTTTCTAATTTATTTTTACCCTTGTTTTATAGGTAATCTATCCTGAGCATTCCAAACTTAGTGATAAAGAAGTAAGTCTTTGTCTTTTACTGCTTTTCATTTCTGTTTAATTCATTGGCAGCACATATACCTTTTGTTTTCTTTTTCAGAAAACGAATATTTGCTATCTGTCTTTTCCAGATTCGAATTCAGGTAATGCTTTTATTGCATCACTCTAAATGTGTGTGTGGTGGGTGTTGAGGCTGGAACCTGCCTAGGAGAGTCCAGGGAGGGAGCTGTGCCAGGTGGAACCCTTGGTGGCTTCCTATTGAGATTGTCCCTGCTGGGAGGTGTGGAATTCTGAATAAGTTCTCAGGACTAGAGAAAATTTATTTGATTTCACTTTAATTTAAAGAATAGTTTCCATGGTGTTTTTAAGGGTAGGGTGAGGCATCATGAAATCCAGAGACCACAAGCTGGATAAGGCAATGGAGTGGCTGCAGTTAGACCTATGTTCATATGGGTTTCCTAAGTTTGCTGTCAGTGGGTGGCCTTCAGTCAGTGTTAGTGACCAGGCCAGGCCTGGCAGTCAGAGTCCATTTAAACAAGAGAGGGTTAACAATGGCAAACTGTTAAAGGCATGTTCAGCTGAGGAGCTTATTAGTGGGAGTCCTTTTCTTTGGATTGTCCTCCTTGTGTGTGGTCTGGGCTGCTGACAACTTTGGGCTCCCTCCAGGCTTCCCAGTGGAGCTAACTCTACCCACTGGCACTGGTGAAGCAGGCATATTTTAGTGCTGTTTTGTGTGCTGCTACTTATACAGTTAAAGAATTATGTAATAAGAATTCTATTTCGCCAGTTGGGGGGACTTAGAGACCATTTTTAACATTCCCTGTTTTTTTAACTGCATTTTTTTTTTATGCTTCCGAATTTTTGCTACAGATTTAGAGCTTGTGGAAGCAGTTTCTTTAATCACTTCTAAAATTAGTCATATAAAGTTGGTGTCCCTCTGTGAACAGACCTTTTATGGACTAGCAAAATTTATTTCAAAATTAAGAATGATATATATATATGTGTGTGTGTGTATGTGGGGTTATTGCCTTTGAGAGATTCTAGAAGGGCTTGTAAGGATTACAAGATATTGGTCTGTCTTGCCTTTTTGTCAAAATGACCTGAATATTTAGAATTTTTGCCTGCAGATTAATGGCGCTGCTAGTTTTTATTAAATTGGATAAGCTGCAGGCTGTGCCTGTGGGTTCCTTCCCTGTTGGGCTACATTTGTACTTCTGAATAATATAGTGTTCAATCATCAAAACCATTTTGCCTAGTAAGTGAACTTGGCTTACCACAAATGGTGTAGGCTCTGTGTCAACCTCCCCAACTGGCCAAGGGGGATATGTCACACGGCCATCGTGGCTTTCCTGTGAGCCTTAGCTTACCCCTCTTCTCTAAGGTCAACAAATATGTATGAAGTGGCTGCTCTGTGTAAATAAAGGGGCTGGGCAGGAAGAGCACAGCTTACAGCCGGCCTCAGACACCTGCTAGTTGTGTCACCCTGGGCAGTTGCTTCACCTCTGCTGGCCTCAGTTTCCTCATCTGTAAAATGGGGATAATAATGGCACTTACCTCACAGGGCAGTGATGCAGATCAAATGAGGTAACATTTGTAAAGTGCTTTGCTAATCTTGAAGCAGCACATAAATGCAGCTGTTACCAGGGAAACAAAGATCAAACCCAGTACAGTTCCTGCCTTTCAGGGCCTTATGTGCTCACATTCCCCCTCCCCAGTTTTCAAAAGGAAGAGCTTAACTCTTGGGTCTCCAGGGGCTGAGCAGGAGGGAGGTGTCTGAACAGTGGTTTCAGTTCTACTTATTATTAGTCCTTTTTTTTGGAGTTAACCCTTTATTGCCCCTGTCTCCTTCAGTCAGGTGAGGTTGAGGTCTGTCCCTTATGTCCCTTTTTTCTTGATTAAA
Source organism: Gymnobelideus leadbeateri (assembly GCA_011680675.1). NCBI lineage: Eukaryota > Metazoa > Chordata > Mammalia > Diprotodontia > Petauridae > Gymnobelideus > Gymnobelideus leadbeateri. The sequence continues at coordinate 1,372,041 of WOXC01004713.1, forward strand.
GAAATCCTCAAGTACTTCAGAAAGACGTGTGGTGTCAGCACTGTGAGTAGTTTTCCCACCGAGCTCTCTGTGTCTTAGTGACAGTGCCTGCGGTTGCTGTGGCTAGTCTGATGCGGAGCCCATCTGAACTTAACTAAACCAACAGCAGATACAAAGCCCACTGCTGGGTCTGGCCTTGGCCTTCCCAGCCTTGTTCTGCTGGCCTGGCCCTGGCTTCTTCTGGGCATAGGCTTTCCATGCCCCCCGAAAGCACCAGAGCATTACCTGAGCATGGAGGCTTATGACTTCAGTAGAAGCACACATCTCCGTAGTTAGGGTAGATCTGCTGTGATATCAGCTTCTGCGTGCACACTGTAACTCTTTGATGTTTTGGGAGAAAGGGTTTCAAAAAGTGATCCTGGCTGGACGAGTGATGAGGGCTCCTGGGTCCAGACCGATGGTCCTTTGGCCTGAAGCCCTAAATGAAGCAGGGCACACCTTCCCTGCAGTTTGGGGTGTCTGAGTAGACTTGATTCCTCTGGAAAGCAGGCATCCTGCCCTGCTGATGGATGAGCATCTGTGCAGCAGCCAAGAGACCACAATTTGGAATGTGATCTAGAGCCTTATTCTCTTTTGTGCCTCTCTAAACAGCTTGTTGCTCTTTGTATGTTTTATTACGTGGAGGTTGTTATGACTGTGCCAGTTCTGAAATGGATTTACTTAAAAAAAAATCCCCAAATAGCTTTTATTGCTGTGGAAGGAAACCCAGGAGCTGTATTGCAGTCTTCAGGAAACAGTAAAAATGGAGTTTTGGTTTCTATGGAGTCAGCAGAAAAAATAGAACAGTTTAGATCATTCATTTGCAAAAAGTCAAGAAAAATGTAGGTAGATGTTGTGGGGAAGATTTCATCAGATTTCCAAAGAAATCTCTTCCTCCACTCTTCCCAGCTCTTCGGAACTTTTACCACCACCTTCCACTTAACATAAACATTTCCTCCTCTTACCCATAGCTTAGAGCTATTAGAGAGATACTTGCCAGGTCTTTTCCCTTATTGCTCATTAGCTGTATTTGGACCTGGGGAATCCCAGCTCCATGAGCTCCGGTGGTACCCAAGAATCCTTTCTGCCTAAGGTGTGTGCAGATCACATCGCAGCAAGAGGAGAGAAACCTTTTCTTTCATCATCTACAGATGTTTCTTAGCTCAGTGTGGGTGAAACCCAAGATTGTAGCTCTGTTCTACAAATGCCTTGTTAAGTGTCTACCTCACCTGTTAGATGCCTGGGATACAAAGACAATGAAAAACAGATCCTGCCCTCTAGGGGCTTAGAGTCTCCTGAAAGGGTGAATGGGGAAGCTGGAGAAAGTATTAGTCTTCAGTTCTAAATCTTATTGCAGAAAATTGGCCACAACAAATGTTCATTCTCTAAAGAATACTGTCCTCGTGTGTTTCTCTTTTGGGGTGTTCTAAAAGCAGCTTTCAAAATAAGTATCCCATAGTCTCAGGAATCTTCATATGGGTGCCCGTCCCCTAGCTTAGGGGAGAAAGGTTCACAGGAAGCTGCTGACAAATTCCATTCTAAAGCTTCATTGAAAGGAAGGTGCCACCCAGAGGCTGCTCTTGTCACTGAAAAACCCAGAAAAGGCATATAAGGAAATAATGTGGCCACAGTCAATGCCTTCATTTTTTTTTTTTTTGCTTTTTGGAGGGCAATTGGGTTTAAGTAACTTGCCCAAGGTCACACGGCTAGGTTTTTGTTTGTGTGTGTTAAGTGTCTGAGGCCGGATCCGAACTCAGGTCCTTCTGACTCCAGGGCCGACGATCTACTCACTGCGCCACCTAGCCGCCCCTAATGCCTTCATTTTGATGAATTTATTTTCCACTATTAAGTTTTTGCCTAAAGTTCATTTAATGAGGTAAATGCACAAAACATTCCTCCAATAGAAAAATGAATTTTCAAAAGCTCGCCCCTTCTTTAGATTTAGCCAGAGATTTTAATAATACATAAAAACCAAAACCAAAACAGCTCCTAGTACATCCACACACACTACACTGTAAATGGAGATAGGCTAGATGAGGATTTTCTTGGCTACAAAATAAATATATAAAAATTCATTGCTCTTTGCTGTAAATGGAGGAGTTAGAAAAAACACATCTGAGAGCTGAAATTCTGTGTAATCATGTTTAGTAATACTGTATGTTCTACCACAACATGTTTTCAGATGGACTCTTTTATTCTTTGTATTTTGTAGGCTCTGATTACAGTAAGGACTGTCCGATAGGGAACATCCAGCTGAGAAAATACCCTCTACTCCTCCTGGTTGGCACCTTCTCTGAAACTTAAGCCTTGGAGCATTGCCCAGAGCACAAAGTGCTCAAGGGACTTATGTGGGGTCATCCAGCCAGCTTGGGTCAGAGGCAGGATTTGATCTTGGTCTCCGCTTGTTCTTTCTAAGGGTGGCTCTCAGAACACCAGCCACACTATGCCCCATATTATCCCTGAGACCTTAGAAAGCAAGTCACTTCAGTCCGGGTATGTGTCCTGAGCCTCAAGGGAGGGTGTGGACTGGATTGACCTCTCGAGACCCTGCCTGCTGTTAATAATTTATGATTCCTGAGGTCTTGACAAGGTCTTTGTTACCAATGGAAATTCAACAATTATTAATTAACATCTTTGTGAGAACAGTAATAAGAAAGGTAGAAGTCTTAGGAGTTTTTAAGACTGGGATTCCATTATTGGTAAATGCAGGCCTTTGTTGGAGGGTGAACTGGGCCCCCAGTCATCCTCTAAACCATGTTCTTTGCTGCTAGGAGGGAGGCTCTGGGCACTGTTCCCCTGCTTCCATGCCAGCCCTTTGTGCAGGGCTGCTCCAGAAGTCTGGCTCACCAAATGGTAAAAGGGTGGAATGAGCCGGGATTCCTGTGGGTCAGTTGCAGAGGACCACATTAGGCAGCCCCAAAGTCAGCCACATTATCTCAACACTATGGGCTATTTTTTCGTAGCCTTCATGGAGGCCTCTTTGTTTTCAGCTCTAGGTGGTAGAGGGAAACCTGGCTCTTGCCCAGATAGTCAGAACTTTGATAGCTCTCTTGCTAATCTAGCTGGGAGCCCTTAGGAATCACTTTGTAGCTTCTTCAAAAGCTGTGGTAAGGATTTGTTTTAAAAATATTATTAATGCCTCCAGCTGAACCTTGTCTGAGTCTGGACTTTTGATAAACTGCTTTTTAAACTGGAGACTATTTTATGAAATTAAGTCAGACTCTTTTAAAACTTAACAGTTAAAAATAAGTTATAAGGAAGAAAGCAGATGTTTTACTGCTTGTTCTCTCTTGAATTACATACATTTTAAAAATATTGGTATAAGTATTTCAAAAGAAGACTAACAGACATGGAAATGTAATATACGGAGATAAGGTTTTAGTCCCAGCTTGTTCACAGATTGGTAGTGTGACCTTGGATGAGTCACTTTGGGGTCCCTAAAATGAGCAGGTAGGTAAGCTCAGGCCCCTCTTAGCTCTAAAATTCTGTGATTCTACATAAATAAAATGTTAGACTGAGCTGTCCTCAATTTCCACTTTTTTACTTTTGTTTCCATTAGGCTGTCTCGGAGATACACAGTTTTGTTTTAGGTTTCGACAGTCATCTGGCCGGAGGATGTCAATGCGCTGTATCCCGGATCAGTTGGACCGAGACTCACCTGTGTATTTAAAGGTTAGAAAAATAGTAACGGGAAGGGGTCATTGTGGTAGAGAAGATGGTCTGCATCGGTTATACATTTTTGCGGCCATACACTGGTTGTATCTGGCAGAAATGCTGGTGCTTTTGTTTGCAACCTCTAGTGATACCTTGAGGGTCTGTGGAGGGAAGGAAGCTGATTGTTCAAAAGCTTGGAGAAGCCTTCACAAGTTCTTGAAGTATTCTAAAGTTTCATTGAAAATTCAGGAATACATTAGAACTCGATTGTTCTGTACTTTGTTACTAGCCCCTTTGTTTAGATTGGAACTCTGAGCCAAGTGGGTTTTTACCCAAAGCAACACAGTTCCACTAACACTATATGTGTTGAGGAATGGATGAGGATATTTTTGCTAGGCAGATTTTATGTTTCCTATGACTCCTTTTCATTTTTATTATTTATCTCTGGTTGTCTTTTAGCATTTCAATCATGTGATTATTTTATTCCTGGATAAGATTAAATAAAACAAATTCCAGAATTCTATGTATGTTTTAAGATTCAGACATAAGTTTGAGTTGTGACCCTTTGAGTTTCATCTTAGTTTTGGTGCAAAGAAGTATGATTTTAAAAAATACTGAAATAAGGATTTAATTTTATTTCACCTTTCTGGCAGAAAGATCCTGCATATTTCTATGGTTACGTGTATTTCCGACAAGTTCGAGATAAAACACTAAAAAGAGGCTACTTTCAGAAGGTAATTTGTAGTCTTTTTAAGAATTCCTTTTTTGTTATGAAGTTAAACATGAACTTTTCAGTTTACAAAATACACAATAGAATCGTATATTCAAATGAACTTTTATTCCATTTTTTAGTGTATATTAAAACAATAGTAACAAAATTGCTCTGCATGTCTCTCTTCCCTTCTGATCTTCCATTCTCTTTTGTGTATTTTAAAATGTTTCATGTATGTTTTCTTGTTAATTTTTCATTGCTGTTATGACCCAACAACTCCTCCCTCCTCCCTTCCTGCCTGAAACAACCTCTTCTGTTACAAGGAAGTAAAGTCCCGCGAACCCAGTTAGCACTTTGGTGACACTGAAAGCACCTGCCTCTTTCTGTACCTTCCCATTCCGTTGAGGGCCTTTGGGAGTTGTACTCACTTTTGAAGTCTTTTGGAATCATTACCCATTATGTTAGGCCCCTGGGCACCGTATGCTCCTAGTTCTGCTCACTTCTTTCAGCATCAGTTCCTACAAGTCTTCCCAGGTTTCTCTGACTTCAGGCTCTTTTATCATCACTCCCTCACATGGCTGTGCCTATTGGAGCTCCTATTCCCTGATTAGTGCCCCCCCCCTTCTTCGTTCCAGTTTTTTGTTTGAACAAAACTTGTTGCTCTAAATATTCACAGACACAGGGGTCCATCTATGTACTTTTCAAATGTATTAAGCTAACCTAAATTTGTGTCATCAGGAAAATGAGGTGTGAGCAGCTTTGTTAAGGAAGTCAGAGCCCCCCTTCTACATCCTTAGAGAGTTGTCCCATCACCCAGAGGCTTGTACTAGAAGGAGAAATACTGCTTTGATGGTTTTTGTACCTTCCTTCTGTGGAACAGATCGCCCCTTTTTTTGAGCATCTTCAGCTCTGGCAAATCTATTGTTTTAAATTACATTTCTGTGGAGAAACAAAGTGTGACAGCTTAGTTAGGAAGATCTGCATTCTATAACACATACACACATTGCACACATACTTAATGTGGAGATAACCATGGAGTTTTAGGTTTCAGTTAGTGAAATATGTTTTCTTTTCTGTTTTTAATAACAGTAACGGTAGTTAACACAAATGGAACACACTGAGGTTTGTGGAGCACATTTTACAGATAAGGAAACCGAGGCTTAGTGAGTTTAAATGACTTGGCCAAGGTCACACTGCCATTGAGGGTCCAAGGCTAGATTGAACCCAGGTCTTTCTGACTGAATCTGGTTCTTTATTCATCATGTCACCTGGCTTTTCTACAGTCACTCTAATGGTATTGGTCAAAGATCTATTAAGTACCTTCTTCATGCCTGGTAACAGCACACCCCTCGTAGAAACTCCCCATCCCCCAACTTAGGTGTGTGCCCCCTATGGAGAAGGAGATGAGGATGCTCGCCCCCTCCACAGCACACGTTGGCTGCCTCCTCAGCTGTGTGGAATCTTAGAGGCCCCTGGGAAGGAGATAGGAGATAACTTATTCACAGCCACACAGCCAGAATGTTCGAGGACAGAGCTTGAATCCAGGACAGCATGGTGTTTATTGCCCAGGCTGCCTCTCCTCTGAACATGCATATTTACCTCTCTATAGGCTATAGTCTGGGGTATTTTTTTTCTTTTAAAAGCAAACAGACAAAAAAAAATTGCAATAAAAGTGGGCTTTGGTCAGAACTTTGCTGGTGCAGGTGGAGAATGGAGAGCCTACACCTGTCCAGGTTGGTCAGCTCCTCCTGCCAATCCCTCTTAGAGCTGTAAGGAGACTCCAGGAAGGAAGCCAGTTTTCAAGAAAAGTGTTTTTGATTCCAGCCAAGTCCAGGTTCAAGATGTCAGGAGCTCATCCTGCTGCTGCAGCTATGCGGTGACAGTCTGAGACCTACTGCCACAGCCACATTGTGAGGGCTGTTTGTACTTGTTTCATTCTTACAGCTCCTTTGGAGAAGCCCCACGTATGTATGGGCAGAGGCTGGCCTTGGCTTTTGCATCTCTTATTTCCTTAAATAGTGTCAAGTTCTAACTTCTTCTGATTTAGCAGCCAATCTGTGGTAGGACCAGAGAGAACATTTTGTGGCCATTTAAATTTTATTTCCGTTTAATAATGGCCTCTTACACATGGCTCTTTTCAGGTCAGAATCTGCATATATTCTACAGTGAGGCTTTCCACAGCTTTGAGTGGAGGCACGTGAACTTAAAGTGAGATTGTCCAGCTTTGTCTGACGTTGTCTTCTTTGTTTTCCAGTCCTTGGTTTTGATCAGCAAGCTGCCATATACACATTTTTTCCACACGGTGCTTAAACAAATAGCACCTGAATATTTTGAAAAGAGTGAACCTTATTTGGAGGCAGGTGAGTAAAACATTGTGTTGAAGATGTGATCATTGTGATGGATTAGAAGTAACTGTAAAGTTTTAATGAAAAATGAAACCTGAAAATCAACCAGTGAAGATTTTAAAGCTATGAATTAAAGGAGAAAAGTGAGAATTAAGCTTCTTCAAGTAACTTTATAAATGCTTTGAAGTATTAGACCATGTCACCAGTTTAAAAATGTTAGAGTGAAATGCATGGAACCTTTTTATTAAGACAATCTAAATATTGAATTGTTGACAGTAGATTAACAGACACTGTTATACGTAGTTCTCTTTATCAGCAGTCTCCATACTAGACATTGTTGTCATATGTTGCCCCAACCACTGTAGTTTATCAGCATATCCTTAATGTCTGATAAATCAGTTCTGGCATAAAGCTGTAGGATCTCCTCCCTCTCCACTGCTGATGATATTAATTAACTACTTCCTGTGATGTCTTTTCACCACTGTTGTGGCTGAATCTGTAATGACATTAGGTGGAGTACACAGCCAGCTTTGTTTCTTGTAGCTCCACAGTAAAACAAAAGGGAGAACTCTCCTAACATCCATTAAAACATTTATTCACTGCTTTCTAAACATTTGGGAACCTGTTTCCATCCCAAGAGAGTAAACTGTGTATGTGAATCAAAAGGAAGACATTCTTGTTCTCACCCTCTGCCACCACTTTTGCCTTTATTTATGTCTTTTACAATAATGATAACTCATATCAGTAAATACTAATAATTAGCACTTGTAACAACCTTGGTATGTGTAAGTGTTCTTTTCATCTCAGTTTTACAGATGAGGAGACCAAGGGTAAGAGAATTGTCTGGGGTCATATACGTTAGTAAGTTTCTGAGGCGGGTCTTCTTGACTCTATCAGCTTTGCCACACAGTTGCTGTAGCCCCAGGTGTTTTTTCTGTAGTTTGTCCAGAGCTGCAGTTTGCTAGTATAGACATTTAGCTAACTTTTTGGAGCGGTTCTCTTGTAATTTTGTTTGTAAAGTATGCATTTTAACATTTTTAAATTCTACTCCTCATACAATGAGACATTTCATTCTGTTTTTTAGCTTGTAATGATGTTGATCGTTGGCCTGCTCCGGTACCAGGGAAAATGTTACACTTGCCCATCATGGGGGTGGTTTTAAAGGTAATTGGTTAATAATTTCTTTCTTTCTTTTTAGCCTGAATGTTAGAGAATATTAAGATGTGGATTTTATTTTCTTCACCTCCCCAAGAGCTAAGACCCTCCCTGCTTTTCCTGCCTGCCTGAGGAATATCAAGGGTTTTACCAGCTTCTTTGTAGGCTTCATCCCTGTGGAAGCCTGATATCTGCAGAAAACTGACTGTCCCAACAGAGGAGTCTTTGAGAATAGATTGGAAATGCTGAGTGGAATTAGGAGAACCATTGACCACACACTAGTGCCATTCTGAGCATGTTCTTTGGTTTTTAAAATACATTTACTCATCTCTTTTGTTTTCATATCTCTGCCTTTCCCACTGTAGCTGCTTCATGGCCTCAGAGCATTGGCTCATGCTGTTGTTGTTCTTGCCATCTCCGTGATGGAGCAGTTCTGAGGACTGTATTCCCCATCACTTCCTGTACCCTCCCAGGATTCTCTGTAGCCAAGGAATCCTTGGTTATATTCATGGGCCACTGTCTGTTTAGCCATTCATTGCCTCCCCTCTCCCCCGTGGGCATCTTTTCTGAGTCCAGTCCTGAACTTCTACAAAAAGTGCAACTAGGAATAGTTTTTGTATGTTTGGTGCCTTCCTTTCTGTGATTGACTTTGGGGTGTGTGCCTAGCAGTGGAATCTCTGGGTCTGGGCCCCTTCTTTTGTATAATTCTAAATTGCTTTCTGAAGGCATTTACCAATGGATATCTCTAGCACAATGAATTAGTGTTCCTGGTCTTCTCTAGCCCCTCCAGCATTGGCCATTGCCATATTTTTCACCTCTACTAGTTTGTTGGGTATGAAGTGAAACCTCCTTTTCATTTGCATCAAATTGTATCAGATTAGTGACTCAGAAATAACTTTTAATCTTATATGGTACCATTAATTGTCTGTATATCTCAGATAGCAGAACCTTAAAAGGGATATTTATAAAAGAAAAAAAATTTCCCCCAGTTAATAGCTTCCCCTCTTACAGTTGTATTAATTTTGTTCCTGAAAGATCTTTTCAATTTCATGTAATTGCAATTATGTAGGGGCAGCTAGGTGGCACAGTGAATAGAGCACCGCCCCTGGAGTCAGGAGGACCTGAGTTCAAATCCAGCCTCAGACACTTAACACAAAAACTAGCCATGTGACCTTGGGCAAGTCACTTAACCCCAGTTGCCCTCCAAAAAGCAAAAAAAAAAAATTGCAATTATCTGTTTTATCTTTTGTTTTCCTTTTGTCCTGGTATAGTTAAGAATTTGCCCCGTAACAGTAGCTCTGGAAGGTGTATGATTGGCTTATCTTCTGATTGTTAATAGTATATAATATTCAGTTTGCATAATCATTTTGATTTTATTTTGTTTTACAGTTTACTATGTTGGGCTAGACCTCATTTCTGTCATATTGCTTTCTTTTTTCGAAGATTTTCTTATCAAATAAGAGGTTGTTTCCTAAGTAATTTGTGTTTTGTACTTTATTAAATATTGGTTATTAAGTTCAATTATTTCTCATTCTTCTAAGTTAGTCTCTTTTGTTGATCTACTTTTCTAGTTGTAAATCAGTATGAAAAGGTTTTGAAAATTATAAGTTTATAGTATAGTCTGATACCTGGACATGCTGTTTCCCCTTTGTCTTTTTTCATTTTTTTCCTTTGCCTTTCAGTATCTTGTGTTTTTTCAAATGGATTTTGTCATTATTTGTCTAAATCTGTAAAGTATTCCTTTCATAATTTGATGACCGTAGGACTAAGTCTGTAAATTAACTTTGGAAGGATGGTCATTTTAGCACACCGAGTATCAGCCCATCCATGAAAATGGAATATCCCTCTAGTTCTTTAAGTTTGTTTCTTTTTTTAAAGGAGTTTTTGAAATTGTGTTGAAAGAGGTATTGGGTGTACTTTGGTAGACTGATTCTCAGATACTTTATAAATTTTGAACCCAGGGATGGGACTTACCTGTCTGTTATTGCTGTTCTGCATTTTGTTATTGCTATGTAGAAATACTGATTTCTATGTATTTAGTTTGCTATTGTTTTAGTTAATTTCTTTGCTGATTCCCTAGGATTTTCTATGTAAACTATCATGTCATCAGCAGATAGACATAGCTTTGTCTGTTTTCTGCTGTCGATAGCATGTTCTTTGTTAAGGATATTGCTGACTTCTTTCAACTAATTTTATCTTAAGTGAATTTAAACATTTGTCTCATAAAATTGTTTTTGTTTGAATGCTCCTAATTTTCTGGCTTTTCTTTATTCACAAGTATATTATGGGGAAAAAAGTCTTATTGTTTGTGTTAGTATAACAGTAAGTCTTTTAAAGTGCCTGATAATTAAAGGCGTCTTTTCAGATGGCTTTATTTCTGAATGTTCACTGAATGCATACTGCTGTCCACTGTGAAACTTGTCAGTAATAGAATTAACAATTGTTAAGTTAAAGCTTTGGTAAAGATGTGAATGGTAGGGGCGGCTAGGTGGCACAGTGAGTAAGAGCGCTGGCCTCGGTGTTGGGATGACCCAGGATCGAATCCGGCCTCAGAAAATGAGCACCCACACATAAGTAATGACTGGCCGTGTAACCTTGAGCAAGTTACTTAACCCCAATTGCTTTAAAAAAAAAAAAAGATGTGAATGGTTGAGAGTTCTCTTATTTCTTCTGACAGTCTATCCCAAAACTTATTAGCAAGATTGCAGAGGCTGTGTAAGGATCTGTGGATATTGAGAAGAAAATTGGATTAATCAACATTAAATAATATGTTAGTGGTAATTTCTCTCTATTCTGTTTGCTTCCAAACTGGATTCATAGTATTTGTTATTAAAGATGTTAATTTGTGTCTGTTAGAGTTGATGGGGATGCTCTTACTAAAAACACATCTCCCTAAAGTCTCTCTTCTTTATCTAAAAATGAATGTCTTGGCTTCCCCCACATTTTGGCACAATGAAAGATGCTATTAAACTAGTTTTAGTAGAGTGGAGATTTTATGATGCTTTAGTTTGATTTCTTTGGCAAGGTGTTATAGTTGAGCCATTTTTGTAGGGAAAAGTTAACATCTGCTGTTTTCTTCCTAAGGTTCGAATACCAACATGCCATGACAAGCCTGGAACAACGCAGATAGCCCAGTTAACACAGCAGGTAGACGAGGCAGAGGGAGTGGGAGGCCTGTGGGTGGATTCCTGCAGACTTGTTGGGAAAAATAATAGTCACCATCATTTATCTCCTGTGCTGAGGTTATCAGTCGTTTTATAAATATTCTCAGTTGATCATTGTGTTTATATAGTGTTTTTGTGTGTATTATTGATATATAGCGATATTAAACTGCTTGAAATTTCTTTCCTTCTTTCTTCCTCTTTCTGTTGGGTGGATATTGGAGAATTCAGAGATGTATTTAGTACTTGGTAGGCTGGGGCCAGTACTTCAACAAGGAACAGTGCTGGATAAGATGCTTCTCCGAATGTCGTGGAGCAGGGCCAGCTGGTTTCTCATTTAGAAAATTTGGTTAAAAACATTCAGTAGATGGGTTTTTTAAAAAATAAAAATAATAATTTTTATTTCATATTTTAATATAAAATATAACACAAATATTATATTATAATAAAATATAATATAAAATTTTATAAATATAACATAATATAAAATATGGTTTTATACAACATAAAATATAATATTTTAAATAACATTTCAGTTATTCCTTGGGAGTACATCTCTTTGTGGGTAGAGGTGAATTTTTCACTTTTAAAGTCTTTATCTGCCATTCTGTAGTATTCCAAATGTCTGCTGGATTATTTTTGTAGAAATGGAGGAAATGAAATAGCTTATTTTCACCTTTATTTGCATTAGCCAGCTTTGAGGTTTGTGTACTTTAGAGCTGGGGATGTATGTCTCCTTCCAAAGTGTAAAAACTACAGTTTTCTCTCTCATGGAGCCTATCATCAGGCCTGGACATATTAGTCATCTTTAATTTTTGTATTTTTTTTCCATTTTCTCTCTTTTAGACAGACTCACAGATCTCTATGGTTTTACCTACTATTCATGAAGTGGATCTTTTCAGGTGAAAATTTAAAGCTTATTTATTGTGGTAATTCTAACCTCTCTCCTTCCTTATTGTTCTTCATTAATGCCATTGGATTTCATTAATTTTCTCCTTGGGAGTTGGCCATAGAAGTGGGAGGGGGCAGTGGGGATTGAGAAGGGAAAAATAATGAAAGGTTTTCAAGTACTTTAAACGCCCAACTCCTAGCAAAGTGGCACTTTTAGTTGGCTCGGGCTGGAGTTAGTATCATGCTCTGGCTTAGAACTTGAGCAGTATTCCTGGTTTGTGCCCTTCGAACTCAACAAAAGTCACCAAAGCTGCAGACTGGAGGTCCGTCTCCTGAACACAGAACTTCTTTGCTGCCCACATTTTTTGTATTATCCTTAGGAGCTGTTATGATTGAATATCACCAGTCCTGTGGAAATTGTGAATTGTTTTAAGACTTGTTTGAACAAAGGTATCTGTGATCTTGCCTCTTCAGACTTGAGAAAGTAAGATGTAACTTGCTGTCAGAAGAATTCCTTTTTTCAAAAGACACATAACTCAGAATTCTCCAGGAGGCCCTGGCTCTCTCCTCAGGGCCAGCCCCTGGGCACTCAGGAGGCCCTGCCTCTCTCCTCAGGGCCAGCCCCTAGGCACTCAGGAGGCCCTGGCTCTCTCTTCAGGGCCAGGCCCTGGGCACTGATGGCCTGCAGCTTCTTTATTGTCCAGCAGCACCTTGCTGTTGCTCTGGTGCCCCTTTCCTAACTGACTGATTCCTTCAAGGCTTAGCACGTTTTCTTTTTTCTTTTAACACAGAAGGAGTGATCATTCACACTCATATTCATAGATAAGTAACTCATCAGCATAAAAAATACTGAACTGTAGGAGTAGAAAGAATGAGGGTCACCCAAATTCTTTGGCCAGACAGTGCAGGGTTAGCAGTGTCCTGACAAGCGTCCGCATCGTCCAGGCGCCATGGATGTAGAAATGGGCAGCTTCTCTCTTGGAAGAAATTCCTTGTGGTCTGGGTCCCCACCATGCAGGAAGGACCCGGTGGTCTAGACTGAGTACTCCTCTTGTAGAGGACTCAGCAGTCTCCTGTAGCCCAAGCACACACGGGTTTCAGTTCTTTTATTTTTATTTTTTTGCTTTTTGGAGGGCAGTTGGGGTTAAGAGACCTGCCCAAGGTCACACGGCTAGTAAGTGTTAAGTGTCTGAGGCTGGATTTGAACTCAGGTCCTCCTGACTCCAGGTCTGGTGCTCTATTCACTGTGCCACTTAGCCACCCCTGACACATGGGTTTCAGTTCTCTTATTAACTAAGAAAGAAATCTAGGAGAATTATATGTTCTGGAGTCAAACTTAATTTCCTAAATCTGAATTTTATTGTAAGAAGAAAATAATAGCCTGATGATTTCTTCTGGAAACATACAAGCACATGAAAGACATAAAATGACAACTTTTCCTCCTGTTGATGTATCTGGTGATATTGGCACCTGTAATTGTAAGAAAAGTAGAGGGGCAGCTAGGTGCTGCAGTGAATAGAGCATTGGCCCTGGAGTCAGGAGGACCTGAGTTCAAATCTGGCCTAAGACACTTGACATACTTACTAGCTGTGTGACTTTGGGCAAGTCACTTAACCCCAGTTCCCCTCCAAAAAGCAAAAAACCAAACAAACCAAAAACTTAGAGACTGGGGCTCCTTGAACCTCTGCTGTTTGTGACTAGGTGCTCTCTCCTTCCATCTGACCCAGCTGAATGTCTGCCTCTCCTTTCTGCCTTCCCCATCCCATCTCAAAGTTGTTAAAGATCTCCCTGGGCACACTTTTTCCCATTTCTAATGCTGCTTATCATATGTTGGTTTAATCTTTGTTCTAGACTGTCACATGCATGGAAGTAGGGATTGTCTCCCACAGGGCCTTGCCCAGAGCTCCCCACACAAGAAGCCTTTGTGATGCCCCTTTGCATGTGGGGCATCATGTTAACTTTTAGGGGTGCAGATACAGAAGTGCAATGCCTGTTCTTCTAGGACCTTACAGACTGTTACAACTACAAAGAAGTAGAAACAAACAATATACAAAGCACGTTTCCGGGAGCCTACGGGTGGGGTGGATATTTTCCTGAATGAGACATCTGACTCTTGAGGCTCTCAAGGAAGCTTGGGATTCTTTGAGATGGAAGGGAATTCCAGGCATAGGAAACAATTAATGAATATTTGAATTTAATTAGTGTGCTGAAAGATTAAATCTGCTGTTTAGGGTAATCCAGCCTCTGCTTTCTATTCCTTTACTGTTTATCATAGTGTGCCACTGGGGACAGAGGGCCAGATCTGGGAGTCAGGAAGAACAGATTCTAATCCTGCCTTTGACACATGTAGCAGCAAGCACCCCAATATCCCCAGGGTAGCTGCTAATATAGGTTCTTAGATCTGCTTTTCAAAAGGAAAGCAACTCAAAATGGGTTAGCAAGCTTACTTTAATCAAACAAACATACATTACCTAGTTCAGGGGAAAAAGGTCAGCACCCCGAACCTCAGAGTTACAGAACTTCCAGATCAAACAGACAGGCTTCCAAACTGTCCAACCATTATATCAATACCAAATCACAGTTACCAGAGAGGGAAGCATCAACATCTGGGTTTTCAAAGCCGGGGGGCTCTCAACAACGGCTTCCCAGAGTCTCATCTGGTCAAATCACACAACACTTCTCAAAGTGAGCCCCAAAGCAAAGCCTCTCATCAGGGTTTATATAGTCTTCTCCTAGCTCAGAGATTGTAACAACCTCCTTGACCCACTGCCCAATCACAAAAGTATCAAGGTTGGGCTTCCCTGAAAAACAAGCCTCCCACCACAGGCTCCAGGTGCACTTAAGCTAGGGGCAGGAAAGATCTTTAAATCTGCATTTCCATTACATTCGGCCCCAAGATCTTTCATGCCCATAGCATACACAATTTACATTTGAATTAGCACTAAAACATCTCTTAGGTCACATTTTCAAGGTACATCTAAAGTTACCAAAGTGGCCACTGGGTCTTAAACAAAGTACATTGCATTTTCACATCAATTCACAAAATACAAAGCATTATCACATAAAGTTCCCTTGGGAGGAGGGGGGGTGTCCTTCCCCTCGAACTGCTCCAGCCCTGCTTCCAAGTCCAGAGAGGGAGCAGGGCAACAAAACCAAAGTGGGGTCCTTGGGGTCCATGGCACTTCACCCCACCCACCACAGTCACAAGTCCATCCCCCCTGGGTCCCAAACTGTGGGATGCAGCAAGGAAACACATTCAGTGCCCCTGCTTTGCCACACAGTCCTTATCTTGTCCTGTGGCTGAACTCCAAACTCCTGGGTTCCTTCTCCTCCAGCAGAAGGCAGCAGCTCCAGGCTTCTCCACAGGTCTCCATGCAGGCAGCTCACCATTCCTGCTCTCAGCTCAGTGAAGTCAGCATGCAGGTCTTTCTCTCCTGCTCCATGGCTCCACAGAATCACAGCTACCACAACTGGGAAACAAACAATTATCCCGGCCCCCATACTTTCCTTTTACTCAGCAGATCCCATCCCTCGTCGCCATTTTGTAGCGGCAAGCACCCCAATATCCCCAGGGTGACTGCCAACACAGGTTCTTAGATCTGCTTTTCAAAAGGAAAGCAACTCAAAATGGGTTAACAAGCTTACTTTAATCAAACAAACACACATTACCTAGTTCAGGGGAAAAAGGTCAGCACCCCGAACTTCAGAGTTACAGAACTTACAGATCAAACAGACAGGCTTCCAAACTGTCCAACCATTATATCAATACCAAATCACAGTTACCAGAGAGGGAAGCATCAACATCTGGGTTTTCAAAGCCGGGGGGCTCTCAACAACGGCTTCCCAGAGTCTCATCTGGTCAAATCACACAACACTTCTCAAAGTGAGCCCCAAAGCAAAGCCTCTCCTCAGGGTTTATATAGTCTTCTCCTAGCTCAGAGATTGTAACAACCTCCTTGACCCACTGCCCAATCACAAAGTATCAAGGTGTGGGCTTCCCTGAAAAACAAGCCTCCCACCACAGGCTCCAGGTGCACTTAAGCTAGGGGCAGGGAAGATCTTTAAATCTGCATTTCCATTACAACACAAAACAGTTGTTGGCAGGTCACATAGCCTGTTGTGGTCATAGGCAAATCTGAGCTCCTTTGCATACCAGGCACAGAAAATCACAGGTCCCTATTCTGTAGTCCATTAGGTGCTGAGGAAAGCTTGTTGATTGGTTGTCGATATAGTGAGATAACATTCTGACATAGAGGGAAAAAGTAACATCCACACTAATGTGTGAAATTTTTCTCTAAATCAGAAAATAGCATTTGTGTGCTGCTCTGTCTTGTTGGTAAATTTGTGTTTTGTCTGATGGTCCGTTGGCACAGTGGGTGACTACATGAGGGAGGTGATACCAGAATCGTGGTTTTATGGTTTTGCATCATTTCTGAATTTTCCTAACTTCTTTCTAGAATATAATTAACCCTTTCTTCTTAAAATGAGCACAGCAAGAAGCCTCTTGTTGGTTATGATGAAACTTGAGTCTCACTTCACTAGCTGCCCTTGGACATTCCTTGCTGGATGTCCCAAGGATATCTTCAGCTCACATGTCCTGAGGACACTTCATCATCTCTCTCTCCCTACCTTCCCAAGCTGTTTCCTGCCTTCTCTCATCATGCCAAAAGGCCCTGTCATTCTTCCCGGCTCTAGGGTCCGTGCCTTTGGTGGCCTACTTGACTCCTCACAAGCTTGAAGTTTCTGACTCTGTAAAAGCTCTCTGATCATAGCTTCTTTTCTCAATGCACCTAGCTGCTACTTTAATTCAGACTACCATGTCCTTCTGTGATAGATCACAGCAGCAGCCTCCTAACTTTTCTCTCCCTATTCCATTCTGTCATCCCCACAGTATCCCACATGATCTTCCTTACAGAGAAATCCAACCATGACTCTTCATCCCATTCTCCATAAACTCCATGGAGGATAGAATGTAGATGCTGATGTTTGGCTTTGAAAGCCTTCCAACCTGCTCTTCCAACTTTCTTGTTCTCTCTGACCCCCTTTACACTGATCTGCTCTCTGTTCTCCACACACATGATTCAGGTCATCTCTGTTCTCTGTAGGAGCTGTCCCCCCACTCCTCTTTAACCAAACCTCCCTGTCACATACTCCGTCTTCACCTTTAAAACACAGCTCAGATGCTGCCTTGTGTGGGACGTGACCATCTGCCAGGTCCCCTCTCCCTTGACTTTGTTTGTCTTCTGCCTCCCTGTTGTGTGTGTGCTTGGGCTTGCTCTAAGGTCTTTGTATCTGCATCCCTAGGAATTAGCGCCCAGGCCTGGCCCCCATGCTCATCGCTCAGGGTGTTTTCTGTTTTAATTTCAGGTGTTTCTGTCCTGTGTTCCTGCACAGCCAGATGCTTTGGGAGCTGGTGTTGTTAGGAGAACCCCTTGTCGTCATGGCGCCATCCCCATCTGAATCTTCAGAAACTGTGTTGGCCCTTGTTAGGTAAGCATCTTCTCTTTATTTTTCTCTGTGTCTTGAAAACTAACCCTTTAAAGCAAATAATACATTCCTTTGTCTCTCTCTGTGTTATAGATAATGGGTAGTTACTTTGGTCAGCTCTGCATTTGGTTCTGTGATCTTTGTTTCTTGTCTGCAGCTGTATTTCACCGCTCAAGTACTACAGTGATTTCAGACCCTACTTTACCATACACGACAGTGAATTCAAGGAATACACTACTCGGACACAAGCGCCGTGAGTGAATGGCACTATCGTTGTTAAAGGGTTCAAGATTTACCTGGGAAGGGGGGGCTAGGTGGCGCAGTGAGTAGAGCGTCGGCCCTGGAGTCAGAAGGACCTGAGTTCGGATCTGGCCTCAGACACTTAATGCACACAAACAAAAACCTAGCCATGTGACCTTAGGCAAGTTACTTAACGCCAATTGCCCTCCTCCCCCCCAAAAAAAGTTTACCTGGGGAAACCCAAATTGAAAGGTTTTGTTTAAATTTTGAGTCTGTATCTTTTGAAAAGGCCGAATTGAAAGAAAATTCATTAATTATAGTGATTTACAAAGACCAAATAATTTTGCAAAACTGTATGAAATAAGGACTGAAATGTTACATTAATTTTTTGCATTTAACAAAGAACTCAGTACATTCACAAAGAGAATCTGTGTTGACTTTAGGCCTCTGGCAGAATTCCTCCAGAGTTCTCTTCCACTGGGGGCTTCTTTTCCCCAGAGTTGCTGAGTCCACTGAATACCAAGATCTTTTACATTTCCTTGTTTTCTGTTGATGTTTTTATTCCACCACAGTATAGCCACATTCTTTTCTTTCTTTATCTAAAATGTTTTTTTTTTAATTTAAATAATATTTTATTTTTTCCCTGATTACATGCAAAAACAATTTTTAACATGCTTTTTTTTTAAAGTTTGAGTTCCAAATTCTATCCCTTCCTCCTTCCCCCCTCCATGAGACAGCAAATGGTCTGATATAGATTATACATGTGCAGTCATGTCAGATCTCCAAAGCAGTCATTTTATGCAAGAAAAATTGGAAAAAAAAAAAAGAAAGTGCAAAATAGTAGACTTTGGTCTGTATTCAGACACATCAGTTCTTTTTCTGGAGACATGGCATGCTTTTTCATGAGTCCTTTGGGATTGTCTTAGATCATTGTATTGTCATTCACAGTTCTTCATTGTACAGTATTATGTGTACAATGTTTTCCTGGTTCTGCTCACTTCACTTTATATCAGTTCATATAAATCTTTCCAGTTTTTTCTTAAATTATTCTGCTTATCTTTCTTATAGGACAATAGGACAACATCACAATCACATACCACACCTTGTTCAGCCATTCCCTAATTGATGGACATCCCCTCAATTTTCAATTCTTAGCCATCATAAAAAGAGCTGCCATAAATATTTTTCTACAAATAGGTTCTTCATTTTTGTATAGATAGGTTTTGTTGATTATTTTTATAGTACCATAATATTCCATTGTTTTAACTTACTATCCTTTACTCACCCATCCCCTGGTGTGGGACACATATGTGATTTATGACAGTTTTTTTTTTTTAAATTGTAAATGGAGACTCTTCTCTCCATGGCAGTGGGCAAGAAAGGGGGTGAGGTATGGATATGGGATGTAGCATAATGTCCAGCAGCATCAGTGTATTCAGTAGGGTTGTTTCCTTTTATCTCTCCCTCTTTTTTTTTTTTTTTTTTGCTTTTTTGGAGGGCAGTTGGAGTTAAGTGACTTACCCAAGGTCACACTGCTAGTAAGTGTTAAGTGTCTGAGGCTGGATTTGAACTTAGGTCCTCCTGACTCTAGGGCAGGTGCTCTATTCACTGCACCACCTAGCCGCCCCTTCTTTTCTCTTAAAATGTTTATTGTGATGAATAGCTGCAGGGGTCAGAGAAGATATTCTATTTGGAAAAAAGTGTGACTTAAAACAGTAAGCATCAATAAAGATAAGATCAGATATGAATAAAGCACAATGTTTTGTAAAGACAAGCCTTTTTTTGCTGCTTCTTATGTTTTTAGGATAAAGTTCTAGCAATAGAAGTCCTGAGTTCCAAAACTATTAATTTGGTGTTGTTTAACTCAAACAGTGTGTACTTGAAGAGGGGCTTTCTTTCTGCCACCTTCTAACACTGAATTTCCTGTGGCTCTTTTCCCCTCTTTGGTGGGTGGAAGGTGATATTGTGAGGTTGTATTTAGTTGATTTCTATTAGAGAGTTTGAGCATCTTTTCATGGGGTTTGTATTTCTTTCTTTGAAAATCATCTATTCACCTTCTTTGATGAGCACATCATTGGAGTCTATGTATCTTACAGTTGTAGAACAGATCTTTTTCATTTGTATCTGATGTGTTCTTTGCAAATAATTTTCCAAATCTTTTCAATTAATTTTGCAAAATATATCTTTGTTTTGTAAATTCTTTTATTTTTGTATAATCAGATCCACATTGCAGTTTCTTCCATTTGTTCTGTCAAAATGTTAATTTTTGATCTTTCAAGTTGAAGCAAATTTATTATGCCTTTTTTTTTTAGTCTTTAAATACTTTGATTCCGTAAAAATTTATTGTGGTGCATAATGCTTCAAAACCCATTTTCCACCATGTAGCTATTCAGTTTTGACATCTGTTTTTATTGAATGGTGGTTCCTTTCCTCAAATTTTTCTTTTCTTTTTTTTTTTTTTTGCTTATTTTAAAAATTTGTTTATTTTTAGTTTTCAACATTCATTTCTACAAGATTTTGAGTTACAAATTTTATCCCTGTCTTTCCCCTATCCCCTAGCCCAAAATAGCAAGTCTACTAAATACCCTTTTCCCTAATCTGCTCTCTCTTCTATCCTCCCCCATATCCCCTCTAATTTTCTACTAGGGCAGGATTGATTTTTATACCCCAGTGACTATATATCTTATTTCCCAGTTGCATGTAAAAAACTCAATTTTTTTAAACATTTGTTTTTAAAACTTTGATATCTAAATTCTTTCCCTTCTTCCCTCCTCACCCACCCTCACTGGGAAGATAAGCAATTCAGTATAGGTTGTACATGTGTAGTTACGCAAAACGTTTCCAGAGTAGATATATTGTAAAAGATTAATTATATTTCCCTCCATCCTATCCTGTCCCCCACTTATTCTATTTCCACTTTGACCCTGTCCCTTTTAAAAAGTGTTTGCTTCTAACTAACCTCTCCCCCAATCTGCCTTCCCTTCTATCATCCTCCCTCTTATCCCTTTACCTCCTACTTTCCTGTAGGGTAAGATACCCAATTAAGTGTGTATGTTATTCCCTCCTTAAGCCAAATTCAGTGAGAGTAAGGTTGACCCATTCCCTTTTGCCTTCCTGTTCTTCCCTTCCATTGTAACAGTTTTCTCTTGCTTCTTTTATATGAGATAATTTATTCTATTCTATTTCTCCCTATCTCCTTTTCTCATTATATTCCTCTCACCTCTTGATTTCATTTTTTAGAAATCATCCCTTCGTATTCAACTGATCCTGTGCCCTCTGTCTATGTATACTTGTACACATATATACACACACTCACATATATATATACACATACACCCTCCTATATAAACATATATATGTATTTATACATAATTGTATACATATATATTCCCTTCAACTATCCTCATACTGAGAATAGTCTCATGAGTTACAATTATTGTTTTTCCATGTAGGAATGTAAATAGTTCAACTTTAATAAGTTCCTTATGATTTCTTCTTCCTATTTACCTTCTCATGCTTCTCTTGCTTCTTGTATTTGAAAGTCAGATTTTCTGTTCAGCTCTGGTTTTTTCATCAAGAATGCTTGAAAGTCCTCTGTTTCCTTGAATGACCATATTTTCCCTTGACGTAGTATACTCAGTTTTGCTGGGTAGGTGATTATTGGTTTTAATCCCAGCTCCTTTGACCTCCAGAATATCATATTCTAAGCCCTTTGATCTCTTTTTTTTTTTTTTTTTTTAAGCAATTGGGGTTAAGTAACTTGCTCAAGGTTACACGGCTAGTCATTATTTATGCGTGGGTGCTCATTTTCTGAGGCCGGATCTGATCTCGGTCATCCAAACTCCGAGGCCGGCGCTCTTACTCACTGCGCCACCTAGCCGCCCCTTTAGGGCAATTGGGGTTAAGTAACTTGCCCAAGGTCACACGGCTAGGTTTTTGTTTGTGCGGATTAAGTGTCTGAGGCCGGCTCCGAACTCAGGACCTTCTGATTCCAGGGCCGGCGCTCTATTCACTGCGCCACCTAGCCGCCCCGCCCTTTGATCTCTTAATGTAGTAGCTGATAGATCTAGTGTTATCCTGATTGTGTTTCCACAATACTCAAATTGTTTCTTCCTGGCTGCTTGTAATGTTTTCTTCTTGACCTGGGAACTCTGGAATTTCACTATAATATCCCTAGGAGCTTTCTTTTTGGACTCTTTTTCAAGAGGCGATCAGTGAATTCTTTCAATTTCTGTTTTGCCCTCTGGTTCTAAAACATCAAGGCAATTTTCCTTGAGAATTTCTTGAAGGATGATTTCTAGGTTCTTTCTTCGATCGTGGCTTTCAGGTACTCCAATAATTTTTAAATTATCTCTCTTGGATCTATTTTCCAGGTCAGTAGTTTTTCCCATGAGATATTTCACATTGCCTTCTATTCTTTCATTTGTTTGGATCTGTTTAATAGTATCTTGATTTCTCATAAAGTCACTAGTTTCCATTTGCTCCAATCTAATTCTGAAGGAATGATTCTCTTCATTGAGCTTTTGAGATTCTTTTTCCATCGGCAAATTTGACTCTTTAAGGCATTCTTCTCCTCATTGGCTTTTTGAGCCTCTTTTGCCATCTGAGTTAGTCTATTTTTAAGGTGTTATTTTCTTCAGTCAGGCTGTTGACTCTCTTTTCATGATTTTCTTGCTTCATTCTCATTTCTCTTCCCGATTTTTCCTCTTCTCTTATTTGGTTTTCAAAATCCTTCTTAAGGTCCTCTATGGCCTGTAGTCAGTTCATATTTTTCTTGGAAGCTTTTGGTGCAGGAGTTCTGACTTCACTGTCTTCCTCCTTCTCCATGCCTTGATCTTTTTTGTCCCCCAAAAAGGAATCCAAAGTCAGACCACTGTGCTTGCCCCGCTCCCCCACTTACTCATGTTGCCACTCAACCACTTGACTCTTGAACTTTTTGCCATAGTAGCACTCTGCTTTCAGAGAGGAGAGCTTTGTCCCAAATCACTGGGGTTTTCTCAGCTGCTGGAGCTATTAGTTGGTGCCCTCCCAGTAGCCTCCACTGGCTCTGGCACACTGGTAATACACCCCAGGACCTCCTCCCAGGACAGGGATCCAGATCCAAGCAGGTTAAAGCAAGAGCCACTGTGCCTCAGATGGGTCACTTGATCCCCCTACAATCTGCAGGCCAGGAGCTCTGAAGCAGTCATGTGGCCACAGCCACCACACCTGAGCCACTTTTCCCTCTGGGGGGCAAAGGCTGGACCACACTCCTGGACTACCCGTTCCCAAAGTCCACTGACCTCTCACTTTGTTTTTGGCATTTATGGGTTGATAATTCTGGCAACTGCCACAGTTGTTGTGGATCCACTCTCCCAATGTCCCTCTAGCCAAGGCTGGTTGGGCTGCCCTGAGGTTAAACCCTCAGACTTGTGTTGGGCTGGGCTCTGCTCTCAGCATACTCCACTGGACTCTTCCTGCTGGCCTGCCAGGTTATCTTGCGTGGAAGCTTAGTTTCTCTCTGTCACTTTGTAGGTTCTTTAGCTCTAAAGTTTGTTTAGAGTAATTTTTTACATGTTTTGGAGGAAGTGGAAGTGGGAGCTGCACAGAAGTCCTGTTTCTACTCTGCCATCTTGGCTCTGCCCCCAGTATCTTGATTTCTCATAAAGTCATTAGCTTCCATTTGCTCCAATCTAGTTTTGAAATAATTATTCTCTTCAGTGAGTTTTTGAAATTCCTTTTCCATCTGGGCAATTTGACTTTTTAAGGCTTTTTTCTCCTCACTGGCTTTTTGGGCCTCTTTTGCCATTTGAGTTAGTCTATTTTTTAAGGTGTTATCTTCAGTATTTTTTGGGTCTCCTTTAGCAGTCTGTTGACTCATTTTTCATGATTTTCTTGCATCATTCTCATTTCTCTTCCCAATTTTTCCTCCACTTCTCTTACTTGATTTTTAAAATCCTTCTTGAGGTCCTCTATGGCCTGTAACCAGTTCATATTTTTCTTGGAAGCTTTTGGTGCAGGAGTTTTCCCTTTGTTGACTTCTTCTGGTTCCATGTTTTGATCATTTTTATCCCCCCAAAAATATTCTATGGTCTGATTGTGCTTCCTCTGCTTGCTAATCTTGCCAGCCAATTACTTGACTTTTGAGCTCTTTGCCATGGTAGAACTCTGCTTCCAGAGTGGAGAGCTTTGTCCCAAATCGCTGGGGTTTTCACAGATGTTGTCAGAGATCTGAGGATGGTGTCCTCTCTACAGCCCCCACAAGCTCTGTCACACTGCCATTTCTTATCCCAGGACCACCGCTCAAGAGTGACCTAGATGGAAGAAGGTCAAAGCAAGAGCAATTACCCTCTGAATGGTTGCTTGGTCCCCCTACAACCTGCAGGCCAGGAGCTCCGGAGGAAGCCATGTGGCAGCAGCTGCAGCCACCACATATCTACCACCTCTTACCCCAGGGGCAGGGGCTGGATCGTGTTCTTCTGTCACCTAGTTCCAATAGAGTTCCCTACTGACCTTTTACTTTCTTTTTGGAGTTTATGGGTTGAGAAGTCTGGAAACTGCCACAGCTGCTGGTGATTCACTCTCCTGAAGTCTGCTCTGGTTGGTCTGTGCTGCTGGTCAGGGCCATGCCAGGGCCTGGACTGTACAGCTCATGCAGGACTGCTCTCAGCTCCAAGTTCAGTGCGATCGACCCTTCCTTTCAGCCTGCCAGGAGGGCTTCAGCAGGAGATTTGTTTCTCTCTGTCACTTTGTGGGTTCCGGAGCTCTAAAGTGTGTTTAGATTCATGTTTTATAGGTATTGGAGGTGGCTG
Organism: Gymnobelideus leadbeateri; assembly: GCA_011680675.1. Classification (NCBI taxonomy): domain Eukaryota; kingdom Metazoa; phylum Chordata; class Mammalia; order Diprotodontia; family Petauridae; genus Gymnobelideus; species Gymnobelideus leadbeateri. The sequence goes on from WOXC01004713.1 coordinate 1,396,495, forward strand.
TGGTGGGAGCTTATGGGATTTCCTGCTTCTACCCTGCCAGCTTGGCTTTGCCCCCTCAAGTTTTCACCTCTTGTTTTCAACTTGTACTCACTGACTTGAGTTTCTGGGTTTTCTGTTTTATTCTATGAGTCTCTTTTTCTTTCTTTCTTTTTTTTTGCTTTTTGGAGGAGGGTAGGCAGGGCAGTTGGGGTTAAGTAACTTGCTCATGGTCACATGGCTAGTAAGTGTTAAGAGTCTAAGGCTGGATTTGAACTCAGGTCCTCCTAACTCCAGGCCAGTGCTCTATTCGCTGCGCCACCCAGCCGCCCCAAGTCTCTTTTCTGTTCTTCTGGAATTAAGCAGTTTTTAAATGATGCCTTAAATGGCGCATCCTGCGATCCAATTGGGTGAGTGCCTCCTTCTGGCTTTCTTTTTCAGGCGCTTCTTGATATTCTTGCCAATCTGCTTTTCCATATGAAATTGGTTATAATGACGTGATTCTATAGGATCAGCCATTTTTCTGATAATGCATTAAGTCCAAATTAACTTAGAAAACATTGTCATTTTGACCATAATTCTTTGACTTGATCGTGAGCAGAGTTAAAAATCATGAGCATTTAATCCTTTATTTTTGTGAAAATCATTTTGAAATTGCTGATCTGTAGTTCTCCTGCACTTTATAAACCACTGTCTCTTTGATGCTTCTCACTGTCTTTTGAGCTTATTTCTCACTCCGTATGTCTTCATTCCTGATGACTGCATGTTACAGTGCAAATGTTTTAGGTCTTGTATTTGATTACTTTATTAAAGGTTTTTTTAAATTGTTGATTTTCCTAGATTTTCAAGGTCTAGAATCATAGTACTGCCAGATAGAGACATCTTAACTTGGTCCTCACCAATGCTTTTTCCTTTCAGAGACTCAGAGGTCTTGAGCCAGCAGGACCTTTGGAGGCGATCTAGTCCAGCCTGCTTATCTTATTTCGTTTTCATGAAAAATTTAATGAGCACCAAGTAGCAGACATGCTAGTTCACAGAGAACAGAAGAGAGGATTGCCTATTGCACTGATCTCCTGTCACTTTAGAAACACATGTTAAATTTAACACGGTAATACAGGCCTGCTCTTCCTGGCTGGGAGTCTTCCGAACTTCTTGCCTGTGATTTCGAATGTTCCGTTTACTATTTTTCTTCTCTTCTTGGATCCCAATCATTACTCACTCAATGGACTTATTTAAGAGAAGTCATCCTCTGTAACAGAGAAGTAGGACTTAGGCAAACCTAATCCACTGCAAAAGTGGCTTTCTCCTTCTTCATCCACCACAAGTGGGAGGCCTGTTACCTGGTTGGCCTTCCTTATGCATTGGCCTGAGTTCTGAGGCTCTTTGGTGTTTTGTTACTGGGGCCATTGTGTGTGTTGTTCCTGGTTCTGCTCACTTCACTGTGCCTGTATCTGTACAAGTCTTCCCAGGTTTCTCCAGAGTCTTTGAAATCTGCTACACTGCTTTACCATATTTAGTTCAGCCATTCTCCAAATACTCTGTACCCAGTGTGTTTCCAGTACTTTCCTGCAACAAAAAAGTTCTATTATAAATGTTTTTTGTTTTTTGTTTTTAAAACACCTGAGTCTTTTCCCACTGCTTTTCACCTGTTTGGGGAAATGGCTACTAATAATCACTTTGTCTCATTTTTTCAGATGAGGAAACTGTGGCTCCCTGGAGATTACATGACTTAGCCCAAAGCCACACACGTAGCTTTAGAGACAAGATTTGGACCCACGTCCTTGGACTCCAGGGACAATTCTCTTTCCATAGTATCACCCTCCCTCCTTTTATTGCTAAAAGTATATCAAATAGGCCTAGTATTGGCAGACATCCCTGTTTTATTAGCTCTGACCCTTATTCACTGTGTGATCCTGGGTAAATCACTTAACTTTTCTTAGCCTCGGTTTTCTCATCAATAAAATGAGCATAATAATAGTAGTGCCGAACTTCTAAGGCTGTTGTGAGGACTGAATGACAAGCATATGTAAAGTGCCTTGTATTCTCCAAAAGCATTATATAAATGCTAGCTGTTGTTATTTCTTCAGTATATAAGGTTAACTCATGGCTTTAAATATTTTTATGATATTAATGAAAGAGCCTTCTATTGCTTTTTTAAAAAGTCTTTTAACATTAAACTTCTGCTCTGATATGTCCTTTTGACATGGAGGTAACTGGATTTTTGGAGACTGTTACCCCACTGTCAGCCTTGGCAAGTTCTGTGTTGGAAGGGCCTGCCTTGGTGACTTGGTCTGATAACCTTCTTAACTATCAGTGGAGAAGTTAATTGCCAGTAGGCCAGCCTTGTAGTTAGGTGGCAAAGGCAGGGGGTGTGAAGAGTGGCAGATCTATAATGTCCACTTAGAGACTTCATTGTAAAGGTGGATAGAGGAGAGTATGATGAAAAACACAGTAAAGGGGCGGCTAGGGGGTGCAGTGAATAGAGCACCGGCCCTGGAGTCAGGAGGACCTGAGTTCAAATCTGGCCTCAGACACTTGACACACCTACTAGCCCTGTGACTTTGGGCAAGTCACTTAACCCCAATTGCCCTCCAAAAAGCAAAAAAAAATAAATAAAAGCAGTAAAAAGTGTGGTTTATGGTCAAGAGACAAACGAGACGAAAGGCTCATGAGCAGAACCTTTGTACCTGTGTATTTGAAATCTTCTTCAAGAAGAGAGTTGGAAGTAAGGTGAATGCTGAACATTTTTTACAAAATGTAAATGGCTTTTTCTACAGAGCAAATCACTACGTACCGACATGGATTGTGTTGGAGACTCTGCTGTTCTCACTTAGACAGTCATTTTATAGAGGAGAAATCAAACCATATTATAAGAGAACATGATGTAAAGATGGCTTCTGGTTGCTGAAGATGGGAAAAGGATAAAGCAGCTGACATTGTTACGGGGCCTTACCGTTTCTTAGGATTACTGATGAGAGCCTGGAGACCCCTTGGAGACTGAGTCTAAAATCCTCATGTTGTAGAGGAAGAACAGACGCCCCTCCGAGGGGCTGGGGGAGCTCGCCCAGGTTCACATGGCTCCTGAGTGTCCGAGGTGGGATTCTAACCTGGCTATCGCTGACTCTGAGCCCAGGACTCTGTGTTCTACCCCACACTGCTCTTCCTTAGGAAGTTTCAGTGATGTGAAGCAACTGCCCAGTAAAGTGGTCAGAAGGGTCTAGAAACTGCCTTAGTAATGGTAAAACTAATGAAAGTCGCAGAGAAGATCATAACACATACCCTTTCTTCATGGTGGTGAAAGGGGAGGATTTCTAGACAGAAGTTTGTGGAGAATGTCAAACAAGGTCTTTGGAATGGGTGCTTTTGCTCAATTGTTTTTTTTTTTTGTCACAAGCTTGGGGGAGTTGGGGAGAGACAGGTGTAACTGACATAAGATAAAAGACATCAATAAAAAACATTGTGATTTGTGGTTTTTTTTTTTTAAACTACTTTAACCAGAAAACACTTGTTCTTGCTAAGTTAAGACACATAGTAGCCACCCACATTCTTTGCAAAACCATACAGAAAAGTGGTACAAAGTTGGGATCAGTATTACCTCTCAGAAGAGTAGCACTAGAGTGAAAATGAGTTTGCAGAAATTTTGGTGTGAGACCTAATTTATATCATCTCTTTGTCTTCTTAAATGATATGATATGCAAACTCCTAGGAACATTATAGCCAGGTTCCAGAGTTCCCACATCAAGGAGAAAATATTACAAGCATCCAGGAAGAAACAATTTGAATATTGTGGAAACACAATCAGGATAACTCAGGACCTGGCAGCTTCTACGTTGAGGGATCAAAGGGCTTCGAATATGATATTCTGGAGGTCAAAGGAGCTGGAATTAAAATCAAGAATCACCTACCCAGCAAAACTGAGTATCATGTTCCAGGGGAAAATATGGTCATTCAGTGGAATAGAGGGCTTTCAAGCATTCCTGATGAAAAAACCAGAGTTGAATAGAAAATTTGACATTCGGATACAAGAAGCAAGAGAAGCCTGAGAAGGTAAACAGGGAAAAGAAATCATAAGGAACTTATCAAAGTTGAACTATTTATATTCCTACATGGAAAAAGGATAATTGTAACTGATGAAACTTTTCTCAGTATGAGAATAGTTGAAGGGAATAGAAATGTGTATATGTGTGTGTGTGTGTGTGTGTGTGTGTGTATGTATATCTGTGTATATGTATACATACATCTATATGTCTATATAGGGGGTATATGGGTGTATGAATACATATGTGAGTGTGTGTATATATGTCTACAGGCATACGTAGAGGGCACAGGACCAATTGAATAGGAAGGGATGATACTTAAAAGGTGAAATTAAGAGGTGAGAGGAATATAATGAGAGGAGATAGGGAGAGACAGAATGGGGTAAATTATCTCATATAGAAGAGGCAAGGGAAAACTTGTTACAATGGAGGGGAAGAACAGGAAGGTAAAAGGGAATGAGTCAACCTTATTCTCATTGAATTTGGGTTAGGGAGGGAATGACATACACACTAAATAGGGTATCTCACCCTACAGGAGAGTAGGGGGGAAGGGGATGAGAGGGGGATGATGGAAGGGAGGACAGGCTGGGGTGAAGGGAAGTTGGAAGCTCCCACTTTTGGAAAGGGACAGGATCAAAGTAGAGAATAGAACAAGTGGGAGGTGGGATAGGATGGAGCGAAATATAGTCAGTCTTTCATAATATTATCTACTATGGAAATGTTTTGCTTAGCTACACATGTGTAACCTATATTGAATTGCTTATCTTCCCAGTGAGGGTGGGTGACAAGGGAAGAAGGGAAAGAATCTGGAATACAAAGTTTTAAAATCAAATGTTTACAAATATATATATATATTTATATATATGTATATATATATACATATTATTATTGATATTTTACATGTAACTTGGAAATGAGATATACAGGCACTGGGGCATAGAGATCCACCATGCTCTACTGGAAAGTAGAAAGGGGAATGGGGAAAGATATGGGAGAGAGCAGATTGGGGGAGGGGATATTCAGTGGAAATGCTGTTTTGGGTGGTGGGTAGATAAAATTGGGGAGAAAATTTGTAACTCAAAATCTTGTGGAAGTGAATGATGTAAACTTAAAAAAGAGAAAAAAAATAAAAGAAAGCAAAACAGGTTAAAAGTGGAAAAGACCTGGCTTTCCTATAAGTAAATATTTTCTTTGTTTAACAATTGAATAGTTATATTCGAACCCTCACCTTATAATCCCTGTGTGCTACATGAGGAAGTGGAAATGTCCCAAAAGAAAATGGGGGTTGGAGGAGCAGATGAAACATGCCAGATGTACACTAGGAAATCCATGCTGGAGTGGACACATTTTTTAAGTCGTTGAGGAATTGATTCTCATTATTATCTCAAAGAGGAGAGCATCATAAGTCCATGGGGAAAAAAATAATGGATGCTATTATAACCAAAAAGAAGTGATACAGAGTACATAAGTAGCGACCAACCCACAAAATCTTCAGAAGAATGAACTACTTCTGTATTGAGTGAGGTGAATGGGTGGGAAAGGGACGTTACAGCTTTCACAAGCTCTACATTTCTAGAATTGTCTGGTGGAGTGAAAGATGCAGAGAAGACAGGATCTCAATTTTTTGGTTATTTGATTATTAAAACAAAAAGGGTTTTGATCAGACTGAGTGAAAGGCATCTGTGTAGTTTATTGTCTGGCAATGCTAAGATCATACACGATTCCTTGATAGGCACAACAGCAGAGACAATTTTGAGTTGTCCTCCGATCATCGACCCTGGGCAAGTCATAAAGCAGGGGCCTGGATGTTCACCACAGGTGTCAGCCATTGGCATAGAGAATATGCAGGGCAGAGTCAGAATGAGGAGATGGTGACACCCTCTGGATGCTGTTGGTGGGGGATGCTGCCTGAGGGCTTCTAAATGAGATTCATAACTATTTGATACCCTGAAAAGTTCACACAAGGAAACTCAAGTGAATGAAACTGTTGTCTAGATGGAGACGGGCACCCATTTAGCTTTGGCAGACCTTGCAGAGGAACCCTGAGCTGGGTCCACAAGGAGAGAGTGTGTTGGATTGCATTAGGTAATTCCACAATGCTTTTAATGACCCCAAACTTTGCTCTAAAACAAATATTCATCTTATTTGTCTTGGATTTTAAGTATGGGGAATAATATAATGAATGCTGTGCTGGGCATTTTGAATTTGAGATACCTACAGCAAATCAAGTTTAAAATATTAATAGGTCTGTGGTGATGGGAGACCAGAGCTCAGAAATGTATTAAGTTGGGATATATATATGAATTTGGGTGTTGTCTATGTAGACATGATGATTAAACCCATACTGGTGAGGTTGCCAACTGAGAGAGTGTAGCAGTAGAAGAGAGACCCAGAATGGAACTTTGGGGTCCACTTTAGCCAAAGTGTATGATGTTGGTGATAGTCCAGTAAAGGAAAAGGAAGGGAAGTGGTCTCTTGGCAACTTCGAGAAGAAAGAATATCCAGAAGTCGGGAAAGATGGATGATAGTGTCAGATGCTACAGAAAAGTCAAGAATAAAAACTAGAAAAGGCTTTTGGATTTGAGAAAAAAAAAAACTAATTAAAAATCTTTATTGTTGAAATTAATAAATATTAACAGACACTAACATTTAAATATACAGAGAAAATTTTTTAAAGGGGATTGTGTATGAAACTGCAGTCTTTTGTTTGTATAGTGTTTTTTCCTGCTTTGCACATTTTTTTGTACAATTTAAATTTCCCATGGTTGTTTCAACTGCGTCCAACTGTGTCCTCCATCTGTATCCCCTTGTGGACTTCCTTCTGCTCTCTTCTGTTTATTTTTCTGTCATACGTTGATACCCTTTTATTTCTCTTAATTTTTGTAATATCTTTTATAACAGTCAGCTATTTTTTTTCTTATTGATATGGTTTTTCTATTGATTGTGTTCTTGGTATCCAACCACTGTCATGTTCCATTTATTAATCTTATTTGCCTGTAATAGATAGCTTTTGGATGTTTTTTTCCATTTGAATATTTTATTGAATACTTCCCCATTGGTATCCAATAATGATTTCAGATTATAGTTTTCTTTTTCAGCTTTTTATTTTCATTTTAGAGGTCAAAAGGACATTCACTTTATAGAAACAAGTAGCTTTTCATATCTTTCTACATTTAAAAGTCTCTACGTATAGGATTTGCTTGTTCTCTAAAACTTTGCTGATGTTCTCCTGTGAAATCATCTGTGTATTTTTCCAGTGTAACTCTTTAATTGCTAGACTGATTTTTCCTCTTAAGATTGCTCTATTAAGGGGCAGCTAGGTGACTCAGTGAATAGAGCATCAGCCCTGAAGTCAGGGGGACCTGAGTTCAAATTTGACCTCAGACACTTGACATTTAACTAGCTGTTGAACCTTGGGCAAGTCACTTAACCCCAATTGCCTTGCCTTCTCCCCTCCAAAAAAAAAAAAAAGAGATTGCTCTATTAGGTTCTCTGCTTCTTTTTTGGGTTGTTGTTGTTAATTTTAGTATTTTATACTTACGTAGATAATCATTCCTTTAGTTTGGATTCTTGGATTTATTAGTAAAGAGTCGTGTATAGTCACTTCTGAGAATTTTCTTTCTTTCTTTTGTCCTTACTCCACCACCAGTTCTAGTGCTTTGGAATTGCTTTTAGTTTGTGATTAGATTTACTAATTTTTTTGTATTAAAACAAAATAGGATAAATAGCTATTTGGATTTATCATTAACATTTACTTTTTTCCATTCATATTTACATCCTTTCTGATTATGCCTATTTCCATTACTTTTGATTTATTTTTTGTTTCTTTTTTAAAGTTTAGGTGCAGACTCAATTTTCTCTTGCTATATTTGCTTCTTAAGTCTACTTTGGCTGCATCCCATAGATTTTGATACGTGGAAAAATTTGTATTATATGATTTTATTTTTATAATTTATCTTCACTTATTCATTTGATGAGTTTTACTTAGCTAATTATTATTTACTGCAGATTTTATTGTCTTATTATTTAGTCTTATCTGGTATGACTGCTCCATGGCAATACTTTAATTCTCCCTGACTCTTTTCCAAAGCTTTTCTTTTCCCTCCAAGCATCCAAATGCCTCCCCACCCATCATTCTTAGTAGAGGAATTATCTTCCTAATTTACTCAGAAAATAGAGGATGTCTTCTCTGAGCTGCCTCATATTCCCTGTTCTGTATTTCAGAATGGAGCCTTTTGCATCGTCCCATATTCTCTTCTTGTCTTCTCCAACCTTGCCAAGGCCATCCCCTTCTCCACTTTGTTGTTATTTCATCATTTTTTGAGGATGATAGAGTTTGGAGTTTGGCCTTGGTTCCTTTGGTTCCATCTGCCTTCTTGGCTGGAAGGTGAAATTTTTGCTGGATGCTATTCATTTCCAGTTATCTAAATGTAGTTACTTTGTATCTTGGCAGTCATTAATAATGGAAGGAAGATTTATTGAGGAGAAGGATCTTCTGCTAGTCATTGGAGTAAAGGAATTTCAGTAGTTTCTGTTTTCTTTTCTATAGATTAGTTTTAACTTTGTTGTACCTATTGAACATGCTTGTGTGTGTGTGTGTTTTTTTTTTTAAATTCAGGCCCTCAGTTATTTTAGGAGTGACCAACCCTTTTTTTGCTAAAACGCTCCAGCACTGGCCACACATCATTCGGATAGGAGATATTAAACTGGCAGGTAAGGTGTGCCCTTTGTTTTCGGTGTTTATGATTTACTGTGGTGCACTGAGTTCCTCTCCACAACCCTGCTTTTCAGACTTTAGTTAAATTGAAATTTTGTTTAATTGATGCCCCAATTATGTAATTGGAGAGTGAATTTTGGAAATTCAAATTTATTGGTGTGATGTTTGTATGTATATGTGGGAATCTTTATTTCCACTAATACTAGTTTTCAGAAACTGATCACTGGAAATAGAATGATGTGTTAGGACCTAGATCTATTTTTATATATGAATCAAGAAGAATTTCTTAAGTGCCTGTTATATGGTAAGTACTGATATAGGCACTGAAATACAGAAATACAGAAGACAGAAATAAAGACAGAAATAGAAATCTGACCCAGAGGAGCTTACATTTTGAAAGGGGCCACAGCATGCCCCTATCTAGGTACACAGTCAACACAGAGTAATTTCTGGGATGGGGACACAGGCAGCTGGGAAGGCAGCACTTGGGCTTCACTTTAGGGGACCAGGGGTTGGAAGGAGGTGGAAGTGGAGGTAAGGAATGCATTTCAAGCATGACAGGACAGGCTGCTGAGGCTCATAGACAGGAGAAAGGAATGAGTGTTGTCAGGGTGGCTCCAAGGTAGAGTTCTCAGAGTAGGAATTCAATGTTAGAAGCCTAGAAAAGTAGGTGGGAACTGAATTGTGAAAGGCTTTGAATAGTAAATAGAGGATTGTGCATTTGTTCATAGAAGCACTAGGGAGTCCTGGGAGCTTTTGGAGTCAGTGGAGAAATGGACAGTGGGAGAGATGCAATAGAGTGAGCACTGAGAAAACACTTTATACTTTAGGACAGGGAGTCCTAGTTGTTGTAATACCTTCATTTCAGTCATCACAAGGCACAAAATGCTACAAGAATTCTCAGAATAAAATTAATCTTAGTTGTAAAAAAGTATGTTATGGGGGCAGCCAGGTCTCGCAGTGAGTAAGAGTGCTGGCCCCAGAGTCAGGATGACCCGGGATTGGATCTGGCCTCAGAAAATGAGCACCCACACATCAATAATGACTGGCCGGGTAACCTTGAGCAAGTTACTTAACCCCAGTTGCTTTTAAAAAAAAAAAAAAGAATGTTATTAAGTTTTGAGGATCAAGAGCGATCATCACTAATTTATAAACGACTCTGGGGCATGGCCTTTGGAGTAGCTTTCTCTCAGATTCTGGATAAGGCATTCCTGCATCTTAGGCAAGGCTTGACAGTGGTGCCCGTTGTAAGGGCCTTCCCATGGAGGTCTTACTAAGCTGCATGCAACATGGTGTTACAAAATAAGCACCTTTTAGGTAAAGTGTTCAAAATATGTTTATTTTAAACAAATATTGAAAGGAGTTGCACCTTAGCCCTCACCCACTTGCCTTGCCAACCTTTAACTAGGTCTGATTCAGATCTTTGTGTTCTTCCCCATGACTAGCAATCCTGCCCTTTGGATGTAGACCATCAAACTTCCCACCCTGGCCATCATTCCACTTTGTAATTTGTCTCCCTCTATTCAAACGTAAGCTTCTTGAGGGCAAGGATTATCTATCTCATGTCTCTATTTACATATATATATATATATATATATATATGTATAGACACTTGGTATAGTGCTGGGCACTACATGAATATTTTTCATTCATTCATTTATTCAAAAATTACTTGAATAAATTTTAAGTTGGATATTTGTTATTTCATAATTTTCCAGTGGTTTTGGATGTTTTATTAAAAGGCAGATACTACAAGAATGACCAGGTATGATGTTCTTCATTGAATAAAATTTCTGTTTCATATGTAGTGAAGAAACTAATTTTTCTCGTTTTGGATCTTTGTTATTTAATCTGGGATGTTATAACTAAAACACGTTTCTTAATTTTGTAAAATTGTTTTAAGGCACTCAGAAACAGTCTAGATAGAAGTATCATGAGATAATTTGTAACAAGTACTTTCATTCATTTAATATAAACTGATTATACTTTTATCTTTCACTGAAATCCTTAGTTGCTTAAATATCTTTATTTTTCATACATAAAAATGTCATCTTGTTTGCCTTGAAAATGGATTAAAAGTTTTAGCCTGCTTGCTTTGACCAGATTTGTTAAGACTATTCTTCTTAAAGAATGAGGTCCTTTAGAGTCTAAACAAATTCTAAAAGAATGAGATCCTATATCATCTTTAGACCCCATATGGGGTCATCACCCACAGTTAAAGAATCACTGAAAAGGTATTGAGTAGAAAAAAGTTTAAGAAACCCTGTTTTAGACTGAGGTAGTTAAATATACCAGAGAGCATGTTTTTTTGGTCCACAACTGTTATTTCATAGGTTTTAGGAGCTCCTGCTGAGGAAACTCCCTCTCACAATGCAGATGGACAGATAGGCTGTAAAAAAAAAAAAAAGTCTGTCTCTGCACCCCTCCTCCACCCCACTCTGTTTTATAGTACAGCAGATTTGTCCTACTAATCGAAACACTTTAGGTGATTGTAATATAGTCTTCTATTGTTAATTTTCTTTTTTTTTTCCAGTGGAAAAAGCTTCTCTCCATAATTTCTATACACAGATTAATAGAGCTTTATCATGAAGTCATTAGCAGGGTAAGAACTTTTATATAAGTTATGTTTGCACTAGGAAAAAAAAAAGGATCCAGATAAGAAATTTAGCCCTTTTCTTTAAGAGAACATTTTTCTTATGAAAAAACATTATCAAATGATATGTTATCATAGCAAACTCACAAACTATGTTTCCTGATAATTAATTTATTGGTTGGTTTTAAAAAGGAGGCTGTTCATTCTCTTTGCTAGGGTGGTGTTAACATGGATTGTTATGTGGGAGCAGAGACTTGCTGATTAGTAAGTATTGATAGAAAGCATCCTGTAGGGGTGACTCCCACCTAGAGAAAAGCGTTTCGTACCTGAGTCAATGGATTTTCCAAGTCTCTTTCGGTTCTGTTCTTCACGAAGTGACACCACTAAAGTAGAATTTTCCTTTATGATTTGGACCTTACTGAAGATTGAACTTTGAAAGGAAAAGGCTTGGATGTTACCAGCGTCTTCAACGTGGGAGTTTCTATTGTAGAGCAGAGAGAGGTGTGAGCGTGCAGTTAGGGAGGCCTGGGTTCGAGGCCCACCTCTGACACTCACTGTCACCTCACCCCTCTGTGTGCCGGGTCACTCTTGGAAACAATTAATGAGGATGACTTGCTGCTCAGCTTGGTGGACTTAGGCACAGACTTGAAAGCACAGGGCTGGCTCCTTTGGGAGCCTTTGGTTTTCAGCTGGTGTTTAGGGAGATAGTTTCTGGTAAAGGTTAACAAAATAACGTGTCTGTAATTTTGACATCTTTTTAGCATATGAAGGAGAGATTTTGCTTTTTATTCCCACCCTGGGATGAGTTTCTAGGCAATAGCTGCTCCAGTTCTCAGCTCCACTGTAGGAGGCATTCAAGGATTGACTTTCAGTGGTGCCGTAGAAAAAAACAGACTTAACAACAACAAATCCTCTTTCTCTTCTCTTTTGAATCATCTTTTTTTTTTTTTGCTACTTAGAAACTTTAAATTTTAGAGCAGGAAAGGACTTTGGTGACACTGTGGTCCAAGCCCTTCGTGTTACCAGGTGATGATTTATTAGTGTAGTCAGTCCATGAGCATCTTTTGGGGAACTCTTTGGGCCAACTGTGTTAGCTAAGGAATGACCACTGCTTTTGTTTCCTGACTGTGTTTGCCTAGAGCATACCTCATAGGCCCCCCCCAAGAAAAGTTGGCTGACTTGAGAGGACAATCCCAAGCTGACAGTCCTATCATCTAGCCTAGGGAAAAGATGGAAAGGGCTAGAGAGAGGAGGGACAGTAAAAGACAGGGGTATGGGAAGGGGATTGTTTCCCTCCTATCTAGCAGTTCATTTCTTATTTGTCCAAGTTAAATTTAAAAAATGTTAGGGAAACATGTTGGGGAATTCTTTTGCTTAGTTGGGTCACTCTGCCTCCCTTATTTTATTTAAAATGAAACACTGCCACTCCTTTCTTGGCCTTACCAATGAGAACCTGCCAGCCAGTTTTCCATTTAGTGGTAACTTGTTACTTCTTGTTTAATTTTAAGTAAAAATGTCAGTATCACTATGGTTTAATTTCTCTAGTAATTCCTCCCTTTGTTGGTTGTTGGACAAACAGATTACAGTACACATTTCAGCAGTTAGATTAATGTTTGGAAGCAGTTTCCAAGCATTATGGTTCTGTCACTGTCCAAGCAGAACTGGGTTGCTTAGGGCTGATGGCCATGTCCTTTTTTTTTTTTTTAACCTATTTATGTTGTAGTTTGCCATGGGATAAGAATGAATTATTGGTGGACTTGGAGTCAGGAAGAATGGGGTTTAGAGCTCATTTCTGGCCGTTGGGTGACTCTGGGCACGTCAGTCAAACCTCTCGTACCTCAGCTTTCTTACCTACAGAATGAGAGGTTTTTGCTCAGTGGCCTTTGAGGGATCTTCCATGTCTAAACCCCAGATTTTATGATCCTGTGACTTGGTGGCCAACTTGCTCATGTTAGGTCTGCCCTTGCTTGGGTTGATTCATGGACAGTAGAATGTCTGTAGCAGGAACTGGAGAGCGGAAACCTCTGTAGAACCAGAGTGTGCTTGGAGCCTTTGGGGGCTTCAGCTTTTGGATGGAAAGTAGACTAATCCCTGGGCTGCTGCACGGGTTTATTTGGTGTTCTGCCTTGGAGGGGTTGCTTGGGCTGTGGGTGTAATTAAACTCCTGTCCCATTCTCTGAAGCTTCTACAGCTCACCTCTGAGGCTTTGTATTATAGTATTTAAGTTAGGGTTAGAGTCAGGCATAAACACATTAGGTGAGGCTTTCACCTGTACACATAAAGCTGTCAGCCCTGGAGCTGATGGCTCAGTAACTTAACAAAAGACATCGTTCAGAGCCTTTGGAGACATGTGTTAGACAATACTTGCAAAATGCAACATTTAGGCTGGATCCAAAGATGATTGTTTTTTGCTCAGAGATTGTGTACAAGGTTATTATTGTAGTTGAAGAAATCATAAAACTGAAAATAAGAAAAATTTTGTTATCCTAGAAAGTATGATGATAATAGCAATGATAGCTGGCATTCATGTAGTGCTTATTATGCCAGGCACTGTGCTGGACACTTACAATTATTAGAGGGTAATTACACTTTGTAATTTAAAGAGTTGATCTTGTGCCTACTGCCTTAAAAAGATTTAGTCTGAAATGGTGAATTGAAAACTTAGTATTCTGACCAGTTTAACTTATTTCTGTAAGTGTTGAAAGTAAAGTGTTTGTCTTAACTTTGAGAAAACCATGACATGTCACAAGCTGCCTAGGCCAACCCACAGCTGAGTAAGAAAGAATTCTCTTAACAATATACTTGCTATGGGCTCATTTTGTCTTTGCTGGAAGGTCTCTACTGTGGGATAACCCAGTGCTGCAGAGGCAGCAGTGGATACTGGGTGGGGCACTCGGATCATTTGTTTTCTTATGTCAAGCATAAATTTGCCTCTTGGCAGCCTCTGTGCTGGGTCCAAGCTGAATGAGTCCCACCCTCCTCTACTGACTTTAATCTACTGGAAGATCAGGTGGCTCTCATATTCCCCTCCTCTCTGATGTCTGTTCTTGATGATCCCTGCATTAAGTAATCTCCATGCCTTTTACAGTCCTGGTTGGTCTCTTCTGAATGGTCTCTAGCTGAAGTCAAACCATTAATGATTATACTTCTAATTGCCCTAGAGTTCAGCCCCTCTGGCTTTTCTGCCAGCAAATGGAATGATTTTGTCAGATGCTTAATTGAAATCTAGGTTAACTATGTCTGAAACATTCCCCTGTCTATGTCTGTAACATTCCCCTAATCTAAATCTAGTCCACTCTGAATTTTTGGAAATTTTCTCCACTGATTCAATCTGTAACTTGTGACATTTAAAAAGTTCAAGGGACATAGTTTCTGGGCAATTAATCATTTTATTAATAGTGCTAGCATATTATTAATAAAAGGAGTCAGTGACATTCTCAAATGCCAGAGATCCCTCATGGAACCCACTCAATGCTTATATGCCCTTGGAAGAGTGGGTGTTCCTGAGGGTGGCAGTCAACTCTGATTGGTTAACAAGTAATGAGAGAAAATGAATATTATAATGAGAGGTGGACCTTTTCTAATGAGAGGCTAGGGAATATGATGTTGATCATGTCATTTACTTCCAAATCACCTGAACCCAACCAAATCTGAGTAGAACACAGTGAACAGGAATTCACCTAGGTAAGATGGTTTAGGTGGGATAAATTTTTGGCAGAGGTAAATAATGTCCTTCAAAGGTTGGGCTTTGAACAAGGAAATAGGATAGGGGAAAACATGGATCTCCCCCATAATTGGTTATTAATAATCATTTCTCTCAAACTAATCTGTAATTTACAGTCTAAAAGGGTTGCTAGGCTACTGGGAGTTTCTCAGGAACTTGCCCTTGTCTCATGGCTGGTGTATGTCCAAGGCAGGATTTGAACTGAGGGGTCTTTCTAGTTCCAAGGTTGACCCTGTCTGGTTTGCTAGGTTTCTTTCCTAATCACTCAGTTTAGCAGTTCTATATTTTTGTTTGTTTGTTTTTTATAGCAGTTCTATTTAAAAGGAAAGAAGGTTATTCTGGCAAGACCTGATCCTGATGAAATAATGCTGGTTCTTTGCCTTTCAAAGGTCACTGATGGTGGCTCTGTAATTGTGTCCACCAGCTCTCCTGGTATACTGGCAGATAATCCATTTGGCTTAGGTTACTTGTACTCCTAAAGGGCAGTCAGGTTCCTGAATCCCTCTTAGAGGTATTTTGTGGTCTGTTCCTGGCCAAAGGTCTTTTTCATTGGCAGAGAAAACAGCCAGAATAGCAGTCGAGCAGCCTGACTTTCTTCATTATTGTCTTGCCTCTGCAGAGCAGTGGTCCTGTGTGTCTCATCTTTGAGGCTCCTCCCCCCACATCCTTTGGTTCTTTGCCAGCCTCCATTCATTCTCAGGGTCGGTGTTCCCCTTGTCTTCCTAAAGGATTGCACTTGGTCTGTGCTGATAGTACCATTGCCTACTTTTATCACCTAGTGTGTTACAAGTTCCTACATTCCAAGGACAGCATCTTGAAAGTCAGAAAAATCCACAAATTCTAAGTGATGAAATAGATATAGTTGTCACAAGGGACCCAAGTTCCTGGAGATGTGCTGCTCACAAGGTACAGTGCGTGGGTTTTAGATAGGATTAAGCTTTTAACTATATTTCAAAAGAAGGAAAATTGTTTTTGTAAAGGGAAGATAATGAAGGAACCCCTGGATTTCAGTGGAAGATTGTGTATTCGGTATAAACGTTTCCAAGTTTCCCTGTGCTGGAATTCTGTCATACCTGAAAGCTTTAAAAACAATTCATCACAAACTTAAGAAAACTGTTTTAGATTTGACATCCCTGGCGCTAAATAATGAAGTTGGATATTCCTTACAGAGATAATTAGCCTTGTAGATGACTTATGTTCTCTTTATGTGGATTTTAATTGATAATGTATGTAATTAGACCAATTTCAAGACTCTTATGGTTTTTGCAGGTGAAATTCCCAAACAGGTCAAGGTAAAAAAACTGAAGAACCTAAAGACTTTGGATTCGAAACCTGGTAATAACTCTTATTTTTAAAAATTTTGTCATTATTTGTGGGGGGTGGTTTTTTAAAATTACTTTCCTTTTTTTCTTTCCTCTAGGAGTTTATACTTCTTATAAGCCATTTTTAAATAGAGATGAAGATATCATAAAACAATTACAGAAGGTAATTAAAATAATTTTTATTTGAAAGATTTATTAAACTTCATGTACACGTGAGGGGATGTAGTTGGGGAGGAGGGAAAAGCATCATGAATATAACAGCTTCTCTGTCAAGACACTGGTGATCTGATCAACTTTCCAGTTACTGACTGGGCTTCTTTCTCTTAGGCAGGTAGAATGTAAGTATGAGCTATTTATTTCAATTAAAAATTTTTTTTGTTTTACTGATACTTTTTCTTTTTTATATTGCAATTGTACCCCAATCCCCACATACATTTGAACCTTCTTTGAACTGGAAAAGAGACAAACAGTTAAACAGAAGTCACTGATAAAATGGCCACACCTGGAAAAAAAAAGGGGTTGGCAGCTAGGTGGTGCAATGAGTAGAGCGTCGGCCCTGGAGTCAGAAGGACCTGAGTTCGGATCTGCCCTCAGACACTTAACACACACACAAACAAAAACCTAGCCATGTGACCTTGGGCAAGTTACTTAATCCCAATTGCCCTCCAAAAAGCAAAAAAAAAAAAAAAAATGGCCACACCTGGAAGTGTTTGTAGTACTCCATTCCCATCATCCCCCACCTCTCTTATGAGAGGCTTGAAGCAAGCTTCACTGTGTCTCCTCAGAAAACTGCATGGGGCATTACAATGAACTGAATCCCACTTGCCTTTTCCGGCAGTGGTTTTCCATTATGTATTTGTAGCCACTGTGGACCCTGTTCTCCTGAGTTCTGCTTCCTTCATTTTCCTTGGTTAATGAGAACCTTATCTATGGTCTTGAAACCCTCAGACATGAATTATCCATGTAACTGCCTCAAGGACCCATTCAGGGGGTGGAGTCAAGATGGTGGAGTAGAAACAGGACTTCTGTGCAGTTCCTGCACCCACCTCCTCCAGTTCATATAAAAAATGACTAACAAATTTTGGAGTTACAGAACCCACAAAATGACACAGAGAAGCTAACCTCCCACTGAAGGCAGTCCAGCAGGCGGGCAGGAAGCAGCCAGCACAGCGCTCTGGGAGCCAAGCCCAGCCCCTTGAGACCCCAAAGTTTTAGCCTCAGGGCAGCTTGACCAGCTGCCAGCTAGAGGGACTTCAGATCACCAGCAGCTGTGGCGGTTTCCAGAATTATCAACCCATAGATGCCAAGGACGAAGTGAGAGTTCAGTGCAGTGTGGATTTTGGGACCTGGCAGTTCGGGAGTGTGGTCTGGCCTCCCCTCCACCCGCAGAGTCAAGAAGCTGCTGAGGTGTGGTGGCCGTGCAGCCACTACCATGTGGCTGCTTCAGAGCTCCTGGCCTACAGATTGTAGGGGGACCAAGTGACCAGTCTGAGGGGTAATCGCTCTTGCTTTAACCTGCTTGGATCTGGATCACTGTCTGGGGTGGAAGTCCTGGGGTGTGTGACCCGTGTGCCAGAGCCAGTGGAGGCTTCAGAGAGGGCAGCCAAGTAATAGCTCTGGCAGCTGAGAAAACCCCAGCGATTGGGACAAAGCTCCCCGCTTTGGTAGCAGAGTTATACTGTGGCAAAAAGCTCAAAAGTCAATTGAGTGGCAACATAAGGAAGCAAAGGAAACAGAATAATCCAACTTTACACTCCTATTTTGGGGACAAAAAGGATCGGGACATGGAATAGGAAGAAGACAGTGGAGTCAGAACTCCTGCATCAAAAGCTTCCATCAAAAGAATAAGCTACTTACAGGCCATAGAGGAGCTTAAGAAGGATTTTGAAAACCAAATAAGAGAAGAGGAGGAAAAATTGGGAAGAGAAATGAGAATGAAGCAAGAAAATCATGAAATGAGAGTCAACAACCTGACTGAAGAAAATAACACCTTAAAAATAGACTAACTCAAATGGCAAAAGAGGCTTAAAAAACCAATGAAGAGAAGAATGTCTTAAAGAGTCAAATTTGCCAGATGGAAAAAGAATCTCAAAAGCTCAGTGAAGAGAATCATTCCTTCAGAATTGGAGCAAATGGAAGCTAGTGACTTTATGAGAAATCAAGATTCTGTTAAGCAGATCCAAACAAACGAAAGATTAGAAGGCAATGTGAAATATCTCATGGGAAAAACCACTGACCTGGAAAATAGATCCGGGAGAGATAATTTAAAAATTATCGGATTACCTGAAAGCCATGATCAAAAAATGAACCTAGGGGCGGCTAGGTAGTGCAGTGAATAGAGCTCTGGCCCTGGAGTCAGGAGGACCCGAGTTCAAATCCAGCCCTAGACACTTAACACACACACAAAACTAGCTGTGTGACCTTGGTCAAGTCACTTAACCCCAATTGCCCTCCAAAAAAAACAAAAGGCAAAAAAAAAATTACAAAAGAAGAACCTAGAAATCATCTTTCAAGAAATTCTCAAGGAAAATTACCCTGATGTTTTAGAACCAGAGGGCAAAATAGGGATTGAAAGAATCCACTGATCACATGAAAAAGATCCCAAAAAGAAAACTCCTAGGAATATTATAGCCAGGTTCTGGAGTTCCCAGATCAAGGAGAAAATATTACAAGCAGCCAGGAAGAAACAATTTGAATACTGTGGAAACACAATCAGGATAACACAGGATCTGGCAGCTTCTACATTAAGGTATCAAAGGGCTTGGAATATGATATTCTGGAGGTCAAAGGAGCTGGGATTAAAACCAAGGATCACCTACCCAGTAAAACTCAGTATCATGTTTCAGGGGAAAATATGGTGATTCAATGGAACAAAGGATTTTCAAGCATTCATGATGATAAAACCAGAGTTGAGTAAAAAATTTTACATTTGAATACAAGAAGCAAGAGAAGCATGAGAAGGTAAACAGGGAAAAGAAATTATAAGAAACTTATCAAAGTTGAACTACTTATATTACTACATGGAGAAACGATAATTGTAATTTATGAAACTTTTCTCAGTATGAGAATAGTTGAAGGGAATAGAAATATATATACATACATACATATGTATGTCTATATAGGAGGGTATATGGGAGTATGAATACATATGTGAGTGTGTGTGTATATGTCTACAGATATATATATAGACAGAGGGCACAGGACCAATTTAATGGGAAGGAATGATACTTAAAAAGTGAAATTAAGAGATGAGAGGAATATAATGAGAGGAGATGGGGAAGAGACCAAATGGGGTAAATTATCTCATATAGAGGAGGCAAGGGAAAACTGTTACAATGGAGGGGAAGAACAGGAAGGGAAAAGGGAATGAGTCAACCTTATTCTCATTGAATTTGGGTTAGGGAGGGAATGACATACAAACTAAATAGGGTATCTCACCCTAAGGAGACTAGAGGGGAAGGGGAAGAGAGGGAGGATAATGGAAGAGAGGGCAGGTTGGGCTGGAGGGTAGTTGGAAGCACCCATTTTTGAAAAGGGACAGGATCAAAGTAGAGAATAGAACAAGTGGGAGGTGGGATAGAATGGAGGGAAATATAGTCAGTCTTTCACAATATATTTACTATGGAAATATTTTGCATAGCTACACATATACAACCTATATTGATTTGCTTATCTACACAGTAAGGGTGGGTGATGAGGGAGGAAGGGAAAGAATCTAGAATTCAAAGTTTTAAAATCAAATGTTTAAAATATATGCATATTATTATTATTATTATTATTGTTGTTGTTGTTGTTGTTTTACATGTAACTGGGAAATGAGATATACAGGCACTGGGGCATAGAGATCCACCATGCCTTACTGGAAAGTCAGAAGGAGTATGGGGGAAGATATGGGAGAGATTAGATTGGAGGAGGGGATATCCTGTGGGATAGATGTTTTGGGGTGGTGGGGAGGGGAAAAATGGGGAGAAAATTTGTAACTCAAAATCTTGTGGAAATAAATGATGTGAACTAAAAAATCATTGAAAAAAACAACCCAAAGGACCCATTCAGCCCTGTTGTGTCCACCTGTTAGGGGAAGGAGTTCAGTCAGTCAGCAGATCATCTGTAAAATAGGGATAAAGTGGTACAGTGGATGGAGTGCTGGGCCTATAGCCAGAAAAATCAGAGTTCAGACCCAGTGTCAGACACTAGCTGTGTGCCATTGGGCAAGTCACTTGCCCTCTGTTTTCCTTAGTTCCCCAGTTCTAAAATGGGGACAGTAAGAGCAGCTGCTGTGCAGGACTATTGTGAGGATCACATGAGATGATACGTGTAAAGCACTTGGCCCAGGGCCTGGCGCCTGTTAGACAGCAGGCACACACTAGCTGTCATGACTACTCTCAGTGGAAGTCCTGCCAAAGGAGATGCACAAGCATTGCCTTGTGCCCTCAGGTGTCCTGGAGCTGGAACCTCCTCCAGTCTTGGGAGCTCTCAGTTTACTCCTTGAATCCTGGTGCCCAGCACATACTCACGGCTTGTAGTGTGCTCTGAAGAAATGCTTCTTTGTTTGTCAAAGACACGAATGGATGGAGATTTATTTATTCACTGAGTACCGTAGCTGTGGCACCAAGGTAGGAGAGGGTTTTTTTCCTATGTGGACTGAGGTTTTGGAACTAAGATCAGGAGATTTCTATCATAGAGTCAAAGCAATCTAGTTAGTGTTAACCTTGACACTGATTTTTGAAAGACTTTACAGGAAGGGCAGCTAGGTGGCACAGTGAATAGAGCACCAGCCCTGGAGTCAGGAGGACCTGAGTTCAAATTTGGCTTCAGACACTTAATACACTTAATAGCTGTGTGACTTTGGGCAAGTCACTTAATCCCAATTGCCATCCAAAAAAAAAGGCAAAAAAAAGACTTCACAAGAGATATATACATACCCATACTCAGATTATATAAATGAGTTACATAAATAAATCCTATAAATGTTTTCATGCTAGAATTCTGAGTTTCTGTAATAAGAAGAAATGACTGTTTTTCTATGACTTTATCTTTAAGGACACTGCTTTTTTACCAAAGTATTAAAGATAGATTACAGAGTGTTTTCTTTTTCAGGGTGTACAGCAGAAGCGTCCCTCTGAGGCCCAAAGTGTAATTCTCCGACGTTATTTCTTGGAATTGACACAGAGCTTCATCATTCCATTGGTAAATTAAAAAATGTAGTTTGTATTATGGCGGTGTTGAAGACATATAAGAACTTTTTGGTTGGATCTCTATTCCCCCTCTCCCCAAACTGTTATTCTCAAGGAGAATACAGAAGTATACAGTCATTGTAATTTACCTGACTCGATCTTTGTATAATGTTTACTTTAATTTGGCATTTGAATGAGTACTCGCTATGTACATGGAGCTGTGGTGTAGGGACCATGACCTTTGCTACTTACATTCTGTGTTTTTCTCTTCGGGCACATTGATTTGGAGCAAAGACTGCTCTCAAGGCCTTAGTTTTTACAGGTCCTCTAAGTCTTCCAGTTCCACTCCATGTTTTGCTATTTCCTGTACCTCGGCTGGACCTAACCTTTTTTCTTTCCTCTACCTTGCCTAAACGGAACTCCATATAAGACTTACCTTGTAAACATTGTATTTGTCATATTGGTTAAGATATAAGCATTAAATAATATCTCTTTCAAGGGAAAAATACCTAGGTCTACAATGAAAATTATTTTTATAGAACAGTACCACCCTTGATAAAAAAAATAAAAAACAACCAAATTGGGAGAAATGGTTTCCCCCCCCCCCAAAATAAATAAGCTTCAGTTCCATAAAGATGTCATCCTAAATTAGTTACCAATTATTAATTTAATATAGATGGTAGATGTGGGCAGTCAGGCCCTTCAAGGCTGAGCAGCCACCCATGGTCGTTGCTCTCTTGTATCCTGCTCTTCAATTCCTCCCTTACTTGACGGAATCCCTGGCCTGTGTCCTTCTCGTGCTTCCTTGTCTGCTTGGTGTCCCTGTGCTGTTTCTCCAGATGGGTACAGAGGCCTGAGTCAGCTATCTGCAAGGGGGCAGCTGAGCCTCCAAAGAGGCATCAAGTTGAGATTGTCCATTGGCATTCGTGGCCCAGATCTTCTCTAGACTTAGGGATGTCTAGCAATGGGGAGTCTTGATGAGCCTGGATGGCAGATCTTATCAGTTAGGAGCTTAGCCTGGAAGGCCAGCCAAGGAGCTTGCAAGCTGAACAGATCTGACTCCTTTGCTTTGCCAGCACCAGCATAAAGGCTATTTGGTGCAGAGCACAGCTGGGTGAGAGGGGCAGCGGGGAAGCTTTGTCTGCTATGGCTGCTGCTGGATAGGGGACCCAGCAGTCTTAGCCTGCATCTTTGGCACTGAGAGCTGCTTCCAGGCTTCGTAAGAAGGTTTATGAAATCCAGCTTTGGGGGATTTCAGAGTAAAGAAGGCTTTGTTCAGACCAATACAGTCAGCACTGAGGGACCTTTACGTTTTCCTCTCATCGTTTCATGTTTAAATGGTTTTTTGTTTCTCTTCTTTAACCCTTTATCCACTGCTCACAAAACCATACACCTTATTAACATTCCTGCAGATTTTATTTCCCTTCTAGATTTGTTGTGTCATTAGAGATTTATACATTTATGTCAAAGAATGGA
This sequence comes from Gymnobelideus leadbeateri, assembly GCA_011680675.1. Taxonomy (NCBI): domain Eukaryota; kingdom Metazoa; phylum Chordata; class Mammalia; order Diprotodontia; family Petauridae; genus Gymnobelideus; species Gymnobelideus leadbeateri. The sequence continues at coordinate 1,419,514 of WOXC01004713.1, forward strand.
ACTGGTGAGACAGTGCTGTTTAGGGATACTGGCTTTCTAATGTCCTGAGAGTGACCGTTTTTATTTCTAGGCCAGCTGCTCTACTAGGTCACTTAGTAGATAGGATCTCTGAGTGGGAGGATCTTTGGTAGTTGAAGCCTTCCTCTATTAAATTCATTCAAGATTTAGGTGCCATCACTTATGATAATGGGGTAGGGGTGAAGACACTGCAGGGTCTTGGACAGGCAGTCACTGGGGAGAAAACCTTTGAATTCTTTTATTGGAATAAGCAGGCCATGCCTCTCTATTGGGTTTTTCAAATCCAGTCCCTCTTTTCACTTTGACCTTTATTTTGGTGATAGGAAACAGGAGGTTCATTGTGCTCTTTAATTATGTAGTTAAGAATGGATTTCAGGGAATAACTTGTAGGATCCCATGGGGATGTTCAGGGAGAATTGGGAGAGGGTAATGCTCTTTAACCTTTTTGCCTCCTTGGTTTAAGCAGATATATGTGGAATTTTAAATTGTGATTGCTCTCTTGATTCTATGTCACCTTTGTTTCTGAACATATCCTTCTCTCCCACCCAATGAACCATGCTTTGTGATTAAAAAAAAATCTTTAAAAGGGGCAAAAAAGGCATTTTAGCAAAACTAACCAACATATTGAACCTGACAAAATATACTGCTTTTAAAGAAGTTGCATTTTGTCATTTTTTGAAAACAGGCTTCATCATTATAATTTTATGGTCTTCAGTTTCTTTTTGCTTTTTTTCTTACAATTTACATTGTTTTATCATTGTGTTTATTGTTTTCCTGGTTTGGTTTACTTCACTACAAGCAGATCTGTTTAGATGTTTGATTTGAAAATGTTTCAGAAGTAAGCCACTAATGAATAAATCTTGGCATCAAGAATGCAGAACAAAGGCACATAACTCTTTTTTTTTTCTTTTTGGAGGGCAGTTGGGGTTAAGTAACTTGCCCAAGGTCACATGGCTAGGTTTTTGTTTGTGTGTGCATTAAGTGTCTGAGGTCGGATCTGAACTCAGGTCCTTCTGACTCCAGGGCTGACGCTCTACTCACTGTGCCACCTAGCCGCCCCTAAGGCACATAACTCTTATGTTAACTTGTGTTATCTTTGGTTTTAGGAAAGATACGTTGCAAGCTTAATGCCTTTGCAAAAGAGCATTTCTCCATGGAAGGTATGCACATTTTCACAAAGTTCCAGTTTATTTCATTGATTTCCTGCCTGTGAATTAACTTCCATGAACATATTAATTTCCAGTACTGTAACATTCTATGTCTTTTTTGTTAGAGTCCACCACAGTTGAGACAATTTCTTCCAGAAGAATTTATGAAAACACTTGAGAAAGCAGGACCCCAGCTGACCTCCCGATTGAAGGGCGATTGGAGAGGACTTTACAGGTCAGTTAATTTTTTCTATACACATGCAGGTTAGTCACAAGTTCAAGGCTCAGACTGCCAGAGTGTTGAGTTCCATTCCTGTGCATAGTTCACTGAACCATATTTAGGAAAGATACTGATATGGAGAAATAACAAAGTCAGAATTAATGTTTCCTTGACTGTGTTTTCCCCCCTCCCTCTCTCTCTCTTTTAAGACATTTTCTAAAATCCCCAAACTTCGATGGCTGGTTCAGGACCCGAAGGAAGGAGATGACCCAGAAATTGGAAGCGTTACATTTAGAAGCTCTTTGTGAAGAGGTTAGAAAGTATCTTTTTAACTTCTTTTGTACATAAATACCTTTAAAAACAAAGCTAAAAGGGATATTTTTAGGTAGAAAACTATATCCCCTTATAGATGTTTTTGAATCTCTATTTAATATGAAGAAATGTATAATAGATAGTTCCATTCTACAAATTCCACATTTGACATTTGATATGAATAGGAGTTAGGGGAAAATGTTTGTCAGGTTTTTTTTTGATCACCAGCTTTTTGGACTTTTTCATTTAGTGAAATTTTATCAAACACTTTTATAAAGATTTCTTTGAATTGTGAAAGCTTAGAAGTACCTTTGAGAAAGGATTGAACGCTACTGGTGTTTGAGTGAGAGACTAGGTTGAAGGAAGCTCTAATCTAAGACTTGTGGGAAGCATTAATTTTTGGGAGGCAGTGTGTTAACTGGATGGTTTGGGAATTGGGGCTTCTAGTAAAAGCGCTGCACTGACTCTGGTTGTGACCTTGATGACATTACTACATCTCCTCATGCCTTGGTTTGGCCTTCTGGCAAAAGGACTAGATTAAGCCTGGATGATCTCTGAGGTCCCTGTCCCTGGGGGCTCAGAAGAGGCTAGTGGCTCTCATTCATTTGAATCATTTTCTGATGTTCACTGTAAATGGAAATGCCACAGTTAAGAAACCTGAAGGATGATCATACTCTTCATTCCATTAGTTTTGTGTTTCTGGGGATTGTTTACTTTCCTCTTGAAAAAAGTTTTTCTCATTTTAATTTAAGCCACTAGCATGTGAAACTATATGAAAAGATTTCCGCAAATGTCTCCTTTGGGTGGATGTGTTTCTCTAGGATTTGCTTCTCTGGATCCAGAAACACACTGAAGTAGAGACAGTTGACCTTGTGTTGAAGCTGAAGAGTAAATTGGTACGTAAATCTGAGAATTAAACCTGGATTGACTTGTGTGAGGAATTCGCCAGCACACTGCTTTGAATGCTAGGCCTTGAGACTGGGGTGCTTTGTAGACCCTCTGTACAGAAAAACTCCTGAGAACACATAGGAAGCCCAGGTCAGCTTCACAAACCATTGTCCCTTTTGATCAGCTCCAGTACTTCTAAGTGTGGGTTGTAGTGAATTTGGGCTCTGGGCATCATTCAGCAGAGTACCTGCTGAAGAAGGCAGTTAAAAACTCTTTAAAATGTAAAACCTTGCTCCAAATTAAGCAGCTAATTTTTAAAATGACTTTAGATGATCAATTAATCCTTTAAGATTAAGTAAACTAATAGAAAGTGGGCAGTGACTGTCTTTATTAATTGTATCCACAATGCTTGGCATACAGTAAGCATTTTATTAATGTTTATTGGATTGAGGTGCAGACTATGAAAACCTATTGCATGTTCTTTATATAGTTACAGGCTCATCAAGAACACCTACCTGTGAAACCTGGCACTTTGGAAAAGTTACGGACTCACATAGATGCCATTATTTTGGCACTACCAGAAGACCTGCAGGGTATACTGCTCAAAACTGGCACAGAGTGAGGGCCGCCCCCTGTGTTTCCCAGATGAGAAGAATGGTGCGACAGGGCAGCCCCCGGCACAGCAAAAAGATGCCCGGAGAAACCCAGCAACCTGGCCAGAAGGCCGGGAGGACAGCAGGCGCGCTCTTTTCTGATGACTCCAATGTTTGCATTATTTTGAAGTGTGGAAGCCTGTTCGTAAAAAAGCCTTTCTAGACTGTTAATTTTGCTTAAGATAAGTACTCTTGAGCCAGACCTGGGAGGCTGAAGCTGGCCCAGCTAAAGCCCAGATTGCAGTGCTGGCATTGCAGCCTTTGAACACTGGTGCTGCTGGGCCCAATCATGTCAAAACATGGGAAAACTCAGGGAGAAACAATGTCTTGGTCACACTGGCTATATGTTTTTTTTAAAGGAAGGAAAAAGTCTCAAGCTGTTCTAGTATAGTTCTAACTAATTAATGCATAATTAGTGCCTTCCTTTTTCCTACATTTTCACAAAATTGAGCTGCTGTTCTTGACTCACCCCTGCTGCAAAACTTACAAAGTATTTTACTGAATAATCATTGCCTACAAATCATGGATGCCTCCTTCCCAAAACATTTATTGATAGCAATGTTTTTATTGCCCTATACTTTTTCATTCCATTATTTTCTTTCCTATTTTAAAAATTTACCAATTTCTCCAAAGATGGAAAGGTATCTAAAACTAATCATGGATTAGGAAGGAGAAGCTGTTACCTTTTACCCTTTAAATAAACTAGCTTGGGTGCTTGTCCTCAAAGCCATCTCTCCTAACTTACAGACCTCACAGCAAAAGTATTTTTAACTAAAATATTCTTAGGAAAAGAGCATTCACAGGCCTTTTGTGTTATCGTCTTTGTATTGATTTAACCCTCAGTGTCATTATTTTATCTTTAAAAATAACGTACATCCTAATTTAGTGTTTTTTCTTCTGTTGACTGACATCAAATCCTTTGTTTTCTGTCCTAACTACCTTTTAGACCATGTATCCACCATGCCAAGAAACTGTAGAAGATGGGCTGGTAAAATATCACTTGTTGGGTTTACATTTGAAAATGAGACTCCTTCGAAAGCCCCTCAAAAATAGGCCTATCAGTATGTTTGTAACTAGCTCTGTATCCTGTCACCCTCTAGAAAACCAAATTTATTTGCAGTCATTAGGAAAAGAAAAACTAGTAAGAGGCTGTGGTAGGTGGCCAGGGTTGTTCTCTGTTGGTTCTGCCTCTTCGGCTGATTCTTCACCAGGAGAAGCTGATCACATAAACCTTTTCCTCACGGATACAGTGTCTTGGATCATACCTCAGAGTTATAAAAAAACATGCTCTTATTGTCCTATTTTAAAATAAAGAGTTTGCCTTGGATCAGGTGAGGTATTTTGTTAGCCTACAGTTCTCCTTGGGGGGAAAGGAGCAATTACTTTTGTATTATAAAGGATTTCATATATTTCTGAGAAGCATTATTTAGGTACAAATGGTCACCATTGTATATTTTTTAAAAAGATGTATTTTAATATTCATACAGTTTGTATGCAATTTGTGACCAGAAGTTGGAATCTCATAGTGTTGTATCATGAATGTCTTTAAAATTGTACCACTCTATGATATGTGTTTTGCACAGTTAAAGAGTAGCCAAGTTAAAGATTGCCTCTTAGAATGGCAGTAGTTTCTTTACATTTAAATACTGTATTTACCTGCAGCCTAATACATACTGACAACCATATCATGTTGCCATAGCTTACTGCTTGTCTAAAAATTATGAATTTGTAAAGGACCATAAAATTACTAGGAAGTTGAGATTGATTTGAAGCTTTTAATTTTTCAGTGATTTTCTTATGTCAGAGAAACCACTGTTTAAAGTCTGAACCCCTTCACATCTTGTGGCCACCATCACCAGCATCTGAAGAAGTCTTGACTTTATGGCTGCTCGGGAATGTTCTGTGCCTTCTACTGACTGAGGAAACGAACAGAGGTTCTGAGGAGGAGGAATCTGTGGTCATGGCCTGAGAGTGGATGATTAAAAGTCCTGTGTGTTAAAAAGTTTTTGAAATGTTGTATGTCATTTTGGGGTAAGAAGGAAACAGACATTTTTTTAAGTGCCTCCTCTATGGCAGGCATTGTGTGTAAGCACTTTACAAATATAAATTTGTTTGGTTATCATGGGGTTTGGGGGGAGGGGAGAAGGGAATAAGTGTTTATATATCACATCATATATGTAAGAAGATATCCTAAGCACTTCACAAATATTACATCAATTTGATCCTTACATCAACCTTGGCAGGGTGGTGGGTTTATTATCCCATTTACAATTAAAGAAACTGAGGCAGAGGTTCAGTAACTCACTCAGAGTTACACAGTTAAAAGTGTCTGAGGCCAGACTTGAACTGAGATCTTCCAGGCCCAGCACCAACTCGATGCTTTTAGGCAGGTAGCCATCTTCCATATTCCCAGGATCTGTAACTTGTCTATGCAGGTCCTACCTCCCATAACACAGATTATAGCCCTTCTGTAGTCCCTCTGTGCTGAGAAATGCATCACCCTGACATAGCCCGTTTGGTGATAAGCTACTACTGGCTAGATGACAGACCCATGCTCTTCACTGGGCCTTCATGGGAAGATCTGGTAGATCTTACACTAATTCCCTGGCATTGCCTTTGAGAAAACCAGGGTCACCTCCAGGCTGTATTAACTGTTGGGTTTGAGCCATTAGAATAGGACTGTGTAGACTTCTTGATATTTTGGGGAAAAAAATTACTGAGCATTAAATTATTCTTTCTGCTCCTTTTTACTTAAATTTCACCTCTGAAACTTACTGCCTACGGGATAGTGGCCAAGTCACTTCCTCTCTTGAGCACAGCTTCCTTTGGTGTATAACTGGGAGAGTACCTGCCCCAAGTTGCCCCATGAGGTGCTTGGGTTTTGTTGGATAAATGATTCATTGGACTTGGCTACAAAAATTAGTGGACTGAGTAAAACCAATTTCAGAGAAGTAAACATCAATGAGATAATAGAGTTATTGACGTTTTAAAGATATAGTATCATCCTGTGCAAATAGCTTCAAGCATCTATTGTTTATATAGTACGGATTCTAGAATTTCTTCCTATAACATCTTCCAATTACTTGATTCCTTGAGATACGTGATAGAAGCTGGTATGAAACAGAGAACTGGCATTTTTCAAATTCATTCCAAATTCCATAGTGGTTTGATAAACAGCTTTTATGAGAGTTCTACGGGAACAAGAAAAGTTTTGCCTTCAAATGTTCATTTCTCTGATGCCTAGAGTTCAGAGTCAGTGCTTGTAGTATGTGAGGGACTTTTCCCTTGCTAGATCGAATTCTGAACTTTTTGAAGTTTGTCCACTCTCTAAATTCCCATTGTGGGCTGCCAGTCACCAGAAAGATTCATTTTCCATTTTTGAGGCATTGCCAGCTGTTGGCCATCCATGTTTCTTTTCTCCTCTTATCTCCCAGGGTAGGATCATAGATAGAGAGCTGAAAGGCACCTCAGAGGCGATCTAGTGCCAGGGGGTTCTTACCTGGAGTCTATGAAGTTGGTTTTTCTAAGATTTTGATAACTGTATTTCAATCTAATTGGTTTCCTTTTTATGCATTTAACACTGTGAAGGGGAGTCCCTAGGCTTCATCCAACTTCCCAAGAGGTATGTGACTCAAATGAAGTTAATAACTGTAGCCCAGGGATTAGAGGTCCGCAATTCAAATCCAGTTCTTCTCCCCCTGGGCCACTTAGCCCTTTCCATAAAGCCAGAGATAAAGCAGCTGAGACCATAGTCCATCTATCTGCTGGTGAAATGATGACATTTTGATTCTAATTCAAAATAGCACAGGATGGTCTCTATTTAGTGTTAGTGGTGTGGCTAAAGGGCCGAAATAAACATATAAATACTTTGTGGAAGACAGGAATGTTGACATTTTAAGACAAAATAACTAGAGGCAACAAGGAGTCAATGAAAAGCCCAGGAAGAGCTGGGTTCTCGTCCTACCTCTGAAACCTGCTAGCTTTGTGACTTCAGGAACTGCCTGATTTCAATGTCCTTGGCAACTGGGACTCGAAGTTTCTGAGAAGGTGACAATCTGCATTGGGTGAGGGAAGTTTTTCATCAGGAGTTCCTCATCTCAACAAAAAAGGTAGACTGTTTCTCTTTTTTTTTCCTATTTTGTAACAAAGAAGTTGGTTAAATAGTCATCAGACATAAGAGATTTTCCAGAGAGAAGTGGAGGGGAGGGCTGTGGGGGAAAAAAGGCTAGGGATGGTCCTGTGAAATATTCTTATCCAGTCTATACACTTGCTGTACCATGGGTTAGCCATGAAAATTTTAAACCATGAACTAGTGGTTCTATTAACTCTGAAAGTATCAAAAGTATTAGAAATCAGACACTGTCATCTGAAGTATTTGTTCTCAGCTTCCAGCTATTGCAATGTTGAAAAAGTAATTTTGATTTATTTAAAATATCCAGAAACTCATTAAAGTACCTGCCTTTCTTGTAATGCACAGAATTTTATAGCTAGAAGGGTCCTTGGGAATAATTTAGTTCCACTTTTTTGCTTTGTTGATGAGGAACTGAAGCTCAGAGGGATTACTGACAGAATCAGATCTGAAAACCTTGGTTTCCTAACCTCCACTTGAATACTTTTCTAGTTATTTAATGTGAAGATAAATATTAAAGGCAGGGGCGGGAGGGAAATTCTTGGAGTAATGGATAATAAACAAGTAGAACATTTACATGGCCTTTTTCATCCTCTTGTCTCACTTGTTCTTGGTCTGTTCTGTATTTGAGTTAGGATGTAGGTAGGGATGTGTGTGCATGTGTGCATCCTATTTCCTAACTTGTACACTTATATGACTGACATGCAAATCATTCACAGGACCTTCAAGGTTCTGGCTTCCCATCTCCATAAGCCACTAGATATTCCCTGTTTACAAGAGGAAATCTGGAAACTCTGTTGTGACTTGCCATGACTTTCCCCTGGAATTCCTGCCTGGAACCAAACTACTAGTTTGGAAGAGCATGGAGATGTATTATTAGTCAGAGCAATAATAACAATAGTAACTTACATTTCTCAGACACTGACTTTGGTTATCGAGGTAGGTAAGAGGGAGTCATGTAGTGACCAAAGATGGTAGCATTAGGAAGATGCTTTCACTTTGATTGTAAGCTACCAATGCATTCACTGTCCATAACCCAATTTATATTGCTTATTCGTGCTGTTTTGACTTGCTTCATTGCAATTATTGGCTACCTTGTTCTTCTGGCCCTTCTTTCTTTACTCAGCATCACTTCATAGATGTCTTCCCCATATTTCTCTGAATTTTTCATAATGAGCATTCCTCGTAGCACCATTAAGTTCATATACCACAGTTTGTTCAACCATTTGACCCAAATGATGGGTAAAAATGCTATTTTTTTGTTATTATAAGTAATGCCACCATTAATATTTTATATCATAGGAATTAAATTCTGATTATTACTTATAATAAAGTGGCATAACATTTAGAGCAAGACTTAATGGAACTCAGACACTTTTTATGCCCCCTTTCCTGTGAATGACCGCTGACACGCTGACAGGGTAAGTTTGGCTTTCCTTATTCTGATATGTGGATGCTTTCTGTTTTTCTTAGTACTCTAATGCTTCTAGACCTGGGCTCTGGTCTCTGCAGTCAACTCTCAACTCTTTAAACGAGTTTTGGTATCAAGAGGCTGGGGGCAGAGCTGTCTGTAATGGGGCAGTTTTTGTTGCTCTTATTTTTTACTGCCTGCATATAGCCTATAGAAAAGCTTTTACAATGCTCCGTTAATATCACGCCTTGCTAAGCAGACATTCCCCTTTTGTTCTTTGTTCACGAAGGGAAAGTCTTTGTGGACTCTGGACTTGATGAAATAAGATTTGAACTTCCAGACGAAAAAGAAACTACCTCCTTCTTCTGTCCACAGATAGAATATCCACATAAAATTATAATGACTCCTCTGCAAGCAGACTTTTACTTTGTACTTGCTCAAGTTCTCCTGCTTTAACTTCCTGGTCCTTTGGTTTGTAGGAATTTTGGAACCTGATATTTGCCCACTATCTGGCCTCAAGCCTTTACATATTTTAATAAGTAATTCATGAAATTTAATAGAGCCAAACAAGTTTGTTTTTAACCATATGTCAAAAGTTAACAAACTGGTTGCTTAGTATAATGCTTTGAACCCAAGTGCTTGAGAAATGCTTTCTCTTTTGGGCTGGATTCACTACTTCATTAATATGGGCACAGTCTTTGGCAATGCAGACAATAGCCCAACACCCCCTGATCTTGTGCAGCTCTTATTCATCTCCTTCCATAAATCCTCCATAAAGAATCTGCAATAAAATGAAGGTCTTGAAAAACGACCTCAGGCTCTTGTTCAGTTTTGGTGGTCCCCATAGGGTCCTTGCACTGGTCATTTGTTGTTCCTTGCTCTAGATGCATGCCTGGCCCCTCTCCTTTTCCTGTTCCATGTTTCCTGGATGGTAGGCCTTGCAACACTATTTGTACATAAGTCATTATTGGTAATATGCTGTAGCTGTCTTGTGTCCACTATGCATCCCTCCATTGCCCCTTAGGTTTTTTGATTCTTTCATCATCTGTGACTATGCAAATTTCCAGGAGAATATCAGTGTTGTTTTTTTAAGATGGGTTTTAGTTTCAGGAAACACTGGGATCACAGAAAGGCCCATACAACATCCCTGTTTCTGTCTCTTTCTGGGCCTAGCTTATACCATATGCTATCCTTGACCTGGATAGATATATACAGGATGATGGTTTGGTCCAACATAAATCTAAGGATCTACACGTTATGAGCAACAGGCATTTTTTCATATACTTGGCTTTACCTATATGACTGTTAGGTTGAACTTCTCATTGGTCATGGCTCTCTAGTTGAGGAGGTCTTCAAACTTGCTGAGGCTTGTTGAATTATTCAAATGCAGCTACAATCATGTAACACTCTTCCCCCAACCTACTCAAACTCTAGTGGCTCCCTATTGCCTCCAGCATTAAAAACAAAATTCTCTGCTTGATATTCAAAATTCTTGATGATTAAGCCCCACCCCCCCTTCCAGTTTTATACCTTAGACTCTTACACGTTGATACGGTGATGCTGGCTTCCTTACTGTTCCAGGAACAGGAACCTTCATCTCTGAGCTCCAGGGATTTTCTCTGGCTGTCCCCCATTCCTGGAATGCTCTCCTTCCTCATCATGCACTTCCTCATCATGCATCATTCCCTGTTTTCCTTCAAGTTCCAGCTAAAATTCTGTCTTCTACAGGCAGTCTTCCCTCTCTTACTTATTTCCTATTTGCCCTGTATATAACTTATTCATACATATTTATCTGCTGGTTGTCTCCCCCATTAGATTGTAATCTCCTTGAGGGCAGGGAGTCTTTTGCCTTTTTGTATCCTCAGTACTTAGCATAGTGCCTGGCACATAGTAATAGGAACTTAATGTTTACTGACTGATTAAAATAGTTGTAAACAAGCATATGGAAGACCTCACTATCTATAAAAGATTACACTTTGTGCAGTTCTGTCTCCAGGTGTCGTGAAAAACATTTTTTAAGCATACATTTCTCTGTGTGTCCTTCCCTTGATACTGATAATCAGAGATTCATTAGGGAATCTTGTATGATCTTAACATATTTGTATGAGACACTTCTTTTCAACAGATCCTTTATGGCAGTGCTTCGCTCTGGGTCAAAAGCTGGATCTTAAATGCTCTATCCCTTTTACTCAGTTGTGTGAGTATGTCTTCAGCATAAAATCACTCTTGAAACCTATTTGATCCTTCATCATATATTAACTAGGGATGACCTCCACTTGTGTGTAGATGATTGTCACAAATACGTTATTGAGGCAGGGCAAAGTCCTGGATTCATAGTTTTAGATCAGGAAGGGACCTTCTGACATCACCATCATCATCACTGTCATTGCCAGCATTTATATAGCTACCACTTAACTGCTTTACACGTGTGATCTCACAACTTCCCAAGGTAAATGTTAAAATTACCCTCATTTGGCAAATGAGGAAACTGAGGCTAAGAACAGTAAGTCCATGGTCACATAGCTGTTGTCTGAAGCAGGATTGGAACTCAGACCTTCCTAACCCCAAGTTCAGAGGAAAATGCCTCTAGAGAAGTTAAGGGCTTTTTCTGGGGTCACACAGGCAGGTAATGTTGGGGGGAGTTTGAACTTGCTCTCACTCTAAATGCTGCACATTCTTAACCTGTAGCTTCAGGAATATGGAGATAGTAGTCTGGAGAAGCAAAGTCATCCTGGGGGCATATAACAAGCTAGAATGAGGACAATTAACAGAAAAGTGGGGAAAAGTGTCAAACTTTTCATCATCATCATCATCATTTTCATCATTAAGGACTGGTGCTACTGACTGAGTCGACCCTGAGATCCTAACATCACAGTCTCCGACGTGCTTCCTGAGGAAGTGATACTGACCCTGAAGAAAATGAGAACGCATGAGAAAATGAGAAGTAGCCGAACTAGAGCCATATATATACTGAGAGGTCCAGGCCGGAAGTGACACAATTTCGAGGCCGCTAAAGGATTGATTTTCAAGTTTCTAAAGGAAAGGGAGATACAAAGGATATAACATAGCTAGCAAGGTAGGATTTGAACTCGGGCCTATATCCAGTGCTATATCCCGTGTCATCTACCCAGTCTATACCAAAGGCATATGAAAACAACACAAAAACCTCGGCCCTTAAAAAAAGGGGGGGTGGGCCCATTCCCCCAAATCAGCACATGCCTGGAGGCTCCGTGACAAGCTCTCGGAGTCCTCAGACCCCACCCCCTGCCCAGGAGGCGGCGGGCCCGGTCTCACATGACGCCCTTTCTTACAGTCTTGGGGTACGAATTTTCTGGACCTCTAACAGAGTTGGATTAAGTGGCTCCTGAGGCCCTTTCTTGCTCTATCTCTGGGATCCCGTCACCTGACCCCACCCTGCGGGCCTCAGTTTCCCCATTTGTCCAATTAAGGGAAGGGGCTTGGCCTCCGGGCCGGCCCCTCCCTCCCTTCCCTTCCCTTCCTGAGCGGAAGCAAGAGGACGCGGCCCGGAGCTCAGTTTCCTGCATGCTCCGGGTCAGACCGACTCTAACGCCCAAGTAAGCAGCTGCGTGGCCTGGGCGTCGCCCGCCGGAAGGACACGCGGAGCTTGCCCTGTTCCTCGGACGAACTTTGACCCTACTCCACTTCCGTCGAAAGGAAGCCACTCTACTCATCACGTGATGGACGGGGCCCTACTGGAGCGACGCCGAGTAGGTTCTACTTCCCACAATAAGTGGCCGCGCCCTTGAAGGGCGGGGCGGCGAGAAAAGACTTTAATTCCCATGATGCCACGGAGCGGAAGCTGAGGAATCGGCATACAGCTGATGAAGAGGGGGACGTGGAAGGGGACGGAACGGGACCTCTCGTGCGCCCCATTGGCCTCGGAGCGGCCGTAGGGCGGGTCTCGTGTCGTCACTTCCTTTTCTCCCGTCCAGGCCCCGCCCCTTCTATTCCGCGCCGGCGCAGTGGCGTCGAGCCGGCAGGAAAAGGGGGCGGAGAAAGGGAGGGGGTTGGAAGCGCTGACGCGATCTTGTCCGCGTTGGAGCCGCCGCCGTGACCGCCGCCGCGTGACGTGGCAGAGCCCGAGCGCGAGCCGTCGAGCGCAAGCGCCCCATTCCTACAATAAATGCTCTCCGAGCCGTCGTCGGTGCCTGTCGCTCCTGCCGTCTGAGCCTGAGCCCGCGCCCGAGCCGGTGTCGGGGCCGCCCGTCCGCGCGGAAGCCGCGAGCAGAGCCACGCAGGCCGCGGGGCCCGCCGCCCCCTTCCGTCCCCGTCACCGCCGCCTCTGTTCCCGTCACCGCCGCCATGGGCCTCACCATCTCGTCGCTTTTCTCCCGCCTCTTCGGCAAGAAGCAGATGCGCATCCTGATGGGTGAGGCCCGCGTCCCCCGGGCACCAGGCCCGCGCTGTGCCCCGCGCTCGGGGCCGCCCCTCAGGCATGGCTGGGGTTGGGGTGGAGGTGGGGGGGCGGAGGCCGGCCGAGGAGGGCTGGGAGAGGCCGGGGGCCGCCACCGCCTCCCACCTTACAGATGTGGAAACTGAGGCCCGGGAAGTCCGGCGACTCTGCCAAGGTCACACGGGGAGGGGGCTTGGCGGCCCTCAGAGCTTTGTCTCCTCGAGGGCTCGTGGGGCCGCTGGCGGGTGTAAGCGGGGGCTTGGGGAGCGTCCGGGAAGTTGCTCCCGGGTTTACGAGGCTCTCCCGAGCAGGTGGAGGCCGGGCCCGCCCGTGTCCCTCGGGCCACCGCCGGGGTTAAGTTGGCGAAGTTTAGATCTCACGAGAGGAAGCGGTTCTGGGGACATGAGAATTTAACAAGGAAACTTTGTAAAAAAAAAAAAAAAGCTCCTCGGTGAGAAGGAGGCCTCCGCACCTTTGGTTTAAGGCTGAGTCCTTTGTTTTCTTGTTACTAAACTTCGTTCCCCAGGCTTCCTGAGCGCAGCTGCTGTTGAGTGCTGAAGCGGGGCTAGGGATCAGCTAGAGATCGGGCGCCTTTGCTTTTTTTCAAAGTTCACTTTTATTTTTCAGGTTTCCGCAGGCTTTGCGTGTTTCGTATGTGCGTTGTAGTCCAGTTTTTAAAATGCTGTTTTGTTGATATTTTTTATTTAAGCCTTTGATTTTTTTCCCAGTAATTGTTCCTTTCCTAACCTTTTTCTTATAACTGAGGAAAAGCAATTTAAACAGATTGATAACATGCACCTGAAACCTGCCGTCTCTGTATTCTGGGACCAAGTGTGTGTATAAAGAGCTTGCCTTGAAGTCAGGAAGATCTAGGTTCAAGTTACTTACCTCAGTGGCCTAGGTGGCCTCTTAACTCTGTAGGTTATCAGGAAAGTCTGAGCTGTGCTTAGAGGAGTTTACTCATTGGGCCTTTGCTATACCAATGAAATCTCAATCCGGCCCCAACCCCCTCCATTTACATTATTGTAGTAATTGCATCTGTTGCCTTTCTGGTTCTGCTTTCAAGTTTGTATGACTTTTCGCGTTTTTCTTTACATTTGTCTTTTCTCATGGTGCATGAATGTAAATTCATTACATTCATGTACCACAATTTGTTTATCCATTCCCCAATGGATGAATGAGCACTTGGTTTTCAGTTTTTGCTTCTATGAAACAAAACAGCACAACTTTAAATGGCTGAAATGTGGCAACCTGGGGAGAGATTAGGAGTCTGGAAGGACTTTGAACTATAATTTAATTTCTGACCTGTTTGTTAAAGATAGTAAATTATACTTGATTGTGTTCTCATGATAAAAATAATATGGCTAGGTCCTTTTATTTATCAGAACCCATAGGAAAGGAATTGGGGTTTTTTAGGTTCACAGTGTCTTAGTATTTGTCCAGGCTCAGTTAAAGGGACTGTTCTGGAGTGTGTGCAAATCCTAGGGGGCAGGACATTGAGGAAAGTTGTACTTATACTGTCATGTGAGAAAGTATGTAAAAGGTGTTGAAAGTATAGAAATGCCAACTACTTACATTACCACTTATCACTTTCCTAGATCCAAAAAGAAAACTTTGGGTTCTAAATTTAATTTAAACTGGTTTCTTTAGCTAGGTTTTCTGCTTTTCCATTTTTACTTCTGCTGATTATTAGATTCTCTTGATTTTAAAAACTGTTTTCATGCCCCTTGATAGAGAAGACTATTAAATATTTTCCAATACAAAGATATTACACTGTTAAAAAGGTAAATGACATGTTAATCAATGAGCAGGTGTTTGTGTATAAAATATAAACAAAGAAAGATTTTGTTTCAATTTAAAGGTTGAGATTTTTCTCTTGGTTTAAGATTTACAGTGTAGCTAGGATGAGAGAACCTGATGAAGCCTCTTGCTCTCTTGAAACCTTACAATTAAAAAGACATGATTTTGTTCATTGTAACCACAGTATGCTTTGTCAGTGGTTCCACTTGTTCCTTTGTAGGTAACCCTTATATCCCTCCTAAGCCAGTGGCTTTTTTCCAGGATTTCCTTTTTTAAAAATGTTGTTAGGGATGTGGGGTTGTGATAATGTAGAAATGTTTTTTTAAGAGTTCTCTACTGTCTGCCTTTAGTCTTTAAATAATTTTCAATTGTTATAAAAAAATTGGTCACATGTACTTTAAAATATTTCATACCAACTAAACTGCTGTAGCAAAGTGAAGGGAGAAAAATTGTTCATATGAATGATAATATGGATTTGTCTGGAAGGTGATTTACCCTTACCTTGAATCTCTGATGAGATATGAGTTGGAAATTGACAGGTAATTTTGTAATATTGTCTTGGACTTGATTGCCAAAATGAAAACGTGTCTACAAATGTTAAGATGTCCAGTTAGTGATTCTTTTATCAAAATAACACTAGTACTAATAAAGCTATCATTTACATAGTATTTGTTACAACAAACCTGGGAGGTAGGTTGTGGTGAAGTCATTTGCCCCGGGGGTTACCTGGCTCCCAATTGTCTAAAGCTAGATTTGAATGTAGACATTCCTGAAGGAGCCTCTTGAGCTCTCAGGATCATGCCTTTAGAACAGGAAGGTACCTTAGAGGTCATCAAATCCAATTCCTCCATTTAACAGATTGGGATACTGATAGGAGAAATAGCTTCCCTCAGGTCATCCATCTTTTCTAAGGAATGATTCCATTTAATAATTCTCCAGACAAATGATCAGTCTTTGAATAGAGTGGGGAAACCTCCCAATATTGAGGCAAAATTTATTTCCTTGTCTGTATCTTATACTTACTGGTCTTGTTTATGTCCCTTCTCTCTCCTCTCTCTCTCTCTCTCTCTCTCTCTCTCTCTCTTTCTCTCTTTCTCTCATGTCCTTTCTCCCTCTCCTTCCCCCTCCCCCTCACACCAACGTATGTACTAGAAGAATACTGAATGTGGCATTTCTTCAGTCAACACTTATTAATATCATATGCCACATATATGCTTATACATGTTATGTGCTCCACATACACAGAACAGTCCCTGCCCTTAAGAAGCTTATATCCTATTGAATGGAGGCCAGGTACTGAGTTACAGAGGGGCTCTGAGTTTTGTGGGTGGAAGGAAACACCGTCTGTTGGCAGGGCTACACATTCTTGAAATGTTGAAGAACATGAAGTTGTTTGTCTTTACAGGCAGGATTTAGTTAGGGACCTTTTCAAGAACCATCTAATCCAGTGCTCTGGATGTTCTGCATGGGGCTGCTCAGGCCCAGGGGAGGGAAATGACTGGGACAGTCACAGTCCAGGCCTCTATATCTCCAATCCCCAGTTTTGGGCAGTTCATAACAAGCTCATGTAGAGAAATTGGAATGTTTTGTATTCCCGTTGAGATATCCAGAGTCTTTACAGTTTTAGAGGTGAAAGAAGCTTTAGCGAAAACTTCAAAATGTAAGGTGGGTTTTTGCTGATGAAGCAGAAGCCAAGATTCTTGTCTAGCCTGATTGCGTTTATGTGAGAGTTCCATGGACTGGCAAAAGTATTTTTCCCCCAAGTTTCTGTCAGAGCATTAAAAAAACCCTTCCACTCAGCATTCACCTAAATATTTGTACCCCTAACACTGTCTGAGAAATCAATATTTACTTTGGCTTGGGGGCGTTTTTGGAATACTACAAATTTAAAGTAGGTGGTAGAACTTGCCAAGTTTCATGATTTTGTGCTTTTAAGAGTTGAAACATTATCCTTAGTTTAGTGTAGTCATGCAGATAAAGAGCATCTGGCCCTGTAAGGGTGCCACCTTCCCTGTCTGGGTGCTTGTCTACCAAGAACTATTTCTGATCTGTTTGGGCATAAGCAGATTCAACTCGACAGATCTCAGCACAGCACTTGCATACTACATCTGAGCATGGCACTTACTATACTGCTTTGGTGGCCAAAGTACTGAAGATACAAAGTATTATAAAATGCTTTGGGTAATTTAGTTTCACTGATGGAAATGCAATAAGCTGAGAAGAGAGGACCTTTTGATAAAAACATTTTACTGATTAGCACCTTTACTAAAAGTCTGACTCTTCAATGTGTCATATAGTTTCTGAATTTCTTCATCTTCATTCTGTCAATAGCACTGAGTTGTTGGCAGTTTATGTAGAAATTCTACCTTATATATAGTTTTTATATATTCAGCTACAGCTGAAATAGAAATGAATAATTTCATAATGTATCTATTTTTATCAAACTTATTATAAATTATATATTTAAAACTCTAAAAAGCTTTTGCCTATTCTGAATAACCAGAATTAATTTGTTTTCTTGAGTATACTGTTGCAGACTGCAGCAACATTAGGAAATTCATACTTAAATGGTTAGCACAGTGAATTAGATTGCATACTTGGTGTTCTAATGAATAATAAAGTCTGTGTGTTTGTTTATTCTGTATGTTAGTAAGCATCTTGGGAGAAGCTATGGATCACTGAAGTAATTTCACGATTTTACCTTTTATTTGGCATTTAATAGTCCTGTTATTTGTGTATTCATTTTACAAAAGACACTAAAATTTAATTGTCATCTTTGTTTTTTAAAATGCATGTTCTGGTATATCTAATAGATAACTAATCCTTAAACCAACAACTTTATATGACACCTCTGCTTCTATAAATTCTTATTACTCTGAGTGCTTGAAAGATTCTTAGGGTTCTTATGCAAAATTACTTTTGTAAACATATCTTATTGTAAAATAATTAGCAGTGTGAGAAAAGCCATGAAGCCTGGGGGGAGGGGTACATTTTGACTTAGAGCTGTGCCCCTTGAGGCTTGGGGGTGGGCGGGGTGACAGACCCAGGCCCTGTGTGTGTGTACCACCTTAGGCAGAACATATTTTGGGGGATAAACAAAGTAAAGTGATTGGACCAATTGGTATGAAAATATATCAGAATACAAAAGAGAAATTCTGAAAGACTTTTAAGAACTGATGCAGAGTAAGCAACCACATACACAATGACCAAAATAATGTAAACCAAAAAATGCTAAAAGGAGCCCTATGTCCAAGTCACTGCAATAACCAGTCTCAGCCCCAGAAGAGAAAAGGAAACAACTGTCTTTTTGGTAGAGTGGGGACTGCTTGGTCTTGCCAAAGATTTGCATATGTTGTCAAATAATTGGGTACACAAAGGGTTAGTTTTACTTAAATATTTTTCTTTGTTCCCAAGGGAGGCTTCTTTGAGAGCAGGGTATATCTGGAAATTACAGTACTCTAAAAGTTAAAGCCGTCAATAAAACTTATTTCAAAAATTTTTTGAAGTAATTAACAAAGTTTTGTTTGTTTAAAAATTAGCATAAATTGTATATTTCCTGGTTTAGTTGTGTGAGGGCAACTTTTCATTGTTGAACTTGGCTGTAATTTTGACTTGATGGTGTTTTGTTTAGCCAAAAGTGAGTTTTGCTTTAATATTAAATTTTGAATAAAGTCACTTTGGACTTTATTCACCATGGACTAAGCTTGCTGTCAGTATGGCAAATGTTTCCTGTTTGCTGTTCCCTTCCACTGCCACTGGGGATGCCAGGCATTTAAGGGATAGAGTTTAGTTGTGTCAGAAATTGTAGCTCTCTGTAGTCCTGGTGAAGATGCTCAAGGGAGGTGAATTATTTTAGTAGTGCTTTGCAAGTATTTAAAAATTCTGTTTCACCCTTTATTTGTTTAACTTTGTTTGACATACTTGAAATAGGTAGTAACTTCTTCTATAGGACAAAAATTGGCAATAGTGATGGTGGAAAGAGTGGTATAGGCTCTTTAAAATTATAAGCCATAATGCATGATGAATAAGGGAAAGTAAAAAGAATTTCTTCGTAGAAGTAATCAGTCATCTGAAACTACGTTCAGTAATTGGTCCATGAGAGGCAGCCTGATAACGGCTGGAGACCCCACTTTGGTTCAAGAAGACTTAGGTTCAGGAGTAGCCTGTTCCTATGGCTCTGGGGTCCACCTAATATAAATTGCTGATCTTGGAGAGAGAGTTCAGTGCTAGGATGTGGTAAAATCACATTCCTGCTCCCTCCCTTCTGCCTCTGAAACCTCTCACCCCCGTAAGTCCAAATGTACTACTAATTGAGTACCTTTTTGAAAGAAAATTGAGAATTAAGTTTTCAATACTTGAAGTGATGGATCAAGTAAGTAATAGTATAGTAATTAGAACTAGTTTTTGACTTGGAAACTTGGGCTCCTTTTGCCAAATTGGACTTCAGTGTAGAAATTACAACTTCGGTTTGAGTTTTAGGTGACACAACAAAGACCAAGTGTGGAAATTTAATTTTTTTTTTTTTTTGCTTTTTGGAGGGCAATTGGGGTTAAGTGACTTGCCCAACGTCACATGGCTAGTTTTTGTGTTAAGTGTGAGGCGGGATTTAAACTCAGGTCCTCCTGACTCCAGGGCCCGTGCTCTATTCACTTCACCACCTAGCTGCCCAATGTTTTTATTATCTCAAAAAATTATGATCATTGTGTGCTGTTAATCACTCATAAAATGAATACTGTAGGAATTGATGTTGATATCTAAAAGTTTGCAGGTCTCTTGAGATCTGTATTTATATATGCACTTTATTCTATTTTAAATAGTTAACTGGTATTTTTATTTACTACTGCAGGTTTTAGCCTATTCTGTCGTCAGGGTGAGGCCGCAGAAGCTCTAAAACAATAGTATATGTATTTGGTAAGGTAGACAAGGTGGAGTCATGACTCTTGTCTAGATGCCTTCTGTGATAACCAGGCAGTGAGATCAAGAGCTGCTTTTTATTCATTCATTTATTATGGGTTTTGTCAGCAAGAAAGTTATGCCTCTTTCTGCCCTACTGCCCTCCTTCAGTTGCCCCCCTGTTCAAGGAAGCCTTCTGATGTGCTCTGGAGGCCAAGGGCCCCCACTATTTATCAGGCTTCCAGGCAAAAGTTGGGGTGGGTTGGAGCAGTCTTAGCAGACCTGCAGGCCTCTTTTCTCATTTGTGAAATAAGGAGTAGTCAGTCATACAAATGAATGAAATGACATTTCCTAAGTGCTCATTATCCAGTGAGTTAAGTGGAAGGAGAATGTTTTGTCAGTCTCGTGCCCAGTAAAAATGGGATCTGTTTTTGTCTCTTAGTTTTTTTTTTTTTACCAGTTTTTTACCTTCCAGGTTTTAATACAGACCTATAATGATCTGAAGAGAGGAACATTCTTTATGTTGCAGATTTTTACCTCAGGTTCACTACTGGGCTTAATTTTCTGATATCTAGGTGATGGTTCATAGGATCAGATATTCAGAGCTGGTAGTGACCTTAGAGAGTTGATCAACAAACATTTATTAAGGATGTAGTATATTATGTATGAGGCTCTCACTGTGCTAAGTGCCGAAAGTACTTAGAGATCATTGAATTCAACCTCATCATACAGATGAAGAGACTGATGCCAGAGCAGTTGCTGGTCTGGCTCAGAGTCCCCCAGTCAGTGTGTGGTATAGGACCTCCACATAGGTCTTCTCTCCATGCTGTGCTGTTTCTCTTGGTTGGTTTACCTTGGGAAGATGATGTTTAGATAAACTAAGATCATTTTTGCCCTTATGCCTTGGAGTCCTTTCTCCCTTTTTATAATACTAGTCAAAGAAGTATAACTGATATTTTTTGTTTTTATTCTCTTATTTTGATATTTGATATGGTTATATAAAAAGTTAAATCACTGGACATTTCTGGTTGAAAATATTTTTAGTTGAAATATATTTTGTCTAGGGCTCAAATGTTAAAAGACATTTTTAATTTTTATATTTATTCCCAGAAATATTTATGTTTTAATTTTTTTTAAGCAATTGGAATTAAGTAACTTGCTCAAGGTTACATGGCTAGTCATTATGTGTAGGTGCTCATTTTCTGAGGCCGGATTCGATCTTGGGTCATCCCAATTCCGAGGCTGGTGCTCTTACTCACTGCGCCACCTAGCCACCCCTCTGTTTTACTTTTTAAAGAAAAATTAATCTTTGAGTTTCTGTAAGGCTGTTTGTAAAATAATTTTGTAGTTCACACTTTGGATTAGGATCTAAAATCTATTTTCCTTTCCCCAGTTGGTTTGGATGCTGCTGGCAAGACAACTATTTTGTACAAGCTGAAGTTAGGGGAGATAGTCACCACCATTCCAACTATCGGTAAGGAAAATAATGGCTCATTCTAATTTATAAAGTGGCAAGAGAGCTTTTAAAAATTTGGAGTAATGTAGTGTGTTGCTGAGTAATGCTGCTGTAATTCAAACTTGTTTTTATTTGTGAAAGTTTGCCTAAATATTTATTAGAACTTAAAAGAATAATAGAATATTGCAAGAATAGATTCTATTGATCGATTTACATAACTATTATTTTCTTTTTAGGTTTTAATGTGGAAACAGTAGAATATAAAAATATTTGTTTCACAGTATGGGATGTTGGTGGTCAAGATAAAATTAGACCTCTTTGGAGGCATTACTTCCAAAACACACAGGTAGGATATGGATTTTCTTACATATTATTAACATATAATAAATATATATGTATATGTGTATTATAAGCTGTTTTTTCAAACGTGAGTTAGCATTCCTCTTATCATTACTTTCATGTCCACGGTTGGGCTCCTCCTTTTACTTATATGGACTAAATTTGGCCTGGAGAAGTAAATTTTATTGAGTGATCCCAAAAAGCTTTTGGGTCCCAGATAGTGAATTAGCCACCCACCACTTGTCACTATCTTCACTTTGTTGACTTTCAGCCCTCATTTAGAAAATAGCAGAGTGTAGGTAATTACCTAAAGTTAAATTTTATTTTCATGTACTGTCCACCACCTTCAGAATCCTTTTTAATTTCTTCAGATATAGTTTTCTTTAAAAAAGTAAGAAAATTTACAGTACATTAATTCTCTTGTTGATTATTTTGGGAAAATAGTTTCTTCATTGTTTAGAAATCTAATGTAGCTAGTGTGTTTTTACCATGACTTTTCTATATAAAGTGGTTAGTATTTCCTTGCTGTGTCTACCCCTCTCTGGTGCTGGTCCCTGCCCCTCTTTGTCTTATTGGGTCTAGTCTTAGTGAGATAACTTGTCTGTCATCAGAGCTTTTCAGTTATGGTTGGCAAAGAGAACATTTATTAATTGCTTGCTGTGTGCCAGGCATTTTGCTAGGCACTAGGGATACAAAGACAAACAGCCAAGATGGTCTCAGCCTTGAAGAGGCGAGGTTTAGGTTCTAATGAAGAAACCTAGCACACAAAAGGGAGCTGGGGGAGCGTGGTGGATGTGGCTGGGAAGTAACACAATCAGCCCTGCCAGAACCTGACATCCCAGGAGCAGAAGAGGAAGGGGTATGGTGGGCTTTGGTCCCATCTTTGGGACTGAGAGCTGATCCCAGGGCTAGAAGACCTACTAGCCATGTGACCCTGGGCCAGTTACTTAACATCTCCCAGCCTCAGTTTTCTCGTCTGTAGAATGGGGGTAATAATTAATTTTGTTATTATTATGCCATCTAATATGCAAGCGAAACTTTAGTATAGGCCTTTTATCTTTTGAATATATTTTACAAAATGTTATCAAACTAATGTTTATGGAGAGCTTATAGTATGCAAAGAACAATTTGTCCAGGTCTCTGTACTTTCCATGAAATCCTGCATTCATATCTCAAGTTTTACTTCTATTTGAGGCCTGGAAAATCACATAACCTCTCTGGGCCTTCGTTTCTTTATCTGTAAAATGAAGGAATTGGATTCGATATGTCCTCAGAACCTTTCCATCTTTAAAGCTGTGATCCTGTGTGAGTCCTGGGGGATGGCAGAGTTGTAATTAGCTGAGGACAAATGAGGACAGAAGGTACAGTTATCGAACCATATTTAATTCAGTGTATTAACACAGAGCTGGAGGCAGTGAGGTGTCATCAGCAGAGTCAGGAAAACTTAAAAGGCTTTAAGTACTGTCTCCAGTGCATCCTAGCTGTGTGACTCGGGACCAGTGGGCTTCTGACCCTCTCAGAATCTCTGGGCAGCTCTCTGAAGTGCTGACTCACCTTTGTGATTTAGGAAGCTTTCTCACTTTTTTTTTTTTTTTTTTTTTTTTTTTTGCTTTTTGGAGGGGAGAGGGCAGGGCAATTGGGGTTAAAGTGACTTGCCCAAGGTCACATGGCTAGTAAGTGTTAAAGTGTCTGAGGCTGGATTTGAACTCAGGTCATCCTGACTCCAGGGTCAGTGCTCTATTCACTGCATTCAGCCGCCTCAGCTTTCTCACTTTTGAGCTCCATAACAGAGATGAAATCATAGGTCTGGACCAAAGAAATTGATGTTGAAGGTAAATATTTTTAGCTAGAGAAAGGTAAGATAACTCTGGCACTGCATCAAAGTTCTTATCTTGTGGTTGGGGTAAGATCCTGTCACTAGGACTCCGGTACCCTTGGTCAGGTGGTTTGTATTAGTATTTTCTGAAAGGAGGGTACTTTTTTCTTAAAAAAATATTTATTGAAATAGCATAGTTTAAGTAATTACTAATAATTATTTATCATTAATGTTAATTGTATCAATAATTTGGTAATAATTACCTAATACTAGACATAGGAGTGATAAACTGACTAGGCTTTTAAAGAAGATGTTTAGGGTACTTTCAGCTTCATATTTTTCTCACCAATTCCTATCATTCATAACCAAATCTAATCTTGTTTTCATACTCAGACCTAATTAGAATACCTGTTTCTAATTTGCTTTAAACCTTTACTATGGAATTAGGCCAGGGCTTGTCCAGTTTATCATCAAATCCTTGTAGCTTGCTGTGGGAATTGTTAAGAAATAACTCATCTTTTTTAGGTAAGACTTTAGTTTTATCTTTGGCCATTAACAGATTTCTGACCTTCGAGGGATCCAGTATTTCTGTGTCTTTGTTGTGAAACATAAAATTTTGTGACTCTTTCCACCTGCTCCATTCAGAAAGGAGCTAGTTTCTAGTCTTCAGCCAGAGAATTTCTCCCTCCCTAAGGATGCTTCATGTTTGGCCTTCAGCTGTGTGGTGCCTAGGATATTCCTCACAGTGGTGGAGATCCACACATCCCCGTGTTCTTTCATTATTGTGCTCTGCTTTTATGCCTGTTCCCCACAGAAAGGCCCACCCCAAATGGTTCAGATAGAGAGGTACTTTCTTTTAGCCACCAGTTTATCTTTTAACATTGGAAATGTTGAGAGACTGCCTTGGGTGTAGATTGCTTTAGTAAAAATTTTCCTTACTGCTTTCTAGAAGAGCTTAAATTTCTCTCAGGATTACATTTTGAACAACATGGTTTCTAGCTAGGATAGGGCCAGGAAAACAGTGGCATAGTGCTTGGAACAGGGTAGGTGCTTACCAATTGTTTACTGAAGGGCCATTGGTGTAATGTGTGTGTATAAATGGCCCCAGTGGGGGGTGGGGGGTGGGGGGTGGGAAGGTTGGCTGTGATCCTAGTAATGAACTCTGAGAAAGACAAGGGAATAATGTGTGGATGGGAGTGAACAACATCACAGGAGAAGAGGTTACTGAGGGAGATCCATAGAAAGGTGGTCTAGAAGTAGCAGTGAATGGCAAGTAATATGCCAGAGGACGGGCAGTTGGGCAGAAAATAAGGGAGGCTCCAAAGAAGGTGATCTGCTCCCACCAACCTCCTTCTGTCTGTACCATGTTTCGAGGCATGAGTGGCCACTCGTGCCCATCTTGCCATGCTTCTTTGGCTAGCATTCCAAATATGTTCTCTCAGAAAAGATGTTGTTTACTGTTGCTTCAGAACTAATACATGCGACTAATGGACTTGAACAGATGTACAGCTAGCTGATCTAAGGAAAGATATGCAGCATCTTAACAGTTGAACTAGATTCCCAAACCATGTATTACTCACTCCCTATATGAAGGGCCCCATGCTAGGTATGGGTGACACCAAGACAAGAATGAAACTGCCCCTGTCCTCTAGGAACTTAGACTTTTGGGGAGGATGTAAATTTTTTTTTTTTGAGGGGGGAAGGCAGAACAGTTGGGGTTAAGTGACTTGCCCAAAGTCACACAGCTAGTTAGTTAAGTGGCAAGTGTCTGAGGCTGGATTTGAACTCAGGTCCTTCTGACTCAGGGCCAGTGGGCCATTCAATGTGCCACCTAGCTGCTAGAGGATGAAATTTCTTTTTAAAAATTTTTTAAGAAATTTAAAAATTTCTTTAAAAAATAATTAAAAAATGACTTTACATTCAGTTCCACAATCCCTTGAGTTCCAAATGTTCCCCCCATAGAGGCATTCGATTCGATAAAGGCTCTACAAATTCCCTTCTAATTAAACATTAGGTTGTAAAGAAGAATTCTAACCAATGGAGTGAACAATGAGAAAGAAAGGAGCCGAGCAAAACAAAACACAAAAGAGAGAGCAAGTAGTTTGCTTCAGTCTGCATTCAGACTCTAATTCTTTCTCTGGATATGGATAGAGGATGTAGTTTCTTAAGAAAATGTAAAACATCTACCAAGCTGTATATGGTTTTATTGGCTCTTTTGGTCTTCAGATTTTTCCAGGGGGCATTAAAAGAGATGGAACGGAGCAGGGTAGGAGGAGGCTTAAGGGATGTAAAATTAGAATTTTTTTTTTAATTGGGCATCAGTTCTAATTGTGTGCCACTTACATGGAATTCTAAAGTGCTTCCTTTAAAAATTAAAAATTTAAAAAGTGTGTGGGTTTGAGGCGGAGAAGCAACGAATAGCAAGCATTATGTGGATTCCTTGTGTCCTGGTATACTAGGGAGTAGTGAGAACTACCTAGTTCTTAGGGAGGCCAGAGGCTTGGGAGAGTCTCATTAGGGCGGCCACATTTCCTTGAGTGCAAATAAATGAAAGGAATGTGAGAGAAAGATTTCGTTGGGGAATTCTGAGGCCCCCCAGAGGTATGGAGGCCGAAGAGGTTGTTGTTAGGGAGGGAGGAGTCAGGGCAGGAAAGGAAAGGAATTTGACTAGGTAATAAAAGTAGTAAAGTTGCCAGAAAGATTCTGGGCATCAGGCTCTTTGAGGTTTCCTAGCTGCTCTTGGTAATTCCTTTTCTGTATTGCTACTATGTTGCACTCTGGAAACTATAGATAGATACTGTTTCTGTTATTACCCTCGCAGGTTTATCTTGTACTTGAATATTCCCTTGCTTATTTGGAGACTGAAGCTCTCCAGTTGTTAGTGGTCCAGAGTCAAAGGTAGCAGTTTTAGAGAGGAGCTGTTGTTCCCCCTTTGCCACAGCATATGATCTTATAAACTCAAGATGATACCAATTGTTCGTTAAAACTTTTCCCCCAGATTCCTCCTGCTCGTTATTATAAGAATAACAGAATATGGTTTATTTCCCCCCCAACATATATCCTAGTTGAAAAATCACTAATTTGGGCCCACGTTTCTTTTTTCCAGTGCTTGCTAGATACACCAGGGGGCTTACATTTCTTTCAGAATCCAAATTGTGGTAACTAACACCCTGTTGCACTGAGGTTATTTTTAAGTACAGGGGATCCCCCCTGTATTACACAGTAATCAAAGTGGTCAGTTCTTTTTTGAAGATTTAAATGCCATAATATAGTGACAAGGAACTCTAGTCACTGCTCAGGTGTTAGGATTTCACTTAACTTTTATTTCAGGCACAGTTAATTCACTTTTTGTTTACACATAAAAACTGATGGAGGAGCCACTGCTCCTACTTGGGTTCTCTGGCTGAACAGCTTGTTATTGGTCTTTACAAGGTGGTCATTGAATTCCTGTTAGACTTTGCAACACTTAGTCCCTTTCTCTTGATCAGAGTTAGGTTGGGTACCACTACATCAGGCATCAGAGTCACAAAGGCTGACCTAGTGGGGCAGTGTGGTGGGGGTTGCCAGGCTTACGGTCCCAGTAGCCATGCCTCACAGCTTGACCATGATGATGATACCATAGATACTTCTAGTCATTTTGGGGCTTTTGATATCCAGGTTAATATGACTGTTGTAGTTAGTGGCGGCTACCAAGGTCTTGAAATAAGGAATGCCAACAAATTTAAATCTCTTTCTGAACAGGCATCTTGAGGGGAGTGCAGAAGAGAGATCCTCTCCAAAGACTCTAGTCTTAGATTTTAATGAGATGTCCTAGCTTATGTTCTTGGAGACCCTTTTCTTCTCTCTCAGAGTACCCTAGACTTTCCCTTCTCCCCAAGTTGCCCGGTTCTTTTCTGTCTTTTGGTAGAGAGTACATATAACTGGCACAAGCGCCTCAAGGTCTCGTGCATGTCTGTGAAGAGCTCTTTGACCTAGGAGGTCATAGAACTTCTGAGCTGCTTGCCCTGGGCCCCTTGTCAGCATTGTTTCGGGGAAATATTTTCTAAACCATAAATTGTTCCATGAATATAAGCTGTACTAGGGTATTTAGCTTTGTTTTAAAGAAATCAAGTTTTCTAGCATTTCTTATTCGATCTGTTTTTAGTTGTAATTTTATATATTTAGTTGTATATATTAAGTTTTATATATTTAGTTGTATATATTAAATTGTCAAAACATGACTGTTTAGATGCTTTGGTTTGGCCTGCTTTTTGAATCCTTGTGGCTACTTCCATGAAAAGTTAGAGAGAAGGAAGGAAAATGATTTTGAGTAAAATTAAGCTAGTCAGTTTTACAACTTTGCAGAATATTTAGTAAAAGTTTTGGGTATGACTTGGTCTTTCATGCTATTTGTAATGAGTCACTTTAACTAAAATTCTCTCAGAAATAATGTGACTTTTTGGGGATATATTTACTCAGTGATTGGCTCATCAGAATTGTTTTTTCCTTCCAGGGTCTTATTTTTGTGGTAGATAGTAATGATCGTGAGAGAATTCAGGAAGGAGCCGAAGAGCTGCAGAAAATGGTAAGAAAATAATTACATTAAAATAGTCATTTAACTAGATAGATTTTCAGGGTGAAGCAATAGTTCCATTGAGTGGTGATGATTATAACATTTTAATCTTGGAGTTAGACAGACACTGAATTTTAGTATTGGAAGGGACATTGGGAATTCTAGTACCAGACCCTTAGAGGTGAAGGAACTGAACTCCTAAGAGGTCATGGGAGTGCCTGCTGTCACACCTTGCTTACTTGGTACGTGCCCCATATTCCTCTTCCCTCATTTATGTCAAAAATCTTTGGCCATAATGGCCCAACCTAGCTGGTCTTGGAGACTCTCTTCTCAGGGTATACATGTAGCCTTGGGTGTTTTTTGGCCAGTCCTTTCATTCACATCTGAGGACAAAGATGGCACCTTTTCTCTGCCTTTTTGTATCTTGCTAAGTCCTCATCATCATTTGCAAATTTCATGATAGGAACTTTGCCCCTAGCAAGGATCTAGGCAGCCTATGTGCATGAGGCACAAATGGCCGGGGTTTGTAGAGTGACTGATTTCCTGCTAGCATTTGTCTTGACTCCCATCTTGCTTGGCTAAAGATAAGTCGAAAGAGCAGGAGAGACAGAGGAGATAGCAGCTAGCAAACATTTGTTAAACATAAAAGCCCTGCCTTTCTTCACTTCTGCTGACATCTCCCTCACAGAAGGTGACCTGTAGATAGGCACCTCGCTGGGCAAAGAGGCAAGGTCATCCTGCTCTGTTGCTTTGAATGATTTTGCATTGGGTTTGTCCCTGAAGAATTTGAAAATTGGTAAACACTTAAGAAGCTTGCCCTGACTGTTGCATGCCATGCCACTTTTACTGGGCTAGGTGCCAGGGGTACAAAGGAAAACCCCTGCTGACAAGAAGTTAGCATTTATTTGGGGGCAGTGCCTAGTACCATAGGCAGGTTGGTATGGAATGTGCTGGGGGGGGGGGGCGAGCATGTTGGAGATGCTCCTAAGTTAAGCATGGAAGGAAACTGGGGGATCTGTGAGACTAGAACAGAGGGAGGAAGGCTCACTTACCATAATGTTGGAAATTGGATTTTATTCCAAGGAATGATGTCATGAACGCCAATTTATTTCCAGCTTCAGGAAGATGAATTGCGAGATGCTGTACTGCTGCTCTTCGCAAACAAGCAGGATCTGCCCAACGCTATGGCCATCAGTGAAATGACAGATAAACTAGGCCTGCAGTCCCTTCGTAACAGAACTGTAAGTGCTGGAGCCATACCTGGCCTCCCACCTCGGGGGCCTCGGATGGAGGATGGAGGAGACTCTTGGTAGGACAGCACTAGTGGGCTTGACTAAACCATGCAGAGCCAAAGGCTTATTGCAAATAGCTCATTTCCCTTGTGACCCAGGAGTCCATAATGGTGGAAGAAGAGGCAAGACATGGTAACACACAGTAACCCAGATGGGGCACTGAGCCAGCCACCCCCTCCTGTTTTCTTAGACTTGAGTCTTAATACTTGAATTCACTTCTAGAGGCAGCCCTTAATGAGCTTAACCCTTTTAGCAGGCAACTTGCACTTTTTAAAGAATTGTTTTGTTGATTTTTTTTCCTTTTTACATTACTGTCATTTTTCCATTACTTCCCTTTCAAATCCCAAAAGCTTCTCTTGTTAAGGAAAAAAAAATATAGCTAGCCAAAAACCAAAAAAACCCCATTGGTTGGGTCTTTGTATTTTTGTAGCATGAGTCTTTGGACATTTGGGGGAAATATAAATCTGGTGCCGGTTTGTAGGTGGATTTTTTTTTTTTTTGAAGGGCCATTGGGTTAAGTGACTTGCCCAAGGTCACACGGTTATTTTTTGTGTTAAGTGTCTGAGGCCGGATCCGGACCCAAGGTCCTCCTGACTCCAGGAGTGCTCTATTATAGCCGCTCCATGTAGGTGGATATCTTTGAATTGCAACTGGATATGTAATTATAATTTCTTGTAGTGTGCTTTCCTCCTGTGATCAAGATTTCTTTTGCCCTCTCATTAATTTCCCTTTCCTTAATTTAAGAGTTAAAGGGACTTTGGTGTTTTGTTTAATCCAGCTTCTGTTTACAGATGAGAAGACTGAGTCCCAGAGCTGAGACTCAGTCACACAGCTGGTTAGATATTGGGTGGCAATGTTAGTAGGGAGGAGAGATGTTGTTTTGTGATACATGAGTATTATAAGGTCTGCTTACTCTCTAAAAGTAGCTGTAATCTTATTTAGGGTTGGTTGTGTTCCTTGACATGATCAAATTTGGGATTGAGGAGGATTCAGCAGTTATTTGTCTTATACAAATTTTTACTTTTAACAGATATGATCTTATGCATAGTTTATAGTTAAATTTTTAAATTTCTTCTGTGTTTTATGCTAATTGATCTAAACTTAGAATGCTTGTAGGAAATCCTTTCTCTTCTTTCTTCTGACTTAGAAGATATTTTTAAAGTTTAATAGACTGCTTTCTCATTTTTTTTTCTTATTTCTTCACAGTGGTATGTTCAAGCTACCTGTGCTACACAAGGAACTGGTCTGTATGAGGGTCTTGACTGGCTGTCAAATGAGCTCTCAAAACGTTAAATCCAACTGGATAACTAACCAAGGACATGTTTGATAGAATTGGGTCTAGGCTTGTTACAACAAAATTAGTTTGCATCTTGGTTATTAAATGGTATCTTGGAGCTGGTTTGGGCAGGATTTTACAGCATTTAAACTTATTTTGTTGCCAATTATTGTTTCCCAGGTTTAATGTTGCTGTTATAGCAGTTATACTTGGATTTAAAAAATTCTCCTTAACTTGAAAAAAGTGTACTTTTATGATTTTACTTCCCTTGGCCTAAATGCCTGGACATAGCTGTTGTGACAACCTTTAAATGAATATGTTTTGAATGTTTTTTTTGAGCCCCAATAAATAATGTTTTAAAGTTTTCCCTTGCTACTTTACTGATACCTTATGTCATTCCTTGGACAGTCTGCTGATTTCAAAATGTAGCATTCCATTTGTATTTATTTCTCTCCCTTGCCAAAAAGACTTTCTAATACTGCTGCTGCCAGCCAAGAAAATGCTCTAAAACACTATTCAGATTTCCTGCAACTGAGGGACATTGGAACTTTTTTATTAACCAGCCCTGCTTATCTTTGTGTGATTTGGACTTGATGGATAATTAATTTTATGCTGGTGGCAAAGAGTTGCTACTGAGATGGCTTTTAATACTCAGCAGATTGTCTTCCTTTATATTGTATCTTTTTTTATGTTGCATGTTGCTTTTGGTATCAGCCTGACTTTTTGCCCAGTGTATCATAGTTCAGCTGATGTTTTATTGTTTATTGGTGAACATATCTTCATTAAGAGATTTTGGAAAATTCATCAAACTCAATAATGAATTAGTTTCTTCATAACCCACTTGAGATTATTCCTAATAAAATGATAAAATATACAGTTGGGTTTGTGCTTTTTTAACCTCAAAAGATCTGCACTTGATGGCAAAGCTTTTATGATTATTAAAAGTAAAAAGTCATAATAAACCATCCCAAGCAAAGCTTTTATGATTATTAAAAGTAAAAAGTCATAATAAACCATCCCAAACCATCCATGAGTCTTTTTGGTAATCATAAGCCAAGTCAAGCATTTATTAAGCCCCTGCTGTGTGCCTTGCCTTATGCGAAGTGTTAGGGCTTCAGAGAAAGGCCCAAAGATAGTCCCCACTCTGGGGGAGAGAAACATGCCAACAACTAGGTAGATAAGATAGGATAAATTAGCTGAAGTCAGAGAACATCCCTTTAGTTGGCAAAAGACTGATGAATTTGTTACTTATGGGGGCACTTAATAAAGTGCAGGAAGCAGGGGGAAGGTGCAGTTTGAGAGATCATGGATCTTGACCTATTTCAGGTAATGAATTTTAGATAGTGGAAAAAATAACTGCTTGTTATCAAAGCAGAAGCTGGGTGGGGTGGGGGGGAGAAACAGTTTTGATTTTTAAATATTTTGTGACCTGACTAAAAGAAATCTACATCTTAAACCTATGGTTACACCAGGTTAGGCTGTATCTTGGGTGAATTTTTTGTTTTTCACATACTGTTGGTAACTTAAATCATAGTACACTTCGAAATATGCTTTGGGTGTTTGTTGTGTTTTTTTTTTTTTTTTACAAAGGCTGTTGATAGTTTCAGAATGTTTTCTGTAAATTATAATATTGATAGATAAACATCAGAATTTAATTGTGTTGAAAAACAAAATTGTTTTTTCTGCAATAGGATTGTCTCAAATCCACTGTTAAACAGACATTACCTTTATGCATCATTTGTATAGTTATTGCTGTATGAAAGATTAATCTTTACTAAATCTAAATTTTAATGAGGTTTGTTTGGAAAATCAGCATTCCAGTGAGATGCCTTACAGCTGTTCCCTGCTTTGGTTCTGATCTCTGTTGTAACACTCCAAAGGCTTGTGTCGGCTTCCCTTTTCCTTAATGAACTAGCTCAGGAACCAAGACCACCACTGAGGCCTTGTCCAAGCCTCCCAGCTAAAAGTCGTCTTTCCCCCTCTTATGAGACCGCAGAGCCCAAGCTTCGCTCCCATCCCTTCTCCCTTACTCCTGGTATGACCTTCACCAAGACGTCTACCTCTCTAGGCCTGTTTCCTTGTCTTAAAATGAAGGTTTACAATAAATGACTTACTAAGATTCCTTTGGAAAAATTGCAGGTGTTAAACAATATACCTAAAGTTTTTAGACATGGAGATTTAATACTTGGTCATTTTTCATTGGAAAAATAGATTATTGTTTTGGTCAGTGTCAGTAAGAGGTTTGTGTGATTCTCCCTATTGTGGAAAATATATTGTTGGTATAAAGTGCTTATCCAAACCCAGTAAGCTATCCAAACTCAGTTTTCCTACAGCTAGTTTCCAAATTGGAAAGATGAACAGAGATTGTGATTTGTTTAAAGGTCCCCAGTCAGCTGCAGAACCAAGGCTACAACAGCTATCCCCTTCTCAATCATGTTAATAAGCTGTTATCTGTTCATAACTGAATAAATTCTGTTGTCCCTTGTTTAAGTGATCATTCTGTTGCTTTGCTCTGAAGCGTATCCATTTTTTTTAACTTCGTGTAATATTTTGGTTGAAATTAAAACTGGATGAAATTTCTTAATGTCATCATCTTACGTCAGTCTTGTCCTGTAACTTGGGTTTTGATTCCAGCAAATTCTTAAAGGTACACATGTGCACCCAGAAGTAGTTTAAATCTCTGCCATTTGCAGGACTAGTAGTTAATTTTGCTTGTATGAATTTTTTTATTCTTGATAATGAAGATCATTTTTATCATATAGGGGTGGTATGTGGTATGTTTAAAGACCAAGAGAATGTTCACTACTCATTTAAATGTTGCCCTGTTGTATTGAATGAGCAGGCTAGATTACCTGGGAGAAATGATGGGGGTGTTTTTAGTGATATCAAGTTTCTCCCTGAATGTAAAAGCCCCTTGTTTTAAAAATGCCAGTATGCAGATGATTGGTGGGTAAGGAAGGGGCTCTGGGTGGTCATGAATAGGCTGTGGACCCAGGATAACATGGGCAGAATTGACAATGCTTGTTTTTAGAGAGATGTGCTGGTCACAGAGCTGTCTTGTCAGTTGGGTCTTGGCCGTCAAGGTGAATTTTTTTTCCCCTAAGGCATAGGCCTGCTAGTTCCATTGGCTCCTACTTGACATTTAAACCCTGTATAGCTTGGTCCCTTCCTATCTTTCCAGTCTTCTCCCACTTGGCTTGGCTTCATGCACTCTGCAGTCCAGTTTTACCAGTCTGCTTGTAATTCTTGTACCTTTGCACGGGCTGTCCCTGATATCTAGAATTCCTTGTCCCCCTCGCTTCCATTTAATTTCACTGTCTTCCTGTAGGGAACAGCTCAAATAACACCCATTGCGGTAGGCCTTTCTGTTTGGGATAACGCGTTCATCCACTAGTATATATTGTCTGTATACCTAGTTAATTTTTCTTTAACTTTTATTTAGAATTTTATTTTTCCCCAGTTACATGTAAAAACAATTTTTAACATTCCTTTTTAACTTTTGAGTTCCAAATTCTCTCCCTTCTTCCATTCCCACCCCTCATATTAGACTGTGAACTCCTTGAAGGCAGGGACTTTCTTGGCTTTCATGTCCCCAGTGCTGCCTGGCACAGTTAGCCCTTAATAAATGTTCCTTAACTGACATGTGCCAGGGGAGAAGGCAACAATTGTCTCACTATTGGAGTTAGTGGGAGTGCTTAGAGAAAAAAGAGTGCTTATGATCATAGCCTAGTTATTGATATCAAACCCTGGATTAGGGTTCTAATATTGCTTGAGCCTAAAGGGTAGATTCTGACCCAATGTAAGCTAGAAGTGCCTCACCATTAGTCTTCCAAAATTGGAATGGGCTTGTCTTACAGAAGATGGATGGATAGATGGACAAGTGACCATGTGCTGATGGGGTTGGGAAAAAATGGTTGCCTTCAGAGGATCACAGTCTGACCTGGTCCAAACTGCTCATTTTAGAGGAAATCAAGCCCTAGAGAGGGGAGGTGACCAGAGCCATAGAATTTGAACAAAAGTCCTATGACTACAGATGATTCAGACACAAGTCTAAATCTGTTTGCAAAATAATAAAAAATTCCTTACATTCCTTTTAGGATGACTTTTCTCAAAAAGCTTTTTATTGTTTTGTGCAATCATCTTTGATAGACATCACAGACTTAGGTATGACATAAAAATACAAAGAGGAATAGAGAATAAATAAACTTGAGTCTACCATAAATAATAATCATTATGGACTTAGTGACACTCAATGGCAGCCATTTAGGAAAGGGGAATTAGCCAGTTAGTTAAACCTTTACCCTAAAGCAAAGCCAAGGAAAGTGGTTAAAGAAGCCAAAATCCTTAAGTGGCCATGATATCACACATGCTTTTTGTTTAAATTTAAGATGACTGAACTTAAACACACTAGCAGTGAAGAATGTTTCATATTTACTTCCAAGTACCATAGTATATAAGCATTAGCTTTACCCTACTTGGAGGAAGGCCAGCTTTACATGTACCCATTTTACCCAAAAATAATTCAGGTAATTAAGTCCTTCACATAAGCAAGTGGCAGAAAGAA
Organism: Gymnobelideus leadbeateri; assembly: GCA_011680675.1. NCBI lineage: Eukaryota > Metazoa > Chordata > Mammalia > Diprotodontia > Petauridae > Gymnobelideus > Gymnobelideus leadbeateri. The sequence continues at coordinate 1,454,695 of WOXC01004713.1, forward strand.
ACCATGTTTTTTTTGCCATGGACACAAGTCCTTTATCTGCTTTACTTATTCACCTAACATGAACACAAAGATAACTGTGCAAGACTACAGATTCTTTTAAAAGAGCTTTCTTCAGGACGGGAAAATAAATGGAATGAGGCAGGTTATTTTTAAATGCTACAGTGGTTATAAGACACAAGTCAACAGATTTGAAGCTTTCCAGAATTTGTTTACCTTGAAGAAGTGTGCTATCTTACAAAGACCAACACTAATTTTCCAAGAAAATGTGTTAATTGTGAGAATTTCAATGACCTACAAAAATACCCATTTCCCCAATTAAATACTGAAGATGAAGATACTTAACACCCACACACACACACACACACAAAAACTGGCCAAGTAACCTTGGGCAAGTTACTTAATCCCTATTGCTATAAAAAAAATGCTGAAGATGGTTTTTCAAAAGCACACTATTTGGTGGGTGGGCATTCGTCATCTTTAATAAATACTTTAAAGATGTTAATTTTCTTTTCATTCCTATCCAACTCTTCGTGACCCTATTTCTTGGCAAAGACACTGGAGTAGTTTGCCATTTCCTTTTCCAGCTCATTTTACAAATGAGGAAACTGAGGCAAACAGGGTTAAATGACTTGCCCAGGGTCTCTCAGTTATTTTTTATCTACTTAGGTTTTGGTTTGTGGTTACTGAATTCCTTCTGCTCCACTAACCCAGTGGCCCATTCAATAGGGATGAACAAGTCAATGGTCTCTTAAGTCAGCTGTAGAAAAAATGTGAATGAAAACATTATTTTGGGGCAGGGTGTGCCACTACTGATGAAGAAAATGACCCGACTTTGACATTTTCTTTTAAATGCAGACTTGTGGTTTTAACTGCCAATTCTTTGTGACACTAACATATTTCTTCTTCCCGTAAAAGGAGTCTAGAATGGTCCTTGAAGTCTTTTCTAGGAAGATGGGCTATTTAATGAAGGGGAGGGAGGCTGAAACCCAAGGACAATGTTGCTTCCTCTCAGATGTGTGGGAACCGAGTGGCTCTTTACTCCTTGCTAATTTAGGATCATTTAATTAGCACCTCTACCTGAGGATGGGCAATGGGAAGAAGCCCAAGAATTCTGATCAGACTATTCTGTAACATAATAGACCCCAATGCAGTAGGCTTCCCTGTCAATTTTTTAATCTTATCTTTGTCTCCATTACCAAGTCTAATAGAAAGTTCAACAAAAGGGGTAGTGACTGGTTGTGGAGAAGGAAGACCACCTTCTCTGGACAGCATTCTCAAGTGAATATAAAAGAGAAAGTAAATGCCAAAGCAGCTCCATCTATACCTGCTAATTCATGTTTAATCAGTATACTTAAGATATGAGAATACACATAAAATGTTTTAAGTGCTCTTGCAAAGCTACAGAGACATGAATTTTAATAGTGAAGGAGGAAATGAATGAAAACTAAAAATTTGTCATACTGATACAATTCCATCATTACCTCCTGAAAACTCAGGGTCTGAAAAATTCACTCCTCTCCCTCCCAGTGTGTTATCTTACCCAAGGGAGGCATTCCCTGGTTATCAGCTTTTAAATAGTTCAGTTACACAGAACAAGGTCCTAGGATCACCTCCACGTGTCCAGATCAGATGGCATGAACTTACACTTGGATCACACTATTCCATTTTCCTAAAGGAGTCCTTAGAAACTTGTCTCATAAGACTCCTGACCAAAACAACCTTAGGTAGACACACCACACAGAGTAGATGAAGCTCCTTCTCTTCATTGACAGCTAATGCAGGAAGGCTCATATTCTGCCTTTTACTCTAGCCCTGGGCAAGTCACTTCATAGGGTTGGAGCCCCAGAGTTGGGAGATGCCTGAGAGAGCATCTAGGCTAATATTTCAGGAGGGAAAAATGAAACCTAAGCAGGTTGAGTGGTCAGATAGGCATAGGCAGCTCTCAACTCTCTCACTACAAGGCCTGAACCTCCTGTGAATTCCCCACATAAACCAATGAATTTATGCTTCATGTATTCTAACAATGTTAATGGAGATGACTACAGTGTATTTCTGGTTTGCCTGGATAGTTTTGTTTTTTTCCCCAGGAACTAATTTAATGTCCACATGTACTTCAGGCCCTAGGGTTTTGGTCACAACTACATTCCCATTTTCAAATCTCTTAACAATGGCAACTTCTTTGAACATGATACTATGAGGTCATCTCACCCAGCATAAATGGAGAAAGGCCAAGTAAATGAAGACAGATTAATTTCTTACTTTGTTTTTTGACATGAGTGGGGATTGCCAATATCTTAAAACAACTTTTGAATACCATGAAATCAAAAATGTTTAAGTAACTCATTTCAATCTCTGCTCCCCCTGCCTGGCCACATCCTGACTTAGTATCACAGAAAGCTAAGTTGGCCTTTTCCAACCTGTCATAAATGACACATTATGAACTGAAGTTGAAAAGTGCCCTTTGGGAGGAAAGTGCCAAGGTTGAGTAACATAGCCTTGAATATTAACTGCCCAAAAAACTCTACTGCTCTTAGGATTTTTTTCTATTTGCTCTTAAAGTGTCCTGTATTTTTCAGGCACACTCTGGTTACACAGAACATGTGCTTTTGCTACAAAACCTAAAGACTGAGAACTCAAAAGGGTTTGTTTTGTGCTTGGTAAGAGCCAGTTTTAGGATAAAGCTCCCAAAATTTTATTTTTCCATAAACACCAGCTATGTTTAAAATTCAATCTCATGGATAACAGCTGACATTTGTATAGCTAAAATGTGCAAAGTGCTTTACATTTTCTCATTTGGGTCCAACAACCCTATTAAGTGGGTCTGCACTTACTGTGGCTCTCATTTTATGGATGATCAATTAAAGTTAGGAGGAAATGAGCTGGCCACGTCATTAACAGTAGAAAGTGTCAGAGGCAAGATTTGAGCTCAACTCCAAGGCTACCCTCCCTACTCTACTGTACTGATTTGAGTCATTCTGATGGATCTGTAACTGAAACTCGCTGACACATCTGCATTCTATCTTGCTCTATAAAAATGTCACAATAGGGAAAAAATAAGGACAAAAACGAGACTATCTGGTCAAGTATTTCTGGCTACTCTCTCTTCTGCATTAGCCACTTAAATGCATCTTGCTGTTCCACCCTTTCTTACCCCTTGGCTGATGGGCATCTCTGGTTTATCCCAACACTGTGCCAAGCAGGGTAAGCCAGTTTTCATAGTAAACAGAGCTCCGCCCTCTTCACTGATTGGAATCCCGCAGCAATTGGAATGGTTTAAATACATGGGGTTATACAGCTGCTTCTCCCTAGCCTTCCCCTCACAGAGGGAAGCCCTTCAGTACAACCACATCAAGTCTGTTCTCAATGAATATGGACATGAAGTCAGTCAGTAAACATTTATTAAGCGCCTACTATGTGCTAAGTGCTGGGGATACAAAAAGAAGCAAAAAAAACCCTTGGTGGATATAAAGTTTATAAATAGTTAATCTGAGCAGATTTCTTGAGAGCTGGTACCATAAGATTAACCAAATCCTAGGGCCACACCTTATTTTCTAGATAGGGCAAAGAATAGAAAATGGTCCCTAGTCAGTCTTTATGACCACTGGAAAAGTTAAAATCAGAACAGATATGAATACCTTGTCCAAGCAAGCTTTAGGGATGACAAACCATGGGTACATTTCATTGGTAAATTGGTATCTTAGAACTGGTCAATCCAGTGGCTAGAGCAAGCTAATTAAGGACCTCTGGCTTAGCCCAGACCTGACTTTAGCCTTGTTTTCTGAAGATCACCAGAAAGGAGTCCTGACATTTTTTAAAAAGTCTTTTAAGTCTTATGCTTTCTATTAAACTATAATTCATCAAAATTCACTCAAAGTCACCAAGCTCATTGCTGGTTTTCTTGTAGTGGCTTGGGAACAATCCATTTTCAACCACTTGGATTCAACCCAGTTATCTTTTAAAAATTCACTTGGTTATAGCTATGTGACCTTGGGCAAGTCACTTAACCCCAATCGTTCCTCCTCCAAAACAGAAAAAAAAAAGTTTAGTTGGTTAATCTATACCTCAATAATTCTGATGTTATAAAACCCAGTTTAGGGGGCGGCTAGGTGGCGCAGTGAGTAGGGCGTTGGCCCTGAAGTCAGAAGGACCTGAGTTCAGATCCGGCCTCAGACACTTAACACACACAAACAAAAACCTAGCCGTGTGACCTTGGGCAAGTTACTTAACCCCAATTGCCCTCCAAAAAATAAATAAAACTCAGTTTATCGATCGCTTGGCTTTCCTCTACTCAAATTTAAGACATACTATTAAATCAAATTTAGAGAGAACAAGGCATAAAACACATTTTAAATTTAAATCAACACATAAATTGTTAATAAGGTATGACTCATTAATGGCAAGAAAGAATTTCAGCACATCTAGTGAGTCTTCCTACTTACTACAAAGAGCTCCATCTAAAGTTGAATGGTAGTTAACTTGGCTTTTTATGCCTACAAAACTGGGTGTTAGTTAAAATATCTTGTATTATCTTCCTGTGTCTCTTTTGCCTGTATCACAATGTATTAATGAGTTTTCTTATAGGAATATTCTGAAGAAAATAAAGATACAGCCATGAGGAAAACGGGCTGAAGCCAGAATATAAGTTTGGATCAGAAGAGCACAAACTTGGAGAGCTTTACCTGGAAAGCCTCAGTAGACCAAGTTGCCATCAGATCTGCCTAGGTGGAAGTTGTTGGACCTGAAAGTAGGTTTATGGGGCTGTCTAGGAAGAGAATCCCATCTGCCTATGTAACCCACATATACTTTTGAATGTGAAAAATGTTTGAGAGATTTTATTACCTCTCACCATGCTGTTTCAATTCCTCATGCTTTTGGAAGCACACAGCTCAAAATACTGAATTTATATTTATAGTGGTCCAGGCTAGAACTACAGGAAATTGCCATCTTAAGCCCCTTCCTATGTTCATCTTCATTTAGAAGACAAAAATACAGAAACCTAGAACTCTCCTTCCACCCACAAGAGTTAGGATCTAGTCCAATACCCACATTTTATAAATGAGGGAACTGAAACTAAGATGCTACCTAATAGGCCCAAAGGAATCCATGTAGGATTTGAATTCAGGTCCTCTGGCTCCAGATTCAGGCTTCTAATATGCCACATTGGCTCCTGGTTTGGTTATGGTGTTTTTGAGCTAAGTTATAACATGATGGGTCTCAAAGAAAAGTCCTTAGGAAAGGAAGAGTTTGGGGGTAGGGCCTCATGATACCCCAGGAGCTTATGACACCAATCATTAGCACTTTCAGCAGGCAGAAGATGAAGGAACAAAACTCCAATAACAGAGCTAAGTCCTTGTTAAGGTTCCAGGCTCAATGGCAAAAATAGAACCAAGAGTTCAAGCCATTACTTTCCCTCAGAGAGAAAAATATCTGAGCTCTTCTAGTTTTGGAGGAATCAGTACCTTTGACAACAGTTAAATGAAACCTAATTGAGAAGCTGCTACAACAAAGCTTTAGTGTGACGTCCAGACCACCTCAACTAGGCAAAAGCAATCCTGGAGGCAGACATCTAGTGAGGGAAGGGCTTGGTCAGTGCCTTGTAATAAACACAATTATAGTCAACATTCCAGCCAGCCTCAAATCTAAACCTGTCTTGAATAAAAAAAGCAGAGCATTTGGCTTCCTGGTTAAGGTTTTTGCAAGAGGTGAATTCTCTACCTAGGATTTTCTATAATTTGTAGGGTTGTTTAGTTTTATTAACTAGTCCTGGTAATTATTCCCAAATATACTTAATAGTGTTATTCTGATTTGTAGACATTAAGAAAAATGTATCTGCTACATAACATCAAACTTAAATTATCTAAAAACTTCAGTCGACTTCAGCAAGGCATTATCTGATCTACCTTAATACTGGTTTGCAGTCAAATTCCAAATTAAAATCAAACATTCTAGTCATACAATTTATGGTTGAGAGAGTGAAGCTGTTGCATGCCAAGGCCTATGGAGTGAAGTCTACTAACTCACAGGTTTAATAAGGTGCTAATTTGTTTGGTCACACTAAGAATGGTTGCAGGAATATACCCTTTGGTGGCTAGTCATCAACAACCAAAGCCCTACCAGATCCTGTGTTGTGGCTACAGAACTGAGAAGTGAGACAGAAAGGGATGGCCATAGGGCACATTAAAGCTCTTCATTTCCAAAGTGGGTCATCCAGAGGGAGATGGTCTGAGACCTGACACTACTCCTTCCTTTCCTCCTCCAGCCACTCTCACTTTACACCTGGTAACTCTTTATTTCCCTTAATTATAAAAACATGGTTCATGTTCAAAAGGTACACTAGTCTACAAATCCTGTTAGAATCACTCAGGTTTCTTAAAGACAAAATAATCTCTTAAATAACTATTTAAAAATTACTTATTTAAAAAAGGTATCTGATGATCCAATTTCCGTGACAGTTTTAAACATATTTGCTTTCATTCCTCTCTGTTGAGGAGAGGAAGGGGGAACCATGCAGACGTCATGAGCAGTCACATAAAATGAAGAATGGGTTAGAAAAGAACCAGTGGTAAGAGTGTGAACATTTTCCCATCATCAGTCTGTTCCCATCTTGTCAAGGCTCCAATGTAGGCCTCGATTCAACTTAGATCCTAAGAAACTGAATTCCTTGTTTTGATTCAACGACTGCCTGCCATGCTGAGGTCCAGTCTATTTCCACTTTAAATCACAAATAAGGGCTATGTGATCAGAGGGGTGGGAGACACTGGGTAAGGCCTGATGGGTGGTAACTTCTTCATGACTTGGCATTGGTATCACCTGTTCAACCTCTAATGCAGCAAAGTCAATGAAAATATAATCTAGACAACCGTGGAACCCTCCCACGTAATTAGTGTAGGCAGGTTCACCACATGCACTTTTCAGTCTGAAAGGATGGGTGAGGGACATACTGCAGCGCTCCTCCTCGCCATTGGAGACCCAGTCTTCATGGTCCTCAGAAATGCTGCCCGTGCTAACAAAACTGTACATTCCGGTAGAGGGCGTGCTATTGAAATCCCCACAAAACAAGAGAGGGATGCCAGGATACAGATCGTGCGTCACGTGTTTGAGGTGGGTCAAGGCTACCGCCATCTGAATAAGACGAATGTGCCCCCCTGCAGAAATGAAGGATGAGACTGGGTGGAACACAAATGGCTAAACCATCGGGGTCAACAACAACATAGGGTGTTCTCTCTCATCTCTGCCTGTGTCAGACAGACACACGCACGCACAGGCACACATACATACAGACACACCCACGTCCATATGCTCACCTCTTGGATGCCAGTAGAGATGAGTATTTGCAACACAAATCTTTTTAGAAGAGTCCTTTGTAGACTGAAGAACTGAAACCTAGAACATAAAGCAAGACTGCCTTATAGAGTGTCTAACAACTGTTATTAACTTCAGAGTCTAGTCCTGGAATATGGAAGGGACCGATACTTTACTTCATTTTCATGATGACCAACCAAACCCTGAATTAAAAATTATGTCATTTCCCAGTGGCAGCAGAGAGCCAGTCTCAGAGCCCACATGTCCTGGGTTCAAGTGTATCCTCTGACACACACTGGCAGCAGGGCCTACCTAAGTTACTTAAGCAGCTCTCCAAAACTCTGACTTGCAAAACTGCTCATGATCTTGAGAGTTCAATCACACCCACAAAGTAACAGATATGTAAACAAAATCTTAAGTAAACTGAGCTGGGTTGGAAATATATGTGCAGGCCACATTTTTACTAAGAGGAAAATTGTTATACTTATGCAAAAATGAACAGTAAAGTTTATGAAGTTCTGAATTAGCAATCACCCCACCCCTTTAAGAGAAGGGCATTACTTAATGACAGGACTCAGAAAAGGAAAGACCAGATCCCTGGAAATCCTGGTCATTGAACATGATCCTGTCCTCTTGCAGAAGAGGAAGCTTGGGCCCTGAGAACAAAGGGAGGTTTAAATACAACTTCCCTGACTATTCATCTAGAGCAACTTAACCTAATTTCACTAAATGAACCTTGAAATTTGAGGGGTCACAGAATCACACACTGACATTTGGAAGGAACATCTCTGTTCCAGACTCTTCATTTTATGGACAAGGAAAGTGAAGTTCAGACAATTTATGAGGTAATCCAGGCAGGAAGGCTTTAAGTCAGGACTCAGGTCATCTCTGGTCCTAACCCTACTAGATGTACAATGACCTTATATTAAGTCGCCTGATTTTAAATAAGCAGGTGCTCTGCTCAATTCCCAATGCCCCAAACACTAGGCTTTAACAAAAGTAACAGAAGCACTTGCAAAAAGTCCTTTGAAAATGTGACCTGATTTGACAGGTACCATGATCCACATTTTACAGAGCAGATTCAGAGAGTAATTACTTACCTAGGATCACAAAGCTAGTAAGGAAACTGGGCAGAATTTGTGCCATCTTCCTGACAAGTCCAGCTCTAGCTACTAAACCAGGAGGATAGACTGACCTTGTCCTGGGACCCTTGTTTCCTTTCTTCAACTAAGTTTTTCTCCCACCAACAAACTAAGTTACTAAGCAACTACAGGCAACATTTGCTTGGGGACACAAAGACAAAGCAGTTCCTGCCATCCAAGAATACTTGATCTCCTGGTGTCTTAGGGGCCCTAAATAAAATTAACCCAGCATGCCAATTTTTTGGGAGTGGAGCGTGTTTATTGGCATAGAAGAAAAGAAAAGGGGAAAGAGCTGGGAAGCTATGATTTCACTGGCATATAGGGCAGTAGCCGCTAGACAAATGCGATGTGGCTACTTCTTCCCTTTCCTAGTGCTGCCCCAAGCACCACTCACCCAGGATCAAAGACCAGCACGTGCCTACTTCTATCAAACAGCCTTTGCCCTTGCGGAGGACCCCAAAGGCTGTCCAGGTGAACAACGGAAGCGGTGAAAGGCCTGCAGCCCCCCATCACCCCGGACTGTGAGTGCCACCAGGGTCCGGGGCACTTCCTTCTTGCTTCTCTGTCCCCTATGCCAAAGCGGATTTGGAGGGGACACATAAGTGACTCAAGGATGGGAGGGGCGGACCCGGGGCTCTCTGAGGGCATAAGGGAAGAGGTCCTCCACCCCCTGCCCCGCCAGGCTGTGCGCTGGCAGTGCTGTCCTCAGAGACGGGCTCACCTGCAGCGCAGACGACCTCTGCAGCACGCGGTCACGCGCCTGCGGGTAGCGCCCCAGCTGCTCCAGCAGCGCCGCGTGCAGAGGGTCCTCGGCCAGCGCCTGCTGGTAGGCGATGTCGTGCTGGGCCAGCAGGCGGAACTTGTCCCTTCGGAAGAAGGTGGCCAGGCCCTCGTGCTGGTGCTGCTTGAGGCGGAAGAGGCCTTGCAGGCCGAAGGCGTCGAGGGCGGGCGCCAGGCTGTCGTGGAACACGGCGCGGTCTACCTCCTGCAGGCACAGCACGTCGGCGCTGTACCCGCTCAGCTCCTTCTGCAGCAGGTTGAGGCGGTAGTCGAGGCCCAGTGCATAGGGCGCGCAGTAGGGGTAGAGCACGGCGCGCGAGTGCTCCGTGTGCGCGTACACGTCGGCCAGCACGTTGTACGTCACGGCGCGCACGAGCCCGTCGCCGCTCACGCGCTTGGTGTACAGGTGGCGTTGGTCGAACGTGCACGCGCCGGGCCCGGCCTCCACGGGCCCCGCGCTCTCCAGCTCGCGGCTCGGGCCCAGCCGCTGCCCGTTGCCCGGCGTGCAGCACAGCTTCAGCCGCAGCCCGATGTCGGCATTGGAGGGCGTGAAGACGCGCTCCTGCGCACCGCCCACCTCCACCCACGCAGGCCCCGCGCTCGCCTCCGCCGCGGGCGCGTCCCCGTCGGCCGTGGCCGCGCACGCAGGCGCGCCGGGGGGCCCGGCCGCGGCTCCGGGCCGCGCCTCGCGGAACCAGCGGAAGAGCGAGCGCTCGGGCTCCCCGAATTCGAGGCCGAGCTTGGGGCAGACGGGGAAGCCGGCCATGATGTAGCGCGGCAGCTGCAGCTCGGTGACGGCGGGCGGGTTGCGCTCCACCTTGTACTTGACGTCGCCGATCTGCAGCACGGCGCCGTCCTGCCACGCGTCCACGTTGAGCACGTCGTCGCCCACGGCCTCCTCGCGGTAGTAGAGCTTGACCAGCGGCTCGGTAGGGGCGGCACCCCCCGCGGGCCCCGGCTCGGCCGCCCGGCGGCCCTTGCGCGCCGCCGCCTTGGCGTGGCCCTTGAGCGCGTTGGTGGCGATGCGGCTCAGCGCGCGGCCCAGCGGTTCGCTCTGGTCGCGCTGCATGTGCTTGTGGCTGCCGTCGGCCAGCGCGAACGACAGGCTGAGCTTGGGCTCGGAGGGCACGCAGCGCACCACGGCGCGCTCCATGCCGCCCGCGCCAGCCTCAGCGCCGGCCCGCCCCGAGATCTTCGCCCAGGCCCCGCGGCTCAGCGCGCTGCCGCCGGCCCGCAGCCTCCACATGGACCCGCTCCCGCACGAGCCGCCGCGGCCCATGCAGCCGCCGCCGCTTCCGGGCCGCGCGGGCCCCGGCCAGCCCCGCAGCCGCGCCCGCACTTTCGGCGGGACGCGGCCAGGGCCGTCCGGCGCCGGCGGGCCGCGCGGGGTCCTGCGGGTCCTGTGGGTCGGGGGCGGTGGCGGCGGGCGAGGGGCTCCGGGGACGGCGGCTCCGAGGGTGGGCGCCCTGCTTAGGGGGGCGCCGCGGCTGGTGCGTGTCGAAAGTGCGGATCGGGGCCGGGGGCCGGCGGTGCCGGAGCCTGGCGCGGTGACGTAGAGGGGCGTGCCCCGGCGCCGGGGCGGGGCCTTCCCGCGTGGGCTGCCGGGGTGGGAGGGGGCGCCTTCTCTCCGGTAAAATGGGGCGTTACTTGCCCTGCTCGACCCCTGACCCCCCCTGACATTGGCAGCTTCGTACGGGACTTCCACCCGCTTGGAGTCGGTGGGTGCGGCCCCCCCCAGGGTCACGCCCTGCCTTCGCAGCCCCCTAGTCTCACTTCCCTCTTTTGGAAGATGGGGATCACGTGGGCACAGCCTGAATTATCCCTGGGCGTTTTTCAAGCCCTAAAAGCCAGTGACCTCAGGCCCCGCCCGGCTCCTGGGGGGGCAGAGCCCAGTTTAGTGGGTCCTGAGAGCCCCTCCCCAATGGCACCTCGGCTGTGGGACCCTGTCCCCTGCAGTACCCTCTCCCCTGGGGCACCTCAGCTGCGGGACCCCCCCCCTCCCACGACACCCTGACTACGAGACCCCTTCCCCTACATCACCCTCTCCCCCGAGGCACCTGGGCTGTGGGAGCCCCTCGCCGGAGGGACCCCCCTCTCTCCCACGACACCCTGACTACGGGACCCGCTCTCCTGCATCACCCTCTCCCCCAAGGCACCTCAGCATCATCGGAGCCCCCACATGACTCCGCACCTCCCAGGATGCGGGCCTGACCCGGGGTCCTAGTGCTGCTCCTGGCTGCGTTGGTGGAAGGACCTTGTCACTTTTAGTTCGGAGGACCCGAGTAGGTCACAGGTCAGGTAAAGAACTCTCCAGGAGGAGGCAGCCAGAAGAGCTTCACGCCGGGAGTCACCGCTGCCCCCCAGGGAGACCAGGGCTGAGCCCTGGCCCCCTTCCGGAGCTCTGTCTTAGGGGCTTAGGTCCCATCTGCTGTCTCCTGCAGCTTAGCTTCTTAGGGCTCTATGTGCCATCGGGGTTTAATAAATATTGGTTAAGTTTGCAGCACAGTAAGTCTACAGTTTACTACCCCTCTTTGGCAGGGGCTGGTGTGCAACAGTTTTCCCCTTAGTTAGGTATTGCTACTCCAAGATGGGAGATTATTACCCCCATTCTACAGTTGGGGAAACAGGTTCACGGGAAGCCCAGACTTGTCTTGGGAGTTGCCCCGGAGATTCCCGAACTTCCAGCTTCTGGGCCACCACCCCTGCTCAGAAGGTTGGCACCTTCCAGCAGTGGGCCTTGGCTTAAATGCAGTTGGGTAGGAGCTGAAAGATCCTTTCCATTTGGAGGAAAGGGTGTGGCTCGGGGGTGGGGGAGATTTTCGCTTTGAAAAGCTGGGGAAGGCGTTACTGCAGAAAGTCCTGAGAACTGGATTCTGGTCCCAGTTCTGAGGGTGGCTCCTTGTGTGACCAAGGGCTAAGTCACCACCATATGCCTTCAGTTCATCTGAGAAATTGACTTCTGGACCAGATCATTCTAAGGCTGTAATTAAATCTTACGGAACTGATTTCTTATGTTCTTGTTTATGTCTTTAAATACTTGTACTTGTCAATGGAAGTTAGAATACTATTTGTAATAAAGATATAAACTTGAGGAGAAGAAGTGGTGATCTGACCTCCCTTGCCTGCTCCTTTTCTCGTTCACAAATCTGTCACCACCTTGTGCTCCAAAGTCTTCAGTGGAGCCTTCCCAAAATCCAGTTTGGCACTTAAAATTTTAAATAGTTTGGTTCCTGCCTACCTTTTTTTAAAAACTCTTTAGTCAGCAAGCATTTATTCGGTGCCTACCCTGTGCCATGCACTGTGCACATTGCTGGGTAAGCATACGAAGAACAGTGTAACAAGCTGTCCTCAAGGAGCTTACAGTCTAAGTTGGGATGGAGAGGGGAACAACATGCAAAGGTATGCCAATCGAGGTACGTACAGGATAGATAGAAAATAGAGTGAAAGCACTGCAATTAAGAGGAGTTAAGGAAGGCTTGTAAAAGGTGGGATTTAGTTGGGACCTAAAGGAAACCGGGGCGGGTAGTAATCTGAGCAGAAGAGGGAGAGTGTTTCAGGCTTCGGATGTGACCAGAGAGAATTCCTGGAGCTGAGAGACATCTTGTTTGTGGAACAGCTGGGAGGGTAGAATATATGTTGGAGAGTAAGGTGTCCGAAGAATGAAGAGCTTTGAATGCCAAACAGCAGGGGTTTTTTTTGTTTGTTTTCGTTTTTGTTTTTTGGAGGGCAGTTGGGGTTAAGTAACTTGCCCAAGGTTAAACGACTAGGTTTTTGTTTGTGTGTGTTAAGTGTCTGAGGCCGGATTTGAACTCAGGTCCTTCTGACTCCAGGGCCTGCACTTCACTCACTGTGCCACCTAGTTGCCCCTTAGCAGGGTTTTTTTTTGCTCCTGGAGGCAGTAGGGAATCACTTCGGGTTTATTGGGCAGCTAGATGGGGGTGGATAGAGTACACAGCCTGAAGTCACAAAGACTCCTTTTCAGGAGTTCAAATTTGACTTCAGACTGTGTGACCCTGGGCAAGTCACTTCACCTTGCTTGCCTCAGTTTTCTTCATCTGTAAAATAAGCTGGAGAAGAAAATGGCAAACCCCTCCAGTATCTTTGCAAAGAAAACAAATGAAGTCATAAAGAGTGACACAGAAAAGTTTATTGAGTTTGAGTGTGATCATGCTGTAGATGTGTATGCAAAGTAAATACAAGGTTTTTGTGAATGTTCTGTTTTAAATGTGAGGGCAGACTAACAGTTTGGGCATTTCTTTTCCAAAAGTCTGGCCTTGAGGGAAAAGAACCCAACCCTTTTATATCCCCTCTCTTCTTGTCCAAAGTTCTTTTAAAACTGTAATCCCAATCTGGTCTGTACTTAGGGGGAGTTGGGGCTCCAGTTTCCTCCATGCCTCTTTTTATAGCTAGTCTGTGGATCTGGTCAGATTCTAAATTTGCAGCTTATGCTCCAGAGCTGATTGCACATTAGTCTTGTTCACACATAGAGTTTGAAATGTCCAACAGGCAGTTCGTGATGCAGGCCTGAAGCTCAGGAGAGAGTGGTAGAGGCTGGACAAACAGAGACTGTGGAGTCATCAGTGTAGAGGTAGTTGAAACCTGTAGAACCCATGAGATGACCAAGTGAGACAGTCTGAAAAGATCCAGGACAGAGCCTTGGGGTCACCTAGAGCTCATGGGACTGACCTGGAGGAAAATTCGGCAAAGGTCACAAAAACCCAGAAAACAAACTATACGATACAGTGTCAAATGCTGCAGTAAAGTCCGGAAGGATACAGATTGAGAAGAAACAAAGTCTAAAGTTTGGCAGTTAAGTCATTGGTAACCGGCAAATTCAATTAGAACCGCATGATGCGGTCCTGAATCAGATCGATGATTACAGGCTGCCTTCTCTGACAGTATAACTAAATTGCATTTTTGTGTGCGTATCCGGCTGACTTGTATATAGTAGGGGCTTAATAAATGCTTTTTGGTTGATCAGTACCTTCTGCTACCTAGACTACTGAAGCTATATATTGACACCTTCAACGTGAATAAAAGAAAGGGACTTTTGATCTGATATTTGAAATACTTTTGTCTTCATTAGACCCACACAGACCTTAACATGCTTGGTTTGCTCTTAGCAACAGGGACAGGAGGCACCAACCAAAAGAAAAGAAAACCAAGAACAGGTTGGCTGTCAATCCTGCTCAGTTCACACGTCCCGAAAATGGGGTTGAGGGTTCCCAACAACTCCCCCGAGATGCAACCGAGACTGAGCAGGAGCTAGCTGAATAAGCCTCTGCCCAACGTGAGCACAAGGGGCCTCAAGCCCGACCAGCTTGAATCTTGCTCGGAGTGTGGAGAGCCAGACTCGGCCAGGAGGAGGTTCTGGTGTGGGGATCCCCCCCACCCGGGGAGGGCTGCCAGGCTGCTGAGCATCTGCGCCAATGCCACCGCCCCTCTCGGGCGTCCAGAAGCCCGAGGCTCCGCCCCCAGCCGTCTCCAAGGCACCCAGTATGTTTTCCCCCCACCTTCCATCCTCGAGCCCGGGAGCTGGGGCAGTTCGAAGGCCTACGGCCATCAGTGCGTCCCACTTGTTCCTCGTCCTCCAAGCCCAGGAGCGCCCCCGGGTTCTGCAGAGAGCCAGCGCCCCAGGTATCTTGCCGTCCTGTCCCCTCCACCTGCCGCGGCTGCTCTGCCCAGCCGGGAATCACCTCCTGGAAGCCCCCCCAGCCCTTCTTGGCTTTCTTTTCCACCCCTCAGGGCGGGGGGCCTCCTGCCTAGACTGCACCGTCTGCTGCAGTTTCGCTCCGTGCCATTGCCGTCCCAGGGCTCTAGCCGTCCTGAACTTTTCAAGTCCTCCGGAAGAAAGGAGGAGGCAGAGAAACTGTCCCCAAGCCTGCAGGGGAACGTAATCACACGTCAGCTGAGGGGGGTCAGGGTGGGGGTGGGGGAGGGAGTGGACAGGCTCCTGGGGCCTTTTCAGCTCAGACATTTGAGCACAGATCATTATAGTATAGAAATAAAACAAAGTATCTTATTTTAAAAATCTCTGATTTTTATATCATCTTCATTTCCAAACAACCTTCCTTTACCCAGTGACAGAGAAGGGCTCTGGCACAACGTCTTGGAGCCTCAGTTTCCTCATCTATAAACTGGGCAGGTTGAACTAAAGTCCCCTAGGTCCCTTCCAGCTCTAGACATTGACCTGATTACTCAGCAAAGCATCCTGCCTAACAACTCATGCAGTCCCACACCACTAGAGCTCCCCACCTCGGCAAAAAGGGGGGATGGGAGTGATCTGCATTTTCTCATCTCCTTTCCAGGTCCCCCCCAATAAAGCCCCATTTTAAACAAAACAAAGCATCCATTTCCTTTAGTTAGCTGAAATCAGTCAATAGATAAACCAGCCTAGAGAATTGATTTCACTTGTATTTTTGAGAAAATGGGTTCCCTTCTCCCTCCCGTCCTCCCAACCTGTCAGGTTTTTAAAACAAAACGTTCAAGACGCTGGCTGCCCCTTTGGAATTGATACCTGTTGAGAATCCATCATCTTCAGTATTTCTTGGAAGGGGCAGATCACAATACTTCCAATTGGTTTGTACAGAATAAACCCTTATGCTAAATGTCATCACCTTCCTGATGTCATTGGTCCTTTTTGAGAAACGAAAGATAAGCAACAGCATCCTAGCCACTCATACCCATTCTGAAAGGTCCACCCAACAGGCAAGAGGCTTCCTTCTCTCCTTACATTCTGAGGATCCTCATAGAGCCCTGAACCAACCCAGCATTTGGAGTCAACAGTGAACCCAAGCAGAATGGTCTTTGTTAGGATCTCCATTCGGAAACCCTTGTGAACATTGAGGGGAATTCTCTTTCCTAATCCAACTAAACTCTGAAAATTTTTCTTCACAGAATAAGAAGCATTGACATCTCAACTCAAAGCCCAAGATGTCTGACGATGAAGACAGAGAAGATAGAGAAGCAATTGCTGCTGAGAAGGAAGCCCTGAACTTAAAGCTGCCTCCGATTGTGTATCCTTCTGAAGGCACGGGCACCAACACCCCTACGCAGAGTAAGCTCCTGAAATACAGCAGGATCAAGGACCAGTCGAAGAGGCTTAATCAGATTGTGTGAGTATCAAGTTCCATATGGAGCTCCACTTGAGCTCTGTGCTGGTCTGTCATACCAGGGGTGATTAGAATGAGGCCAATTGTTTTTATCAATTGTTTGGCTCTTAATAAATGCTTATTAAAAATGCTCATCATGGACCATTAATACAAATAATTTGCTTGGTAACCACTCACATTTTAGTTAACATCAATACATAGAATATCATTATAACAATCCTGGGAGGTAGGTACTATTATTATCCCTTTTTAACAGATGGGAAAACCGAGGCAGACATCAGTTAAGTGATTTGCCCAAGGTCACACAGGTAGGGAGTGTTTGATACCAGATTTGAACTTGGGTCTATCCTGTAAGTTTTGTTTTTAATGATTTATCATAAACTTTATATTTAACATCAGTACATCCAATTAAATTAGTTTTACAGCTACTTAACTTTCAATTAATTTTAATGAGAAATTGATACAAGTTGTCAGTTCCTTCTTCTTGTCTTCATTTTTTCCCCTTTTATATGGTCTGAATTGGTGGGTACTTTGTTATTCTTCTGTTTTTACATTTCGCACAATTTTATGAAAGTTTTTCCATATTTTTTTATATTCCTCTGACTTACTGATCTTAATCACATTATTATAGTATTCTGTCAGTTTAGTATAGTAAGTAGTATAGATTACAACAGCACCAAGTCTGTAGGGAGAGCTGACACACTGGAGGGGGGAATCAGGAGCATAAAAATATTTTGTTAGAGGCCAGAAGATTGGGCTGGATTGAGTTGGATGAAATTTCAAAAGGTGAAGTGTTAAATCTTGCTGTTGGATTCAAGAACTTGAAAGCTCAAGGTGGGGGAGCTGTGGTCGACAAGCTTGTCTGAAGGATGAGATCTGGGGATTTTGGTTGTGTGTCTTTGTGTGTCCTTAAGGACACATTGGTTTTTGGAAGATCAGCAGGCAACGATTCTGCTAAGATAGGTAGGAAGGTGTGGGCTTGGGAGGCTAGAGGAGAGAAGTTTGGAACAGGACCGTGTTGAGTATAGTAGACAGACAAGCAGGGGAAACAGAAGCAATAGCCAGGAGGCAGGCAAAGGCCCTGGTGAGCCCAGTAGCATGCAGGTGGGCTGGGCCTCACCAGTACATTTTGTCTGCAATGTTCAGCAGTACTTGAAGAGGAGCAGGAAAGGCTGATGGTGGAGGTAACATTTGGCACAGTGTGAGCAGTGTTAGAACAATGAAGTAAGGGACGAGTACATTATGGAACTGGGTCAACCCTCAGGTCAAGTCTGTGGAAATAAAGAAGAAGGGATGCATCATGCTATAGTTGGGAAAACTTGACCCTGGAGTCTCAGGACCTGGATTCAAATCTTGCCTCTGACATGTGCTGCCTTGTAACCTTGGGCAAGTCCCTAAGCCTCAGTTTCTCCAAATATAAAATGAAGGTTTTGGACTTGATGGAGTCTAGATCTATGATCCCTCTGATGCCATGGTAGAGATGATGGCCTGCAAGAACAGGGAGGGGTGGATTAAATAGGTGTAAGAGACATGTGAGGGAGAGGTAGAAGGATAAAAAACCTGAGTTTATTGGCTTAGACTCCAAAGGAATGAAAGGATCAGGAGCTAAAGGATGCTGTGGAGAGAATGGCCCAAAGCTCTCAATCTGCAGATGAGAGAACTGAGGCGGGGGCTAAGCCTAGTGAGTGTGGTCACATGGCTACAGCACTGCAGAGGCAGGTGCAGAACTCAGGTCTCTGGACTCCCAGGCCAGGCCTTACCAGCTCCACAAGGCTGTGCTGCAGCCACTCTGAGTAGACCTTCTTCAAGTGAAGTCAAGAACGAGGTTTCTGTATGTAAACATTTGCACCCTTAATGACACCCATTATCTTAAAGTGAATCCTAAGTTAGTGGCCCTTTTATTTCTCACTCTGAATTTCAGGACTGCTGGAGCAATCCAAAAGTACATCAGAACTGCAGAGGAGAAGAGAAAACGAGGCCCAGCATTACCAGAACCCGAGTACCCTTCCACTGTGAGTTCAGCACCACGTCCGGCCCCCGTGCCAGTCACTAACTGAGTTCATTGGATTTGGATGGGTTTTCATTTCTCTAATGTATTCTTGCTTCTTCTTTTAGATGTACAGTGACCTAAGAAGAAGAGGCGTGAGTTTACTATTATCAATTATTATTATTGTAATTGTTTTAAATTAATATTTATGAAATTAAATTACTGAAATTTAGAAATATAGATTAAAATATTACCATAATGTTATTTATCAGTTGTTACTATCTTAACATCAGTTTAGTGTTCTTCATGATTGAGTAACAGCAGCCCATTCAGGAGGAAGGGTTTGGATTCATCTGGGATGTCTGAAGCCAAATTGTAAAGGGCTTCAAGCATCAGTCAGAAGAGTCTGTGGTTTATCAAAGGGGTAAAGGGGAGCCAGTGAAGGTTCTTGAGTAAGGAAATGTTATGATCAGATGTGAGCTTTAGGAATGTCAGTTAGGAGAGGAGAAAGATCTCTTAGGAGACCATTGCACAGTCCAGTAGAGAGAGGGGAAGGAGGCCTGAGCTAGGTTGTGAGGATGCGACAGATGTTGTGAAGGAGAGAGAGAGAGGAACTAAGAAGAACCCAAGGCTATGGACCTGGTGATGCTCTCCATAGAAATAGGGAAGTGAGGAAGGAGATACAGAGCTGTGCACTTAGCCAGCCTTCATCAGAGCTCGTGTTCTAACAGGGTCCTAACTGTGCAGCACAGCCCCCTCTGGCAGTCTGGGGAGGCCCCTGGATCCCTTCTCAGAATAAAGTTTAAGTGCTCAAACTAAAACACATGGGATTGCACAAGAAAACATTATGTAGAAATATAATCAAAATGTTAGGAAAAAAGTTTACAAAGTCCTGTGTTAAGAACCTTTGGAATAAAGGAAGATGAGGCATATAAGGAAGGGGTGACCAAGGAAAGGAGGCTTGTTTTAGGGGAGCCAGAACCTGGGGGTGGGAGAATGACTGGATGTGATATGAAGGTGAAGCAAAATCTTGTGCTTAGGGCCTGCTAGTAGGGACAGTAAACTAAGAGGGTGAGTTCATGCCCAATCACATGGGGACAGATGTGGAAATTTCCTTGTCAGTCACCCAGGATGGTGGATCCTGGAAGATCTGGGTCTGGAAGGCCCCAAAGTTCATTGTAGAGGGAGTGGTTGGGTGCTGTCAGGAGGTCTCAAGGGGAGTGATGTAGCCAAAGGGGACCCAGGCAATGATGACACAGTAGGATTTTGGAGGCCAGGATGGGCCCCTCGTTGGCTCATTGCATAGAGACAACTGGGGGCTTTTGGAGCCTGGACTCTAGGGCAGAGTGGAGTGGTGGAGAGAGCTCTGAATGTGGATGTAAGAGGGATCTGGGCTCAAGTTCTTTCTTGGCACTAGTTGTTTGGCAAGTCACACAACAGCCTGAGCCTCAGTCTCCTCCTCAGTAGAATGGGGATCACAATATATATGCTCCTCCCCTCATAGGATTATTGTGAGGAAATTGTACTGTGAACCTGTTAAATTATTATTATGCACCTAGAAAAGCTCTGGGCAGATCCCAGCCCCTTGGCCCCCTTTATCCCCACCATCATCCTCATCCTCATCCGCACCCCTGCCATTATCACAGTCAGTGCTAACATTTGTATAGCACCTACTGTATGGATATGTCTCGTCCCAGGGTGAAACTCCTTTAAATGCTGCTTATCGTGAGAAGGATGTATTTTTTTTTCTGTCTCAAAAACTCATAAAACTCTTTCCTAAGGAATATGCTCATAGGCTTATAGTGCTAAAGCTGACAGGGAGGGATTTGAATCCAGGCCCCCCCATCAGCCAGACCTGTAAGTTTTCTAGGCATTTGAGAATCCATAAGGAAACGATGGGATGGGTCTTGGTGAATGATACTCAGTGACAGTCCATGGGAAACCTCACTGTTCTTTCCTATTTGCTAGAAGGAAGGGCCTTGTTCTTTTTCCTCCTGGCCCAAGTTGTCTTGCAGAGTTTCCAGCCTCTGGCTCTTAGCATCACCGCCTTGGGGGTGCTCACCCCCTCCTCCACCCTCTTGGCACCTCAGAGCATTTGACAAGCTCTTAATCCTTGGGAGCAGCATCCAAATTCCTTACACTTTCCCCACTACATTCTAATATTGTTTTTAACCAGTTTGTTTTAGGTACCCCTTCTCACTTCCCTTTTTCTTGCAGACTCCCTTCTTCTCTTGATTTCTTCCTCCTTTGCTTCTCCCATCACCTCTGACTCTTTCAGCTCAAGGAGTTGCCTCTCGACCTTGTGAAGATCAGCCTCTTCCTTTTCTCATTGTCTTTAAAAAGATCTCTGCCATCAATTCTAATTGAAGAGACAATATACAAATACATACAACAAGGTCCTAATTAGTGCAGTTAATGAAGGTGAGTATAAATGAGCACATATTAGGAGGCACACTATTCAAAATTATAATTATATAAACTATGGTAACTGGTTCCAGCCCAATGGAAATATTCAATTGAATTCAAATAATGAGACTGCTTCACCGGATTCATTACTTGCATCATTTGGGACCTGGCTCTGTAAGCCATCTCACCTAGTGAGATGGAAGGTCTTGGTCATGGTGTTGGGGGTGCCCTGCCCCTGGTTTTGGCATTCCCCTTAGAGCATAAAATCACCAGTGTTGGCTTGAGCCTTAGTAGAATTCCTTACTTGTACCCAGCACTTGCTCAGTAATAAAAGTTGCATTTGTTCATTCAGACATCCCTTGAATTGGCCTGTGTCTTTTGGATCGTTCATTTTATTCCAACGTTGTCTTTGCAGGAGAACTATGTTTTCATGAAAAAATGTGTGGAAAGTAACGCCATCGTCCCCATTCAGAGGGAGTGGCTGGACAACATGCTGAAGCTGGTGCCTCAGCCATTAAGGAATGGCAGAGAGAGACAGGAGCTCGTGGGGAGCCTCTTAAGTGAGGTCACTAGCGAGTTTGAAAGGAGCATGAAAAGATATATGGGTGAGCTGCCTCTGTCGGACGGCTCTTCATTACGGTTTCTTGTGTTTCTTGGACCGAGATTAGTGATGCAATGACAGCCAGCCTTGACATCATGGCAGGCGCCGTGTTAAGCCTTTCACAAACACTATCTCATTTTGCACTATTGTTCCCGTTTTACAGTTGAGGAAACTGAGGCAAACAGAGGTCAAGTGTTTGAGACAGGGTTTACATTCTGGCTTTCCTCCCTCGAAGTCCAGCCTTCCCTCCTTCTTGGTAATCTGGGGTGAGATGGGGCAGAAATGGAGAGAAAATTCTTTAAATGCCAGAGCTAATTATTGGGCTCAGTATGGGCTGGCAAGTAAGGACCTCAGCTGGTTCTGTGCACCAAAGAGTGGTGCCTGGCTTCCAGGCCAGAGGGTCAGCAGCAGACCTCCAGGGCAGGTGCACTGGGGGTAATTTACTAATTACCCTTCTACACCTCATCCATTTTCTACCTCGCTGTTCTTTGGGTCCTTCTAAACTGGCCCCACGCTGCGCTCTACCACCCTGACTGATTTATGGGACTTAGCACACCATTCTCCTGTCTGTGGTCAAGAAGACCTCGGCTCATATTTCATCTCTGACTTTTGTTAGTAGTGTGATCCTGAGCAAGTCATTTAGGCATAAAAACAATTCTCTGTATTTTATTTTATGCATTTATAACATCATTCAAAGAAGCAATCCATAGATTTCACCAGACTAACAAAGGGGTCCATGACATAAACCATATGAAGAACCCCTGATTTAAAGTCCTGGGGAAGGAGGGTGTTCTCTTCAGTGCATCAGACGAGGGCCCCTTGCTCTTGTTTAGAGAAGCAGGACGGTTTTTCTTTCCCTATGCTTTTGCCCAGGGTAGTAAAAGAAAGCAGTTAGGATTTTGGTATGAGTTTGGGGAGAAAGGAGTAGGAGGAGGGCCTTGTTTCAGAGTTAGTGGTTAAAGAAAGACTGATGGGAGATTCTCCATCAGGTGTGGCCATGGGTTTTCACACTAATATTTGTTTGTGATAGGGAGCCCCAAGGGGAACAGCACCCCCTCCCTAGTCTTTGGTGCTCACCTTGTAAGCAGGTGTGGCCCATCCCAAGCCTTTAAGAGTTTCAGGAGACCTGCTGCTTTGTAGGGTAAGTGATGCACGAGGGCTTTTTACAGATACTAACGCTCTCTTTAATTGCATGTGTGCATTCTAGTACGAAGTGTCCTTGTGAGACCCCCAGTGTCGTGGCTGGAAGATGAGGGAGGACCGTTACCAGAATCACCTCTGTGAGTAGAGGCCGCCAAACAGGGCGGTCTATTAATGTTGTCATTACTGCCCATCTCTAGCCTACCTTCAGACTACAAATGAGGAAACATCTCCCTTCTAACCTTAATGGTGTCTGCTACTTACAACGTTGGCCCAAAGATGAGAGGGGCTTGGACCTTTTTGGCTGCCTCTAGACCCAGCACCATTCTTTATGCTAACAAGGTCTCAAAATAAATTGGCTAATGAAGCAGTGAGCAGTGTGTCAGAAAAGGATCTGGGGGTTTTAGTGGCCTCCAAACTCAATATGATTCAACAGTGTGATGTGGCAGTCACAGGAGCCAGTGCAAACTTGGGCCCAATTAAGAGAGGCTGGGCTCCCAGCATGAGGATATTGTGGCCGGTCTCCTTACATGCTGCCCTGGTCAGTCCACAGCTGAAGCTGAAGGCCATGGAAGGTTAGGAAGTGCTCCCGGAGAGTGACCAGGGTGTGAAGGACTGAGTTCTACTGTGTGAAAGCCAGCTGAAGAAAGGAGGGATGTAGGAGAAGCTGCAGGGGAAGGCTGTTGGTTATCTCCAGGTGCCAGGGGGAGGTTGGTCTCAGAGCCCCGAGCTGGGAGGCAGCTTTTCTAACAGAGCTCAGTGTTTGCATCTGGCTTCTGTACCTTGGCTCAGGCTTCACTGAGGACGTCACTTACCTGGCTCCCTCTCCCCCAGATACACATTGGAATCCCCTCCTCTGGCCCATCCCAGAGGCCACACCTGAAGCCAGAAACACCCGAGCCCCAGCCCCTTTCCCTTGCTTTGGACCCCCTGTCCTCCTGCTTTTGCTACCATTGATTTATTGAGTCTAACAGCCTTTTCATAGGCTTCATTCTTCTTCGCTCCTCTGTAGTGTTTGGCCACTCCCTCCTTCCAGAGGCTGTGGTGACTCAGTGGATAGAGCCCTGGACCCGGAAGACTCGAGTTCAAATGTGACCTCAGACACTTACTAGCTGGGTGACCCTGGGCAAGCCACTTAACCTCAGTTTCCCCAACTATAAAATGGAGATAAAAATAGGGCTTATTTTTCAGGTTGTTGTGGGGATCACATGAAATATGTGTAAAGCACTTAGCATAGTGCTTGACACATAGCAGGCTCTTAATAAATCCTTCCTTCTTCCTTCCTTCCCTCTCTCCCTCCCTCTTTCTTCCTCCCTTTCTCCTTCCCTCCTCTCTCCCTGCTTCCTTCCTTCATCCCTCCCTCTTCCTTCCTTCCCTCTTTCCTTCTTCTCTCTGTTCTTCCTCCCCCCTCTTTCCTTTCCTTCCTTCCTCCCTCCCTCCTCCCTCCCTTCCTCCTTCCTTCCTTCCTTCCCTCCTCCCTCCCCCCTCTTTCCCTTCCTTCCTTCCTTCCTTCCCTCCCTCCCTCTCCTTTCCTCCTTCCCTCTCCTTTCCTTCCCTCTCTCTTCTTTCCTCCCTCCCTCCCTCTCCTTTCCTCCCTCCCTCCCTCTCCTTTCCTCTCTCCCTCCCTTCCCTTTCCTCCCTCCCTTCCCTTTCCTCCCTCCCTTCCCTTTCCTCCCTCCCTTTCTTCCTTCCTTTCCTCCTTCCCTCCTTCCCTTCCTCCCTCCCTCTCTCTTTCCCTCTCTCTTAGGGTTTCAGGACATTGCTCAGTTGTGCTCCTCTCCTTTGTCCTTTGCAGGGTCATCGTCCAGGTCCTGCCTACCCTGTCTGGGGTGTCCCACAGTGCTCTGCCCTGGGCCCTCTCCCCTTCTCTCTCTGCCCTTTTTCTCAGTGTTCTCTTTGCTCACGACTGCCAGATCTGTATATCCAGCCCTAATCTCCTGATCTCTCATCCCCTTACCCCAATTGTTCAATGCACATCACTCAATCAACAAATATATATATTAAGCATCTATTGTGCACTAGGCATCTATGACCATACCTCCATGGATAGGGCTGATTGCCTCTGAGCTAGTAGTGTTGGGTCTGGTGCGTGCCTCCATGGGAGACCACCTGGGGATACCAGGTGCTGTAGGCTTAAAAAATTTTTAGGACAGCTACATGGTGCAATGGATGGAACATTGGGCTTGGAGTCAGGAAGACTCGAGTTCAAATTTGGCCTCAAACACTTAGCTGTGTGTAATGTTAATGGAATATAAGATCTTCCTGCCCATTAATAGGCCTCATGTGGAGCCCATTAAGGGAAGTTTGCTTGTAGAAAGGCTTCCACACCTTTTGCTAATTTCTAATTAGGGACTGAGTCCAGGGTTGTGATGCTTTCTGGCTCTGAGAAGTGTATACTCTTAGTTGGTATTTTGCTTTGGGGGCTTGTTTATGAGTAGGATCTTGTGTTTCCCTGGACGAACTTGTTCAGAGCTCCCTGACTGCTCAGATGTAAAGGCTCTCTCCATCCAAGGATGTATAGTTGATTCAGGCAGAGAGCCTTGTCTGTTGGTTTTTATTTCTCTACTTGTATTTTCTCTGAAGTTCAAGGTACTGACTTTTCCCCTAAACTAGTGAATGTAATTAAAAAAAAGATTGTTGACTTCTTAAATAGCTGTCTTTCCTCATAAAGCAGCAGATCTAAGAACCTGTGCTAATAGCCATCCTGGGTATACCAGTGTGGTTGTCATTACACTGTGTGACCCTGGGTAAGTCACTTAACCCTGTTGGCCTTAATATAGGAAGGAAGGAAATGGCAAAACACTCCAGTGTCTTTGCCAAGAAAACTTCATGGACCATATTGGTGCTCTATGTTCCATGGGGTTATGATGAGTCAGACATGACTGAACAGCTAGATAACATGTGTTGAGTGCTGGGGTGGGAAGAGATGCTGAGAAAAGTGAGGTGGTCCCTGCCCTCGGAGAGCTTACATGCTCATGAAGGGAGACAACACACGTGGGAAAGTATGTCTGCAGTTCACTTGGCAAGGCCCAGGGGTCTTCAGGGACCATGGTGGTCCCAGTTTGAAGCACATGTTTTCCCACCCAGATTTTCATTACTGGGGACATGGGTTTCCTCCCTCTTGAGCCCTTTCAAATGGGTCTTTTTTTGTTTTGTTTCTGGTATCATATCATAGACTAGGTTCCCCCTTCCTCCTTCCCCTGCCCTCCCACTCCCCCCGCCAAACCCCCTCCAAACCTTTCTTCCTTCTGATTCAGGCAGATGGCTCCTTATTTCTCTGACCAAGGACTTGCTTTTTTTTTTCCCCCCTTCAGGGGCCTGGATTATTCCAAACCTTGGCACAGCAGTTATGTTCAAGCCAGAAACCAGATCTTTGAGAATTTGCACGTTCTTCATCCCACCCTGAGGACGTTGCTGGACCTGGGCTACACGACATTTGCGGATAGGCTTTTACTCGACTTAACGGGCTTCAGGTAGAAACTGGTCTTTAAGTTGATCCAGTAACTATAGACCAGGTACCTGCTGTGTGCAAAGCACTTTGCTAAACCCTGGGGATCCAAAGACAAAAATAAGACAGTCCTTGGCCTTAAGGAATTTCTGTACTGATGGGAGAGTCTCAGACAGATGGTGATCCAGGAGGAGAATGACAAGGAGCTGTAGGCTGGTAGGAGGAGGACCATGAGGAACGTGGGTGGCAGCAGACAGGGAGGAGAGACTACCCAGGAGAAGAGGGTGCTCAGAGATGTCAGACATAACAGAAAAGTCAAGAAGGGTGGGCTCTAGAGGCCGAGGACTTGAGTTCTAATTCTGCCTTTGATTCCTGTTGTTTGGACATATGGCTTAGCTTCTTTGGACCTCGGCTTCCTTATCTGCAAAATAATGGGGTTCTAGTTGGCCTTTGAGTCCCCCTGCCTCCCTAGGCCCATGAGCCTATGAGGAGACCCTTCCAATGAACATTTGAAGATTACACCCCCTTTGTCTATTTCCTTGGCCCACCCCTGCTGATCAGGGAGCCCAGCATCCCTGCTCCTTACTGACTTACCCCTCCAGGCTTCCCACCCTGTGGGGCAGAACTCTCTTGTACTCTGAGCTCCTGGCCTTTATTGACCCTGCCTCTTGATGTTCTCTGGGCCTTGCCATTCACCCTACAGATGATTTCTCTAGAGTGTGGACTCTCTAGCCCAACTCAAGTGTGACCTCCTTGAGAACAAAACCAATGTGATTCTTCAAGTTATCTCTCCAGGGCTTTGCACCTAAAAAAAAGCCCATTTAATAAATATTGTTTCATTCATTTCTTGATTCATTCATCTTTAGCCTTTCATTTTTATTGGTATTACCTTTTATCAATCATTTCTATAACTTGAGGTTATGGGATTTTTCTTTTGATTTTGTTTATTTCAGTCATTGGGGAATTAAAATTATTTTGCAAAACTATTTTATAGGTTATAGTTGATCTTAACTTTGCTATGGTGTTTGTTTTCCTTCCTTTTCCTTACAATTAGAGCTAAAGGTCCTATGGATTGTGAAAGTTTGAGAAATGATGTGTCTATCAATGCCAGAAAAACAGAGGAGAAATTAATGAACACCTGGTATCCCAAAGTGATCAATATCTTCACCAAGAAGGAAGCACTTGATGACATTAAGGCAGAAAAATTGGATTCTTTCTATAACTGTGTGTCCACACTAATGTCAAATCAGGTGAATATATATATATATATATATATATATATATATATATATATATATATATATATATATATATATATCTTACTCTTGGGGAGTAAAAATATTACTGCATGTGGAGTCAGGAGATCTGAGTCCTTGGATGCCTCATCTATGCAATGGAAGATCACAATTCTTGGGCTAATTTATTGGCTTGTTGTGGTGAAAGTGCTCTGTAAACCTTAAAGGCTCTATAGAAATGTATGTACTATGTTATTACTAGCTTTGGAAGAGGTCCATTCATTTATTTTTCATTCATTTGATCAGCATACATTTATTTGGGGTCTATCTCATGCAGAAACCGTGTTGTAGGCATTAGGGGAGGAGGCACCATGTTTAAATCACATGTATCCTCCGTCTTCATGGGCTTTACAGTCTAGGAGGGCACACAGTAGGTGACCTGGTGTTATGGACAAGTGTGTTAGGGAGCTGTAAAATTGAGTGTGATGGGAAGAAGGTTGTCACTGCTTTGGGAGGAGTCAGGGAAGTTCCCTGGCAAGACAAATATTTGAATTGGGCCTTAAAGGATAGGTTGGGATTCATTAGGCAGAAAGGTGGGAGTCAGGAAGAGTGGATGCCAAGAAAGGCGGGGGGGGGGGGGCTCCAGTGGGACAAAGACTTGTTCATTTGGCCAGAGGCTTGAGCTCTGTTAGATCAGGAATTCTTAACTCTTTTTTTTTCTTTGTGCGGAAGCTTATGGATCCTTTCTCAGAATAATGTTTTTAAAATATGTAAAATAAAATAGCTGTCATTACAAAAGAAACAGATTATATTGAAATACTCTTATCAAGGGCAGCTGGGAGGCACAGTGGATAGAGGGCTGGACCTGGAGTCAGGAAGACCTGAATTCAAATTTGGCCTTAGACACTTATTAGCTGTATGACCCTGGGCAAGTCACTTAACCCTGTTTACCTCAGTTTCCTCATGTATAAAATGAGCCAGTGAAGGAAATGGCAAACCACTCCAGTGTTTTTGTCAAGAAGACCCTAAATGGGGCCATGATGACTTGGACATGACTGAAAATGACTAAACAGCAATTCTCATTTAAATTTTAAAAAACTGACAGATTCTCTAAAACCTTCTAAATCTGTGAATCTCAGGTTAAGAACCCCTGCTTTGGGATTTAGAAGGGATGAAGAGGAGGGAATTATTTAGTTGGCCCAAATCTCTTTTTTTTTTCAAATGCTTTATTAACTTCTGGTTTACATCATTTATTTCTGCCAGATTTTGAGTTACAAATTTTCTCTGCGTTTTTCCCCTACCCACCGCCCCAAAATAGCAGTCCCACAGGATATCCCCTCCTCCAATCTGCTCTCTCCCATATCTTCCCCCATACCCCCTTCGACTTTTCCAGTAGGGCATGGTGGATCTCTATGCCCCAGTGCCTGTACATCTTATTTCCCAATTACATGTAAAATAGTATTAATAATAATAGTATATATATTAAACATTTGGTTTTAAAACTTTGAATTCCAGATTCATTCCCTTCCTCCCTTCTCACCCACCCTTACTGGGAAGATAAGCAATTCAATATAGATTGTACATGTAGCTAATGCAAAACATTACCATAGTAGATATATTGTAAAAGACTAACTATATTTCCCTCCATCCTATCCCACCTCCCACTTGTTCTATTCTCTACTTTGTCCCTTTTCAAAAGTGGGTGCTTCCCACTTCCCTCCCCCGACAGCCTGCCCTCCCTTCCATCATCCCCCCTACTCTCCTGTATGGTGAGATGCCCTATTTAGTGTGTATGTCATTCCCTCCCTGAGCCAAATTCAATGAGAGTAAGTTGACCCATTCCCTTTTGCCTTCCTGTTCTTCCCCTCCATTGTAACCATTTTACCTTTTCTCTTCTATATGAGATAGTTTACCTCATTCTGTCTCTCCCTATATCCTCTCATTGTATTCCACTCTCACCTCTTAATTTCACCTTTTAAGTATCATCCCTTCCTATTAAATTGGTCCTGTGCCCTCTATCTATGTATACCTGTAAACATATATACACACATTCACATATATATTCATATGCCCATATACCCTTCTTCAACTATTTTCATACTGAGAAAAGTTTCATAAATTACAATTATTGTTTTTCCATGTAGGAATGTAAATAGTTCCACTTTGATAAGTTCCTTATGATTTCTTTTCCCTCTTTACCTTTTCAAGCTTCTCTTGCTTCTTGTATCTGAATGTCAAATTTTCTATTCAACTCTGGCTTTTTCATCAAGAATACTTTAAAGTCCTCTATTCCACTGAATGACCATATTTTCCCCTGAAACATGATACTCATTTTTGCTGGGTAGGTGATTCTTGGTCTTAATCCCAGCTTCTTTGCCCTCTGGAATATCATATTCCAAGCCCTCAATCCCTCAGTGTAGAAGCTGCCAGATCCTGTGTTATCCTTATTGTGTTTCCACAATATTCAAACTATTTCTTCCTGGTTGCTTGTAATATTCTCTCCTTGATCTGAGAATTTTGGAACCTGGCTATAATATTCCTAGGAGTTTTTTTTTGTGGGGGGGATCTTTTTCAGGAGGTGATCAGTGGGTTCTTTCAACCTCTATTTTGCCCTCTGGTTCTAAAACATCAGGGCAGTTTTCCTTGAGAATTTCTTTAAGGATGATTTCTAGGTTCTTTCTTTGATAATGGCTTTCAGGTAGTCCAAAAATTTTTTAATTCTCTCTCCTGGATCTATTTTCCAGGTCATTGGTTTTTACCATGAGATATTTCACATTGCCTTCTATTCTTTCATTTGTTTGGATCTATTTAACAGCACC
Organism: Gymnobelideus leadbeateri; assembly: GCA_011680675.1. NCBI lineage: Eukaryota > Metazoa > Chordata > Mammalia > Diprotodontia > Petauridae > Gymnobelideus > Gymnobelideus leadbeateri. The sequence continues at coordinate 1,484,667 of WOXC01004713.1, forward strand.
TTGATTTCTCATAAAGTCACTAGATTCCATTTGCTCCAATCTAAATCTGAGGGAATGATTCTCCTCAGTGAGCTTTTGAGATTTCTTTTACCATCTGGCAAATTCGGCTTTTTAAGGCATTCTTTGCCTTTTTGATCCTTTTTTGCCATTTGAGTTAGTCTATTTTTTAGGGCGTTATTTTCCTCAGTCAGTCTGTTGACTCTTATTTCATAATTTCCTCGCATCATTCTCATTTCTCTTCCCAATTTTTCCTCCACTTCTCTTATCTGCTTCTTAAGGTCTTCTATGGCCTGTAACCAACTTGTATTTTCTTTTGAAGCTTTTAGTGCAGGAGTTCTGACTTACTGTCCTCTTCCTGTTATGTATTTTGATACTTTTTGTCTGCAATATAGGAGTGTAATGTTGGATTCTTCTGTTTGTTTTGCTTCCTTTGCCTGGTCATGTTGCTGCTCAAATACTTGACTTTTGGGCTTTTTGCCACAGTAGGACTCTCCACCAGATAGGGGAGCTTCTGTCCCAAATGCTGGGGTTTTCTCAGCTGCTGGAGGTATTACTTGGGTGCCCTCTCTGAAGCCTTCCCATGCTCTGGCAAGCTGGTCACACACCCCAAGACCTCTACCCTAGAGACAATCCAGATCCAAGCAGGTTAAAGCAAGAGCAGTTACTCCTCAGACTGGTCACTTGGTCCCCCTACAGTCTGCAGGCCAGAAGCTGAAACTGCCATGTGGTGGCTGCAGCTCCTCAGCAGCTTCTAGCCCTGGGGGCAAAAGCCAAAGCACTCCCAGCTACTGGGTCCCAAAGTCCACAGTGCACTGACCTCTCACTTTGTCCTTGGCATCTATGTGTTGATAATTCTGGAAACCACCACAGCTTCTGGTGATCCAGCTGGCTGCTGGTCAGGCTCACCCTGGGGCTAAAACCTCTGGCTCACATAGGCCTGGGCTTGGCTCCCAGAGTGCTGTGCTGGCTGTTTGCTGCTGGCCTGCCAGGCTGTCCTCAGTGGGAAGTTAGCTTCTCTGTGTTATTTTGTGGGTTCTGTACCTCCAAAATTTGTTCAGAGTCCTCTTTTACATGAATTGGGGAAGGTGGAAGGGAGCCCTAGGGAAGTCCTGTTTCTACTCCGCCATTTTGACTCCACCCTGGCCCAAATCTCTTAAGAAAGTTACTTGAAAAAGTTTGAACATAGACCTCTGTTTTTTCTTACTACATCTCCCTTTGCAGATGGAGGGCAGTCAAAACCATTCCATTTCCTATTATTATAAAAAGTCACCAAAGCTTGAGTCTCTAAAATCTGGATTTTTATTTGTTATGATAGATTGCCCCTGTTAGGAATGGACCATTCTGGCCATGCTTTGGTTTACCCATGAGTCTTGGGAGGCGTGGCTTGGGGCCAGACCAAAGCAGATCCGGAAACATTCAGGAATGACCAGGGTCATCTCCATTCCTCCTGGAATATGTTCATATTTTCTTTGTGCTTCTGACTGTCTCTTCCTTTTGCTCTCAAAAGCCCAGTGTTAAATGTAGCCATAAGGGAGAAAATAAACTCATAGAGGTTTGCCCGAATGGCCTGTGGGGAGTAGCATCCTGCTTTTTGCTTTGTATTTGGGAAGAGGAAATGTGGAGTATACTAATTCATTATGGAATAATCGTATCTGCCTCTGGGCTTTAAAACAAGAAGCTGCTAGTGAAGGGCACCATTCCTTTGCCATGGCCAGTGGGGGCACAACTTCTTCAGAAACCAGTGAATGAAGAGTAAAAGCAGCTGAGATACAAAGTAGAGTTATTAGAGGGGGCAGAGTGAACCGACTGGTCGGAAGCATTCCAGAGTAAGGACCTGATGAGGTAATTGAATTCTGTCAAAAAAAATTGAGTAAGAACACAAAGGTAAAGTTTGCATTTATAAAAGTAGTAAGATCACCTTGTGTTATAATCCAGCTGAGAGATCTGTTAAAGAGAACGGTGGAAGGATTTGTAGATCTCTTTAATCCCGATGACAAACGGTGGCTGCCAATATTCAAGATGGAATTGACCTTTGATGATGAAAAGATGGACTTTTATCCGACTTTTCAAGATTTGCAGGAAGTTGTGGCAGGTGTGGTGGATCGGATTGGAGAGACTCTGCAGGTGGGGCAACCTCTTTACCTTTGGAATTGAAATGATAATTTTCAGAAGTAAATAATTTGATCTGGGCCATTATTAATATTGTATCTAGAACCACTTACACTTGTAGTCTATTTTCTTTTCTAAATGACTTTAAGTTAGAATGTTTTCATACATGCATTTTCCATTGGGTTGATATTGGCCAGAGAGCCTATCCCCAAATGGCTAGCCACTGGGGATGAGCCTTTCTATACTTAGCTAGGCTGAGCTGTGGAAAGTCGATTGATCTGTTTTCAGAGCCATACTCTGGATGTCAAGTTAAGATAACATGGATTTAGTAGACACTTTCTATGTGCCAAGCATTTTGCTAAGCCCTGGTAATGTAGAGAAAGACAAAAACAGCCCCTGCCCTCAAGGAGCTCAAAATGCAGTGGAATGTTCTAGAACCTCCTGGTGTAACCTTCAAAATCTCCAAGTCACCTCCCATTACAGTGAGCTACTGGAGTAGAACTTTGTGGCATCAGGATAAACATTAAAAGGCATGGCAGTCCAATTCTAAAAGTGAAGATTTTAATAATGTCTTGTCTTTTACATAATAGTCATTTAAAAAAATATCATCATTCTCACCCAGTCAGCATTTCTGAACACAAAACACTTTTCCGTAATCTGCAAAAGTTGAAACCATTGGGGCATCTAGGTGGCCCAGTGAATAGAGCACTGGCCCTGGAGTCAGGAGGACCTGAGTTCAAATCCAGCCTCAGACACTTATAACCCAAAAACTATCCATGTGACCTTGGGCAAGTCACTTAACCCCAATTGCCCTCCAAAAAGCAAAAAAAAAAAAAAAAGTTGAAACCATTAAAAAAATGAAATCATCTTTCTTTTAGTTAAAATCTTAAAAGAATGGGGAAAATAGTTTAGGAAACCTATAGCTGTATCCAGACATGTATCAGGCAACATAGATTATATGTCATACATTTATGTGTATATGAATGTGTGTGTGTGTGTATGTATATATGTATAGGAGTATGTATACATGTAGATATGTGTATGTATATAGAAGGCATTTAGGTATTAGAGGGCATAGAGGGTGGGATTTAGACTCAAGAAGATCTGAGTTTGAATCTGGCCTCAGACAATTACTAGCTGTGTGACTGTGGGCAAGTCACTTAACTTTTATGTAGCAATTTCCTCTTCTGTGAAATAGGGATAATAACAGCTTTTACCTCATGGGGATGTCGTGAGGGTCAGATGAGTAAATGTGTAGAAAGTGCTTTGTAGACTTTAAAGCATTTTATGACCTAGGGTGTATATGAAAGTATATGAGAGGCTCACCACTGTTACATACTGACTACTTTCTTTTTTTTTCTTTTTTTTTTTTCTTGCTTTTTGGAGGGCAATTGGGGTTAAGTAACTTGCCCAAGGTTACACGGCTAGGTTTTTGTTTGTGTGTACATTCAGTGTCTGAGGTCAGATACGAACTCAGGTCCTTCTGACTCCAGGGCCGATGCTCTACTCACTGCGCCACCTAGCTGCCCCTGACTACTTTCATATATATATATATATATATATATATATATATATATATACATATACATATACACACATATATATGTATAAAATATGCACACATATGTAAATGGGTACAGTCAGCTCTACTGCAATGAGCTAGACGTCCTCTTAAAAATCACTGCATATGCAAAGTTGTACAATAAAAATCACAAGGTTTATGGGGGAAATGGCATAGAGGCTGTTGACCTGGGAAAAAACCAAACAAACCCCTGACCAACTAGTTGATGGGCATATACGGTAAAGCATTTATTCAGGATTGAAGGACTGCAGTTTGCCATATTCAGATAGGGAAGAGGGGATTCTCCTAGAGCATCGTCACGGGAAACAGCAGGATGGGAGTATGGCCTGGACATGCGGAACGGCTGAATTGCAGGAAGGGCGTATTGAAGGGGTTGAGGGAACTTTCTCTGTCTGGGAACAGGGCAGTTAGACATTGCTGGTCACAGCATGGAAGGGACCCAGATTTTCCCAGGGCTTGACAAGATGCAGTCCTCAAAAAATACAATCCGTGAGATGTATAGATATAGATATATAGAGATTTGTGTAAATATACATCTATGTCACTATGTATGCATGTAAACATCTCACTATATGTGTATATGTACATATACAAAACATAAATGCCTATGTGTATGTACACACACACACACACACACAGATGTAGATGTGCTTGCATACATTTCTATGTAGGAGAGGCCCACCTCTGTGACCTTGGCCAAGAGAGGTCTCAATGCCCTAGGCAATTCTCTTAAGATTATAAATTGTACAGAAAATGCCCATCAGCTTTGATAAAGGGAGATCCCCACTTGGAGCTGAAATCCTAGATCCCCTCTCTTTCTCTAAACAGCTAAGTATAATCATTTCAATGTCTGTTAATTGAATTTTTTAGAATGTTCAGACTGTCCACGCTTGGCTGTCAGGCGGACCCACAACCCTAAGCCTTAGCACAGAGCTTCCTGACGACGTGTTGGACTGGGCCTATTACACTCTGAAGAAAGCAGTGAGCCTGAACTTAGAAGGACCAAAGGAACACTTTAATGAGTATGGTGTGTAGTGCTAGGCTGGTTCCCAACCCTCAGCCTTAAAACATCAATAACAAAAATAACCAAACACTAGTTTTTACGGATTGGAATTTTGACATCACTCTCTATTTGCCTGTTACTCAGGAGGAGATGTGGGTCATTAAGTGATGGAACTGGGAGACCCTTGGAGATAGTCTCTGATACCAGAGTTGTCTAGATTAAGGACATTTAGACCCAGAGAAGTGATTTATCTGAGATCCCACAAGGACAGATCTTGGACTGGACCTGGGGCTCCTGAGTCCTCAGCCTGGCAGGCTCTGCCCTGTATGGTTTCCCTAACCCCAGGAGGCAAGCCAGAAGTCACCACCTCCCCAGGAAAGCTGCAGGGCTTTAAAGCAATGGTCCCTTTAGATACCTTCTTGAAGATGGCAGTTGGAATTGAAGTCATCATCTCCCAAAGCCCTACTCCTCAGTAAGTCCTGAGACTTCTAGAGTACAGAGATGGCCCTTGGACACTGGAGGGTGACCAAGGGCTTCATGGCTCTTTTTTGGAAAATGCAGGGCCTGTTTTGAGCACTGGGCTTTTGTAGTCTAATTCTTTGAAAATTGGTTCTCTGTGGATGGCCCATTAGAAAAGCCTCGATTAACCAGATTATTCAATGTGTCAGAATACCCATTCCCTGGTTAGCACAGACAATACTAAATTCACTGGAATTTTAAAATTTTTATATAATTTTAATTTGATGATTAATTTTCAGTTGAAAAGTATAGTTGGCTTATCAATGGGACTGCAGTTGAACAGATACAAACATTCCAGGCAGAGAATCATACTTTTGATGAGTATACTGAGGTAAGTTTTTTTCCTTTTAAATTTATTTATTTTTAGTTTATAGCATTCAGTTCCACAGGTTTTTGAGTTCTAAATTCCCCACCCCCCAACCAAGATGGCGTGTAATCCAATATAGGTTCTACATATATGAGTTAAGCTTTAATTCTCTCTCTTTTTTTCTTTTTGGAGGGCAGTTGGGGTTAAGTGACTTGCCCAAGGTCACACGGCTAGTTTTTTGTGTTAAGTGTCTGAGGTTGGATTTGAACTCGGGTCCTCCTGACTCCGGGGCTGGTGCTCACTGCACCACCTAGCCACCCTAATTCTCTTCTTTATGCATGAAATCTGAGGTTCTTAATTATGTAATTTGGGATGTATTTTTTTTCCTCTAAAAATGTGGCAATATATGAGACATACTCGTACTGGGGTTAATAGATTTGCTTGCTTTGGCAAATCACAGCTGACATTTACATAGCAATTTAAGATGTATAAAACACTTCACAAAGAGTTACCTCATTTGCTCTGTCACAACCATCCTAGGAGATGGGTACTGTTATTATACCCATTTTACAGATGAGGTTGAAAGGAGTTAAGGGACTGACCCAGGGTCATACAGCTAATAAGGGTCTGAGGCAGCATCAGAACTCTTTTTTAAAAAAATTATGTTTATTTTTAGTTTACAACATTCATTTCCACAAGATTTTGAGTTACAAATTTTCTCCCTGTCTTTCCCCTACCCACCACCCCCAAAAAGCGATCCCACTGAATACCCCCTCCCCCAATCTGCTGTCTCCTATATACTCCCTGATTCCCCCTCCAACTTTCCAGTAGGACAGGATGGATTTCCATACCCCAATGCTGTATATCTTACTTCTTAGTGAATGTAAAAAATAATAATAATAATAATTTTTTTTAAACATTTGATTTTAAAACTTTGAATTCCAGATTCTTTCCCTTCTTACCTCATCACCCACCCCCACTGGGAAGATAACTAGTTCATTATAGATTGTACATGTGTAGTTAGGCAAAACATTTCCACAGTGGATATATTGTGAAAGACTTGCCATATTTCCCTCCATCCTATCCCGCTCCCCCACTTCTTCTATTTTCTCCTTTGACCCTGTCCCTTTTCAAAAGTGTGTGCTTCTAACTGCCTTTCCCCCAATCTGCCCTGCCTTCTGTCATCCCCCCTTTTATCCCTTTCCCCTCTACTTTCCTGTAGTGTAAGAAATGCAATTTAGTGTGTACGTTATTCCCTTCTTAAGCTAAATTCAGTGAGATTAATGTTGACCCATTCCCTTTTGCTTTCCTGTTCTTCCCCTTCCTTGTAACAGTTTTCACTTGCCTCTTATATAAAATAATTTACCCTATTCTGTCTCTCCCTATCTCCTTCTCTCATATTCCTCTCTCACCTCTTAATTTTATTTTTAAAATATCATCCCTTCCTATTCAACTGATCCTGTGCCCTCTGTCTATGTATACCTGTACACATATATACATACACTCACATATGTATTCATATGCACATATACCCTCCTATATGGACATATATATGTATGTATACATATATACACATATATATCTATATCTATATACACATTTATATCCTCTTCAACTATCCTCATACTGAGAAAAGCTTCATAAGTTACAATTATCATTTTTCCATGTAGGAATGTAAATAGTTCAACTTTGATAAGTTCCTCATGATTTCTTTTCCCTGTTTACCTTCTCATGCTTCTCTTGCTTTTTGTATTTGAATGTCAGATTTTCTATTCAACTCTGGTTTTTTTCATCAAGAATGCTTCAATCTATTTCATTGAATAACCATATTTTCCCCTGAAACATTATACACAGTTTTGCTAGGCAGGTGATTCTTGGTTTTAATCCCAGCTCCTTTGCCCTCCATGCCCTTTGATCCCTCAATGTAGAAGCTGCCAGATCCTGTGTTATCCTGATTGTGTTTCCACAATATTCAAATTGTTTCTTCTTGGCTGCTTGTAATATTTTCTCCTTGATCTGGGAACTCTGGAACCTGGCTATAATATTCCTGGGAGTTTTCTTTTTTGGATCTTTTTTCAAGATATAATCAGTGGATTCTTTCAACCCCTTTTTTGCCTACTGATTCTAAAACATCAGGAAAATTTTCCTTCTTGAAGGATGATTTCTAGGTTCTTTTTTGATCATGGCTTTCAGGTAGTCCAATAATTTTTAAATTATCTCTCCTGGATCTATTTTCCAAGCCAGTGTTTTTTTCCAGTGAGATATTTCACATTGCCTTCTATTTTTTCATTTGTTTGGATCTATTTAATAGTATCTTGATTTCTCATATGACTTAATTGCTCAAAGTTGTTCTTTTAAACAGTATGACTTTTACGGTATACAACATTCTCTTGGTTCTGCTCATTTCACTCTTTGTTATTTTTTGCAAGTCTATTCATGTTTTTCTAAGATCATCAAGTTCATCATTTCTTACAGCACAGTAGTCTTCCATCACAATCATATACCACAACTTGTTCAGCCATTCCCCAATTGATGGGCATCCTCACATTGTCCAGTTCTTTGCCACCACAACAAGAGCTGCTATGAATATTTTAGAACAAAGAGGCTTTTTTCCTTTTTCCCTAATCGCCTTTGGAAATAGGTTTAGTAGTGGTGTTGTTGGGTTGGTAAAGGCAGTTTAATAAGTCTTTGGGCATAATTCCAGATTGCTCTCCAAAATGGTTGGATCAGTGAGTATCCAGCTTTTCCACATCTCCAACATTTGTTGCTTTCCTCTTTTATCATTTCAGCCAATTTAATAGGTGTAAAAATGATATCTCAAAGTTATTTTAATTTGCATTTCTCTAATTTATAGTGATTGAGAGTGTTTTTTCACATGACTATAAATTGTTTTGATTTCTTCACTGGAAAACTGCCTGCCTATTCATATTCTTTGAGCATTTATAAATTGGGGAATGACTTGTTATTCTTATACATTTTACAGACTTCTTTATGTGTTTGAGATATGAGACCTTTATCTGAGAAATTGTCTATAAAATTTCCTTCTTCCCCAATTTTCTGCTTTTCTTCTGGTTTAAAGCCAAGCATGAGCAGCTTTCCAGAGGACTGCTGCTATGAACAGCTTTTCAAGATTCTGATTACACAGTTTAGTGAACTCTCTTATTCAGTAACAAATTAAGGCAAAACATTTGCAGAAAATCAAAATACAGCATTTGCCATATCACAGCTTGACAACTTGTCACTAAAATGGTCACATAGTTTTCACCAAAGTGGTCACATAGTTTTAAACAAAGTGTAGTCATTTAGTAACTCAATCATTCAATCATCCTTAAGGAGGGACACAAAGTACAAAGGTCAAAGTCCTCTACCCATGGAGTGTAATCAAGTTACAATATCATCTGTCACTACTTAGTAATCTCTTAAGGGGTAGTGGAAAGTAGAAAGGCCATCCACCTCTAGGTCACAAGTAAGTTACAATTTCATCAGTCAGCATTAGATATCCAAGGAGAGGTCTTTTCATCTTGACTTGAGGCAGGCTCCCAGCTTCCCTGATTCCTCTTCCATGGTGCCAGCTATTGCCTGAATCTAACCAACTGCCACCTGAGTTCAAAAGCAGATAGCTCCCAGTTCCTTATCCAGCTTTCCATCTAGTTGCTGCTCCACATTGAAGCTCACAGTGTCCAGTCCACCTCAAGTCCTTTATAGTTTCTGTTCATGGGAAGAGAAAACTTAACAGAGCCATAACAGTATTTACACACATTAAGCTTAGCAGAATTACAACAATATTCACCCACATGGTCGGCATTGTCATCTCAATTCACTTTCTGCCTGTGAAATCAACATAGACCCAAAACAGACAAAGTACTGATACCACAAACATGCTTCCTCTGGCAGCTCCAGCTGGCCCTTGGAATCTTTCAGCAGGAGTTTGGCTGGCTCTCAGAAGAAGCCCCACTACCACAAATTCTGTTCTCAAAATCAAAATCACTTTCTCCAGCCTTGGCCTCTCCTCCCCAGCCTCCAGCTGCTTTCTCCAGGAAGTTCTGACTCAGTTCTCAATTCTCAATACTCTTCTCAATTCTTCTCAATTCTCAGTTCAGTCTTCAGTCCAGCAGTAGCCTCCATGATGCTTGCCCCAAGAAATTCTGACCCTCCCAGCTGGTGCTTTTCCTTATATATGGTATTACCTTCTCCCTGTTCAGCCCCTTTCTCTTACATCAGCAACAGGGATTCATACCTTCTGTTTCTTACCAGAGGCTTGATATAATTAATTTGAAACTAAGTACCTGTTAGCTTGCCAATACAAAGGGATCTTCAGATTTCATTACTATTACACTGGTCTTGGCTACATTTGTTTTATTTCTACAAAATCTTTTTACTTTAATGTAATCAGGATTATCCATTTTGCACACTTTGCTCTGCTCTCTATCTCTTGTTTATTTGTAAATTGTTTACCTATGCATAAATCTGGTAAGTAATATGTTCCATGTTCTTCCAATTTTCTCTCTTTAGATCTAGGTCACATATCCATTTTGATTTTATCTTAGTAAATGGTATAAGATATTGGTCTATGCCCAATTTCTGCCATACTGCCTCCCAGTTTTCCAACAATTTTTACCAAATAATAAATTCTTATCCTAAAATTTTAAGTCTTTACATTTGTCAGATATAAGGTTATTATATTTATTTGTTGCTGTAAATTGTACATCTACTCTCTTCCATTGATGTACCTTTCTATTTCTTGGCTAGTACCAGAGAGTTTGATACTTCCTGCCATATAATATAGTTAAGATCTGGTACTGCTAAACTTGCTTTCTCTACTTTTTTTTTTCATTATTTCTTTTGATATTCTTGACTTTTTGTTCTTCCATGTGAATTTTTAAATTATTTATTTATTTATTCTCTCTCTCTCTTTTGGAGGGGGGAAGGCAGGGCAGTTGGGATTAAGTGACTTGCCCAAGGTCACACAGCTAGTAAGTGTTAAGTGTTTGAGGCTGAATTTGAACTCGGCTCCTCCTGACTCCAGGGCCAGTGTACCACTACATTGCCCTATTTTTTTTTCCTAATTCAGGAAAGTTATTTTTTTGGTAATTTAATTGGGACGATATTGAGTCTGTAAATCAGTTTTATGATTTTCATTGTATCGGCTCTGCCCACCTACGAATGATTACTTCTCCAGTTACTCAAGCCTGATTTCATTTGTATGATTTTCTATGGCTTTGTCTCTATATTCCCGGGCTCGTTTCGGCAGGCGTGCTCCTAGGTTTACGCCGTCTGCAGTTATTCTAAACGGGGGCATCTCTGTGTCTTCTTTCAGGGGTTTGTTTTTGACAAACAGGAAGGCTGATGATCTATGGGGGTTGACATTATATCCTGCTGCTTTGCTAAAAATTACTGTTTCAGGTAATTTTATAATTCGGGTTGATCACATTTTCTGACATATTATCAGAAGCGTATTATCCTATTTTCTGCAAGAGACAGTTTTATTACCTCATTCCCCATTCTTATTCCATTTCCTTTCTTCTCTTATTGCTATGATTTCCAATACAATATTAAATTACATTGGTGACAGTGAGCATCCTTGTTTCATACCTGATCTTGCTGGCAAGACTTCTGGCTTATCCCTATCATATAGAATGCTTGCTGATGGTTTTAGACAAATGCTTTTTTATCAATTTAAAGAAAAATCCATTTATACCTATACTTAGAAGTTTTTGGTTTTTTTTTTGCATTTCTTTTTTTGGAGGGCAATTGGGGTTAAGTAACTTGCCCAAGGTCACACGGCTAGGTTTTTGTTTTGTGTGGGTTAAGTGTATGAGGCCAGATCCGAACTCAGGTCCTTCTGACTCCAGGGCCAGCGCTCTACTCACTGCGCCACCTAGCCACCCCATACTTAGAAGTTTTTAAAAAGATAAATGAATTGTATCTTATTAAAAGCTTTTTCTGCATCTATTGATACAATCATATGATTTTTTTAAACTTTTATTATTGCTATAATCAATTACATTAATAGTTTTCCTTATGTTAAACCATCCCTGCATTCCTGGTATAAATTTTACTTGGTAATAATGTATAATCTTTGTAATATATTATTGTAATCTTTTATCTGGTTTTTTATTTAGGATTTTTTGCATCCATATTCATTAATGAAATTGGTCAATAGTTTTCTTTCTGTTTTTCCTCTTCCTGGTTTAGGTATTATATTTGTTTTATAAAAGGAGTCTGGTAGGATCCCTTCATTGCCTATTCTTTCAAATAATTTAATTAACATCAGAATTAGTTGATCTTTAAATGTTTGATAGAATTCACTTTGTAAATTCATCTGGCCTGGTGCATTTTCCTTAGGAAGCTTATTTATGGTCTGTTCAATTTCTTTTTCTATAATAGGTCTGTCTAGATATTCTATTTCCTCTTCTGCTAATGTAGGCAATTTATAGTTTTGTAAATATTCTCCCATTTCACTTAAATTGTTAAATTTATAGGCACATAGTTGGGCAAAATGACCCCCTGTAATTGCTTTAATTTCTTCTTCGTTAATGGTATATTCACCCTTTTCATTTTTAATATTAGTCATTTGGTTTTCTTCTCTCTCTTTTGCAAATCAAATTAACCAATGGTTTATCTATTTTAATGTTTTTTTCATAAACCAACTCCTAGTTTTTTTACACTTGATTTTATTAATTTCACCTTTAATTTTTAGGATTTCCAATTTACTGTTTAGTTAGAAATTTTTAGTTTGTTCTTTTTTTAGTTTTTTAAAAATTACATATCTGATTCATTGGTCTGCTCTTTCTCTATTTTGTTAATGTAAACATTTAGAGATGTCAATTTTCCTCTCATCACTGCTTTTGGTGTTGCTTATAGGTTTTGATATGTTGTCTCCTTATTGTCATTCTCTTCAATAAAATTATTGATTTGTTAGAAAATATGATATTTTTTAACCCACTCATTCTTTAGGATTAGATTGTTTAATCTTCCAGTTACTTTTTAATGTATGTTTCCATGGTCCCTTATTAAATATAATTTTTATTGACTTATGATTTTCACTTTTAATATTTCTGCTTTTAACCATAAAATTTTATGTACTAATAAATAATTAATTTTTGTAAAGGTGCCATGAACCACTGAGAAAAAGGTGTATTTCTTTCTCTTTCCATTCAGTTCTCTCCAGATAGCTATCATATCTAATTTATGTAAAATTCTATTCACTCCCTTGACTTTGTCCTTATTTATTTTTTGGTTAAATTTATCTAGTTCTGAGAGGGGAAAATCAAAGTTCCCCACTATTAAATCTCTACCTGTAATTCATTTAACTTTTCTTTTAAAAATTTAGATGCTATAGTACTATAGTATTATAGTAAGATTATAGTAATACTATAGTATTTGGAGTATATTCCGGAGTGATATTACTTCATTGTTTATGGTACCTTTTATCAAAATGTAGTTACCCTGTTTATCTCTTTTAATGAAATCTATTTTATCCATAACTTTGCTTGAGATCATAATTGCTAGCCTTGCCTTTTTTGCATCAGCTGAAGCATAATAATTTGCATCAGCTGAAGCATAATAAATTCTTTTCCAACTCTCCATTTTAATTCTGTGTATCTCTCATTCTTAAATATGCTTCTTGTAAACAATATATTTTTGGATTCTGATTTTTACTTAATTATGCTATTTCTGTTTTTTGGGTGAATTCATCCCATTCACATTCAGAGTTATAATGACTTTGTGAATTTCCCTCCATCTTATTTTTACTTGCTATTGCCTTTCTCAGCCTCTGTTTTTTACCCTGTTCCCCTATTTTTTCCTTATCTTCTCCCCCACCCTTCTAAATCTTATTCTATATACTCTGCTAAAAGTCCTTCCTTCTCCTGCCACCAGTTCTCTCATCTCTCTACCAGTCCAGAAGACTTCTACACCCCTCCAGACGTACAAGTTATTCCCTCTTCAACCCAGACCCCATGAGAGTAAGTTCCAACATTGCCAATATTCCACCCCCACCAGCTTCCTCTGTATCAGTTCTTTCCATGACCTATTTTTATGAATTAATTTCTCCTTTTTTCTTTTTCCTGACTTATTTTGTTTTTAGAATCACCCCATCACACAACTTAGCCCCAAATTACTTTCCAGAATTATTGGTCCAATTCACAGCTCCACTGACAATCCATTAGAGCCCATCAGGGGAAGAATTTTTCAGGCAGCTATAGAAAAATTATTTATAATTGTAAATCAGTAAGATGCTTCACTTAAGTACTGTATATAACCTTTTAAAAAAATCTGATAAATTATGATTTGATCATTCACTTGCAACATCCTTTCTTTTGTCTAACCTTTAAGCTGATAGAATACTTTTCAAACCTTGCTAAAGAAATCATGATGCTGCCACATTTGGCTCACTTCCCTATGGTTCGTTTGGACTGTGATGATTTGAAGGAGGGACTGACTAATAAAGTAAAAAGTTATGCAAATTTGCTCTTGAATGACATAGCTACAAAGCACAGAAATGAGAATGAAAGGTGAGTAGAATGGTTTTTCCAACCCATGTATTGAATTCTAGGACTGGAGTTGATCTTTGGCTCATATTTGGATTATCCCAGCTAGTGTCTGAATATTAAGTATGTTGGCCATTGCAGAGATATATAACAAAGGAAGGGGAACCCAAATGGTATGCATTTCTGGTTAATTTTAGATCACGGAGGCTCTGTTTGATCACTCTGCTTCCACCATCTGAGTAACTCTTTGCTTAACTTTAAAGCTAGAAGCCACTCCTTGTTGAGATGATGGTGTACTGCTTGTAGCTGAGGCTAAATACATCAGCAGCTTGAACTAACAGGATTGTGGCAACCTTTTGAGACCCTGCTTTCTTTAGAGCTATTTTTGTTATCTTTTCAGTAGTTTTTTTGGTCAGTTTCTTTGCAAATCTGGGTCATTTGCACTCAGATTTTCTTTGGGAACCAGGTTAGTGCACTTGCCGTGAATTCCCTTTACCTTTGATTGACTCTGTCAAGAGCACATGACTTATTTGCCTTAGAGAGATTTGCAATGGAGTTGGGTATAGAGATGATAGTGGCATGGAGATGGACACCAGTGGTGTGCCCAGAGAGCTGGCAGAATCATGAAAACCTCTGGCTATATTCTTTCTCTGAGACACTGCTTCACTTCTTTGTCCTCCAGGAAACTTTCAAGTGGTATAAATTGCAGATAAGGTGCTGACCCATATCTGTATAGGGAGGTTTCTTGTTGGGAATTCACTATATTAATGAAATCTCAGATCTGGTACTCCCCCCAAAATCCCCAACTAGGTCTTTGTGTGTCTGTACTAACAAAGTGAGGGGAGCCTAGGATATTTTGGAAATTCCATGTTCTTTAAGCAAAATGACAAGGTCTTACTGAGAACTGCTGACCCGGGATAGAAAGGCACAGAGTTAGTACATTTCACTTTAGTCCTATACCACTTCCTTTCTTTGAAAACTCTTGTGTTTCTTGTAGAGAGTTTCAGGAGGGAAGACAGAAGTATGGATTGAGGAAGTGGGAAAATAACCCAAATACTTGAGAATTCTTTTTGTTCTTGGAACAGAGTTCCAATAAGGGTGTGTGATCCCTGAGATTAAATTTAAAAAGTGGATTTTATTACTGTGGGACTGTTGGGGTACATGCCCAAATCAGACAGTGATTTGGCACAGACATTGTGCTGGTCTTATAGAGGTTCCATAGCCAGGTTACACAAGCTGAAATTACAGTGATTGGTCAGTGTACATTTGAATTTCCTGCCAGCACGAAACCCCAGACGTGACTCCTGGCCACGGATCAATTAGGGGAAAGGAAGAGGCTGGGGTTGGGTTGTGCTTGTTTATAGAAAACAGTTAGGGGAGGGGAAGGTGGAGTTGTCTGTTTTACAAATGAAGGGAAGGGGAGGTTGGAGTTTACAAATCAGTGAAGGTAAGGGGAAAGTGGAGTTCTCTGTTTTACAAATCAGTGAAGGGAAGGGAAAGATTGGAGTTTACAAATCAATGAAGGGTAGGGGAAAGTGGAATTGTGTCCAACAGTGTGTGAGTGTGTGTGTGTGTGACTATGACTATATACTGGAAGTAGGAATTGTACTTTTATCCTGTTTTATATATATTTCTCTCTCTCTCTCTCTCTATATATATACATATGTATACACATATATACATACATATATACGCACACATGTATACACATATGTATGTATACACACACACAAAATGTTCTAATTAGATGGCATGTATATCTAAGAAAATGGTGCTTTAGACTTTGGAGGTACTCAAAATTCCCCTTCCTGAGTACTTTCTGATCTCAGTGTAGTTATTAATGAGCTGTGGCTTATTTCTTCTCTCAGAGATGATAAGGTTGTGAGGGAGGGTAGAATCTCACCTAGTCCAGTCCAATCATCTTGCAAAAGGCAAGCCATTGGTCATTTTGGACACTCTTTAAGAAAAGATGAATAGATCAGTGTGACCCCAACACTGCTCCTAGAAGAGCAACTCCTATCCTATGGATCATAAAAGTCAAGGTATGGTCTTTGCTTATTTCAGATAAATACTGGGTTATAGACTAGTTCTCTTTGAAAAAAGAGTAACTTGTGTTATAAACCAAGTGATCATCTTCTAAACCATCATAGTTCTAGTAATTAATAGTTGTTGAATTTAGTGCAAAGTGGATTGGCAGACAAATATTGAAACTCGGTGTCTTTACAGTATTTGCATTGAATTTGAAAATATTAAAGACCATGCACTCAAAGTGCCTGATACAACAGAAGAAATGATGGATCTGATAAGCTATGTGGAAAATGCCAGGACTAAAGGTATCCAGAAACTGGTATTAAGAATCCAGGTAAAACATTTCTCATTTTTTCCAGGTGCATTATTTGTACCATGAGAATTTTTTTTTGTCTTTGGTAATATTTTTGCACTTGGGGAAGAAGACCCAAGTCTTGCGGTTTTCATATACTTCTACTCTCAGCCCAAGGCCCATCTCCTGCATGAGGCCTTCCCTGATTCCTCCACCCACTCACTTACAAGCTGGGCCTCCCCAAGATCTTATGTTAACTTGCATTTAGAATTTAAGCTTTTTGAAAAGGGCAGGGAATGCTTTGTTTTTTGTCTTTGTATCCGTAACATCTCACATTGTTCCAGGCTCTTAGTGGGTTCTTCATCAATGTTTATTGATTGATTGGTAGATTTAAACACCAGTGAGGTCATTCAGTAAAATTTAGATGACTTTTTTTGGGGGGGGGGGGCGCGGTTTGCAACGCCACTAAGGAACCCTACATCAGTTTTCTTTTCCTTGAGATGAGTTGGTTATTCTTCACAACACCAATTAAAATAGAGAACATCTCTCAACTCCACAGGAAAACGTCTGGCTTCTCCAACTCTATGAAATGAGTTTAAAAGACCTTCCTCTAATTCAGCAGTCCATAAGCATTTTTAAAGTGTCTACTGGGTAGATCCTAAAGCATTGATTAAACACTCCCTGGTTCTAGAGACTGTGCTAAGAGCTACAAATACAAGCAAATAAGACAATCCCTGCCCTCAGGGAACTTGCATTCCAATGGGAGAAGCCCGCTCCTAGAAGGAGGGAGGAGGAAGAGGGTAAGAAGGGGAAGCCTGCCTTTCAGAGCTGGAGTGGCAGGGTGGTTGGAGAGTAGTGCCATGGTGTGGAGGCCCACCTGCTGTGGGCCAAGCTCTGTGCATAGTCTCTCATTTGGTCCTCACAGCCACCCTGGGAGGTAGATATGATCTGCCTACTGAGTCAGGCAGAGGTCAAGGGACTGCATTTGAACTCACATCTTCTTGACTCCAGGCCCAGTGCTTGGTCCCCCACACTCCCCACTGCCAGGCCCAGAGAAATTCTCTGCTCCTAAGGAGCTATGAAGCACCCCTATGTGGAGCGTTTGATACAGGAAAGGGGAAGTCTGGTGGTGACCCCAGGGGAGCAGCAAAGAGTCTGTGGGGAATATATCATGGGATCCCAGATTTAGACTGGGTGAGGCCTCAGAGACTATCTGGTTCTCCCCCATCATTTTACAGATGAGGAAACTGAGGCCCAAAGAAGTGACGTGACTTGTCCACAGTCACACAGCTGAGCTAAGGATTCAAGCTGGAGTCTTGTAGCTCTATGTTCAATGTCTTTCCAAGGCACAGCCTCCCCTGCAAAGCCCTTTCTCAGCCACCTGTCCAGAGAGGCCGCACATAGCAGCCTTGTAGAATCCCAAAGAGACAGGTCCTGGAATGGAGATCCGTCAGCTTTGGTTTCCCAACATGCCACACTGCCTCAGGCCTAAATGTACTAGTTAATGTATGTCTGCTTGCCACGAGGTCCCCCACCCTATGATGGAGAGAAAATAAGTGCTTGTTAATTGAAAATGCAATTTAAAAAATACTAGGGAGTGCTGGCACCTGCATTCTATTTCCTTTTTTTTTTAAACGTCTTACATTTACTGTATAGTATATTATACCAGGACAAAAATAGAAACTCTCGTTTCTTTTGTAGGAATGCCAGCGCCGGATGAATTACTTTTTGGATGTTTTCATATTTCCCCCTGAAGATTTAGATTTAAATGCCTCGGTTCTCTTGTGGCCCAAGACCATCAATCCCATCTTTAATGACAATGATGAGGTAAGTATATTTCCAGTGTGTTTGCTCTTAGGACATTCCTGGTGCTCATGGGGCTTGGCTGGCTGGTCAACATTTAAAATGATATATCATGATTTTTAAGGAAAGTTAAAAGAGGTGACCAGGGGGCACCATGGTTCACAGAGCACTGGGCCTGGAGTCAGGAAGAGTCATCTTCATGTGTTCAAACGTGGCCTCAGACACTTATTAACTGAGTGACCCTGGGCAAGTCACTTCACCCTGTTTGCCTCATCTATAAATGAGCTGGAAAAGGAAATAGCAAACCACTCCAGTATTTTTGCCAAGAAAACTCCAAATGGGCTCAGATCCTACCTTTAACACTTGTGTGGCCGCGGACTGGCATGTCCTCCCAAGTTCACCTTCTTGACCCCCAATTTTCTCATCTGCAGAATAGGGATAAGAATGCCTTTAGTACGCATCTCCCAGGATTGGGGCAGGGAGGGGGAGGATGAGATGGGAGAATTTTGTAGTGCTTTGCAAACTTTATACATCAATTTCTATAGATATGTCTATATTCTAAGTGTATATATACACAAAATGAAATTATATGCATCTCCAGAACCCAATATTCCTAAAACTAACTCATGGCCCAGTGATGCATGTCTAAATTTCACATTTTTAGTAAGTATTAATAAGGATTTAAAAGGTTGGTCACATTTCATCTATGATAGGGTGGTTTTTACTCCTCTCAGAGCATTTTGTAGTTGTTTCCTCCCTTGTTTTCTTAGGGGGAATGGAATTTAAAGCTAGAAGACACTTTGTTGTTGCTTAGTCATTTTCACTTGTGTCTGACTCTGACCCCATTTGGGGTTTTCTTAGTAATTTTTTTAAAATTTAGGTTTATACTCCACTTTTCTGGGTAAATTATTCTTGGATGCAACCCCAGATCTTTTTTTTTAAATTAATCAATTAATTAATTAACTTTTAGTTTGCAACATTCAGTTCTACAGTATCTTGAGTTTCAAAATTTCTTCACCTCTCTCTTCCCACCCCCATGGTGGCATGCAATCAAATATACAATCTACAGATACCTTTGTTGTACCTTAATAAAAGCAAGACAGAAGATCCCCAAGATTAAATTTAAAAGGTGGATTCTATTACCGCCGGACTGTCGGGGCACATGGTCACCCAAATCAGACAGCACCTCTGTACAGTCAGTGTGCCAGTTTTATAGAGGTTCCATAGCCAGGTTACTTAAGCTGAAATTACAGTGATGTAAGCTGAAACTCCAATGATTGGTCAGTCTATACTTGAAACTACAATTAGTGATTGGTCAGTATACATTTGAATTTCCCTGCTGGCGGGAAACCCTAGGCTGGGACTCCCACCCACAGATTAATCAAAGGTAAGCAAGGAGTGGGGGTTCTGCCTGTTTACAGATTAAGCAAGGTGGAGTTCTCTGTTTTACAAATCAATGAAGGAAAGGTTGGGCTGCCTGTTTTACCACAAGGAAAGGGTGAGTGGATTTGTGTCTGACATTCAGGAAGGGCAAAGTGACAGTGAAGGGGGAAGGGCAGAGTGGAGCTAGGTCCAACAACCTTCACATTAAACATTAGTCAAGTTGTAAAGAAGGATTATGACCCATGGAATGAACAGTGGGAAAGAGGAAACCAAGCAAAACAAGAAAAAGAAAGGGAGCAAGTAGTTTGCTTCCATCTGCATTCAGACTCCGCAGCTCTTTTTCTAATGTAGACATCTCTCTCCATCAGGAGTCTTTTGGAGTTGTCTTGTAACCTTACACTGCTGAGAGGAGCCCAGTCTATCAGAGTTAGTTGTCACACATACGCTGTGTCTGTAATTGTGTACAAATTTCTCCTGGTTCTGCTCTTCTCACACAACATCACTTTATATAAGTCTCTCCAGGTTGTTGTGAAGTCCATTGGCAGTTCATTTCTTTTTTTTTTTTTAATTTTTTGGTCTTTATTAATTTGTTTGTTTACTTTTAGTTTACAAGATTCAGTTCCACAGTTTCAAATTTTTTCTCCCTCCCACCACTGCCCATGACAGTATACAATCAAGTATGGAATCTGCAAATACTTTCACATTAGACATTAGTCAGGTTATAAAGAAGGATTGTATCAGATGGAATGAACAATGCGAAAGAGGAAACAAGACCAAACAAGAAAAAGAAAAAGAGCAGGTAGTTTGCTACAATCTGGATTCAAACTCAGTTCTTTTTAGTTCTTTCTCTGGATGTAGACATCTTTCTCCATCGTGAGTCTTTTGGGGTTGACTTATAACCCTGCATTGCTGAGAAGAGTCCAGTCTATTAAAGCTGGTCATCAAACATACATTGTGTCTGTGATTGTGCACAAATTTCTCCTGGTTCTATTCTTCTCACTCAGCATCAGTTCATATAAGCCTCTCCAGGTAAATATGAAGTCCATCTGCTCCTTGTTTCTTATAGCACAATAGTATTCCATTACATGCATATACCACAACTTGTTCAGCCATTCCCCAATTGATGGGCACCCCCTTAATTTCCAAATCTTTGCCACCACAAAAAGGGCTGCTATAAATATTTTTGTACATTTGGGTCTTCCTCCCACTTCTATGATCTCTTTGGGATACAACCCTAGAAGTGGTATTGCTGGGTCAAAGGGTATGAAATTATTTATAGCCCTTTGGGCATAATTCCAGATTGTTCTCCAGAATGGTTAGATCAGTTCACAACTCCACCAGCAATGAATCAGTGTTCCAATTTGTCCACATCTTTTCCAGGATTTGTCATTTTCCTGTTTTGTCATCTTAGCCAATCTGACCGGTGAGATCTGGTGCCTCAGAGTTGTTTTGATTTGCATTTCTCTAATCAATAGTGATTTAGAGCATTTTTTCATATGCTTATAGATATCTTTAATTTCTTCCTCTGAAAACTGCCTGTTCATATTCTTTGACCATTTATCAATTGGGGAATGAATTGTATTCTTATAGATTTGACTCAGTTCTCTGTATATTTTAGCAATGAGTCCTTTATCAGAGATATTGGTTGTAAAAATTCCTTCCCAATTTTTCAGTTCCCTCATAATCTTGGTTACATTGACTTTATTTGTACAGAAACTTTTCAATTTAATGTAATCAGAATTATCCATTTTGCATTTTCTAATGCTCTCTAGCTCTTATTTGGTTCTAAAATCTTCCCTTCTCCATAAATCTGACAGGTAAACTATTCCTTGCTTTCCCAGATTGCTTACAGTATCAGCCTTTATACCTAGATCCTACACCTAGTTCAACTTGATTTTGGTATATGGTGTTAGATAATGGTCTATGCCTAGTTTCTGCCATATTATATTCCAGTTTTCCCAGCAGTTTTTATCAAATAGTGAATTCTTGTCTCCAAAACTGGGGTCTTTGGTTTTATCAAACATTAGATTACTATAGTCATTGACTTCTGAGTCTCATGTGCCCAATCTATTATGCTGATCTACTATTCTATTCCTTAGCCAGTATCAAGTAGTTTTGATGACTGCTGCTTTATAATACAGATTGAAATCTGGTATGGCTAGTCCACCTTCCCTAGTATTTCTTTTCATTAATTCCCTTGATATTCTAGACCTTTTGTTCTTCCAAATGAATTTTGTTACATTTTTTTCTAGCTCTATAAAGTAATTTTTTGGTAGATTGATTGCTATGGCAACCCCAGATCTTTTGCTCTTTGAAATGTAATGTTCCAAGAGTTATGGTCTTTTAGAGTAGAACTTGCTATGTCTTGTAAATATTTTACATTTAAAAAAATACTGAAGTCTTTTGTTTTCTCTGGTAATTTCCCAGTAGACCTTATCCTCCCTGTAACAACATCTCCCTCAGGAGATTGTGAGCTCACTGAGGGCAGGGACTATCTTTTGCCTTTTTGTAACCCTGGTGCCTAGCGTAGTACCTGGCACGCATACATTGCCTTAATAAATGTTTATTAATTGATTAGTGATAGAGTGGAAAAACAGTTGGGCAAAACTAGCTTATGTAGAGAGTTCTGTTGACAGTCTTGCATTTTTATAACTTGGGGTTTTAATAACTTGCAGGAGTAATTTTTTGTTTATGTGTGTGTGTGTATATATATATCATTGAATCTTTCTCTGTTTTCATTATCACACTGGCAGTCAGATTTTTCTTTGCTAAATGTAATAAGGTCACTCACACAACCCAATTTTGTTTTGCAAAGCTAATAGAGAATGCCAAGCGGAAAGGTGAGAATGATTTGGTGACCAAGAGGGAAAAACTTATTTTGGAGATTGAAAAGGCAACTCGGCGCATGGAAGAGTTTACGGAATATGCGGAGTTGGAGCGGATGCAGCAGGTCAGACACACACACACTGTCAGAGCTGTAGTTCAGGTCAGAGAACGGCTTTTGGGTCAGAAGGATCTGGGTTCAGACCCTGCCTCTTACACACACTAGTCATGTGATCTTGGACAAGTCACTTAGTTTATCAAGGTCTTGGGAGCTTCCTAAGATTAGAAGTTATAGGGAAAATATTGATCTCTACTGGGAAGGGGAATTTCTTCCCTTGGAGTTCCTTATACTGTGGAAATCATAGGTCTTGCTCCTCATGTCACTTCTAAAACTTAATGGTAGAAAAAACATGCATTGTTTTGAAAAGCTGAGATCCTATTGCTGTGACCCCACATCTGTTCTGTTCACTGTTCAGTTTAATTTATCTTAGTCACTATTTATTGTGGGATACATTTTAGCAGCTAGTTAAAACACTTGGATAGGCTCATCCAAGTCATTATCCCTCCCCCAGCTCTGACCCAGACCCTCCTCCAGTAAAAATATATTTCTTACTTAGGAAAGTTGTTTAGTATATTCAGTCCAGCAAGCACTTGGCACAGTGACATCCTCTGGAGAGACAAAGACAGTAGTGTATCAGGTCCTGCCCTCAGGGAGCATCCAGAATGAGCACCACAGACCTTGCAGACTGTCCAGGCCAGTCCATCTCTGGATAAATGTTCTGTCTGCAGAATCTGGGCTGTGTAGCTCTCTTGCTTCTGCTTGAAGGCCTGCCATGAAGTCTGGCCCACCCACCCTTCTGGTAGTCTGCTCCGCTTGTTAGGAAGCCTCTATGGGGCACTTTCTGCCTTATCAATATCCTTCCTGATGTGCAGAATGCAGGAATGCCTATTGCCTCTCTAGTTCTGAACACTACCCTTCCCTCAGTGCAGCTGGAGATGGTTTTGGTTTTCATAGGTCCCAGTCTTGGTGTAGATCGGGCTTGGGGTCCACTAACACCCCCAGTTCTTTTTCAGACAGACTGCTAGCTAGACGTTCATCCCCCCATCTTGGTACTTATGAGGTTGATTTTTTTTAAACCTGAGTAGTGCCCATCACATAGTAGGTGCTTCGTAAATATTTGTTATTTATGCTTACTTGAGTCTGCTCAGTATTCTGGCCTGTTAGAATCATGCGATGCTGTTTCTCTCATCCCACCCAAATGTTTCTCACAAGAAATGTTGCTTGTTTTCAGTATGTGACGGATGTGAGAGTGCTGCAGAAACGTATTCAGGAGGCAGAAGACGCCGTGGCTTTTATTAACAAAGAGGAGGGGCTCTTTAAATGGGAACTGACTAAGTACCCAGAGCTGGACAAGCTGAAGGTCAGCGTGGAGCCCTACCAGAAGTTCTTTTCTTTCATTTTGAAGTGGCAGCGGACAGAAAAACGGTAATTGTGACTTGGAGAGGAGAGTTTAATTTCTCTTGGACAAGTGCTTTGAAATGGAAATTACTTGTGTGCGAATGAACTCAGTCCTGTGTGTTTGGCTATTCTTGAGATGCATCTATTGAATAAATTAATGTTTGTGGGTTTTTAAAAAAATTGTGTGAACTTTGCTATTCATAGGGTCATGTGATCATAGATTTGGGGCTAGGAGGAATCTTGGAAGCCAGATCATCCAAGTCCTTCATTTTATGGATGTGGGAGCCAGCCAGGCCCCCTTGGTGCTGCCTTGGGTTCTTGCCTCTGGCTGGCAGTCCCTTAGCCTCTCTGGGTCTCAGTTTCCTCGTCGGCAAGCATGAAGAAGTTTAACAAGGTGATGGTCAAGGCCCCTTCTAGCTCAAAAGCTCTTAGGAATGTCTGTAATTTCCCCTTCCCTCCAGGTGGATGGATGGAGGCTTTCTGGACCTTAATGGAGAAAGCATGGAAACTGATGTGGATGAATTTTTTAGAGAAGTTTACAAGAGCCTGAGGTTCTTCCAGCTGAAGCAAAAGAAAGAGGCCCAAGAAAAAAGAAAGGCGTCAGGGAAGCGGTCCATCACAGAGGAGAATGTAGAGGAGGAAGTTAAAGATAACCCGATGGTGACGATGTGTACTGCTGTCATGGAACAGATCAAAGCCTTTAAGGTAGGAGGCCAGTGCCAGAGCGCTGCTAGAGCGTTCCCCTCAGTCCATCGTCAGTCAGCACCCACTAAGTGTTTTCTGTGCTGGCTCCAGGGGCACAAAGATAAAATCCAGTCCTGCCCTCAAGGAGCTTACGTTCTGTTGGTGGGAAAAACCAAGACAACACGTGCATGTATAAGTCAGTACAAAATACATTTTTAGTAGCCAAGAGCATCAGGAAAGGCCTCATGGAGGAAGAGGCCTTTGAGCTGAGCTTTGAAGGAAACTATTGATTTTAAGGAGCAGAGGGAAAGAGAGCTCACCACAGGCATGGGCCTTGTGTCTGGTCAATCAAGGGGAAGTTCTTCTGTGTGGCATTCAAGGTCCTCCATATTTTGGTTCTTCCTCATTTACTACAACTTTCTGGTGTGGGCCTTCCCTGCTATTTTGAGATTGTCCCATGTACCTTTTTATTTCCATCACATAAGTGCTTTTCTTTCTTCCCCTTTCTTTCCTCAGTGGCCCTTAGAACGTAGACTCTGGGTTCTTAAAGCTAGGCCCTAGGCCACTTAGCATTTGGCCATCATTTTTCTCTCCTTTAGAGCATCTGTGCTCTCCAGGAATGTGAGAATTCTTTCCAGATCACAGCCCGTCCGTTCATGTCTCTTGTGCTGCATGAATCTTCAGCAGATCCTTCATAGATATCTACCCAGAAGACTAGAGGCTTTTGCCTGGTTCCTTTTTTGATTCCATAGCTACCAGCAACTAGCTTGGGGGATGGCTATCTGATCAGTTCCCTCACGGTTGTTGTCTGACTCCAGGCCATTGCTTGTGTCCACACTGTGGTCTGCTTGTGCTTACCCTATCTGTTCTTCCACTGAGTGAAGAGGTCAGAGGGGAGGTGGGGGGCTGGGGGGATAGGAGGTAGAAAATAGGGTTTGGCCCCTTACTGGAGGTGAGGAAGGAGAGGAAGGAGTGAGAATAACAGAGGGTGGGAAATAGGAAGAATGGTGGGGTTCTTGACAGAAATAGGGAAGTTAGTTAATAGACACTTGCTAGGGAGCCTCTTTGTGCCACTGAACTCTAGAAGTTTGGAAGCGGGGTGGGTTTTGGTGTAGGGGGCAGGGAGGAAAGAAAGAATATTCGGTGTTAGAGATGTGGTCAGGGATGGAGTGTGTTCTGGGGGTGGGAAAGGAGGTAACTCGTCCTTCATGTGCATAAGGGAATGGAAGAGTGGGACAGGAGAGGTGGAGAATGAAGGAAAGAATCTTCATGATGGAATGGGGGTCCCCAAGGACAGGCTGGAAGAGGAGAGGACAGGACAGGAGGGATGGGGAAAGGGTAGGACTGAGCTGAACAGGGATGAGATACCAGGAGAAAAGAGTTTTAGGGGTAGGAGATTGTTACCTTAGCAGACAAATAGGAATTTGTTTTGCTAAATTTGTTTTGGTAAACCAGCAAAAATCTTTGAAAATATCAAGAAATTCAGTTTAGCTGTTGGGGAACAGGGTGATTGAATGAGTTTATATTTGATTCTTTCTTTAAAATATATATCTCAGTGAAACAGACAATATTGCATTACTTTTTTTTTTTTTTATGATTTTTTTTTTTTTTTAAAGCAATTGGGGTTAAGTAACTTGCTCAAGGTTACACGGCTAGTCATTTGATTTATGCGTGGGTGCTCATTTTCTGAGGCCGGGTCTGATCTCGGGTCATCCAAACTCCGAGGCCGGCGCTCTTACTCACTGCGCCACCTAGCCGCCCCTTTAGGGCATTTGGGGTTAAGTAACTTGCCCAAGGTCACACGGCTAGGTTTTTGTTTGTGCGGATTAAGTGTCGGAGGCCGGCTCCGAACTCAGGTCCTTCTGATTCCAGGGCCGGCGCTCTATTCACTGCGCCACCTAGCCGCCCTGCATTACTTTTTAATAATGCTATGCTTTCCTCCCAATTAGGAACACATCCCTACTGTCACCATCCTGTGTAATCCAGGTCTAAGAGTTCGTCACTGGAAAGAGATGTCAGAAATTGCAGGATTTGATTTAACTCCGGATTCAGGGACCACCCTGAGAAAAGTAATAAAGCTAAACCTTGAACCCTTCCTGGAAAAATTCGAAGTCATCAGTGCTGGCGCAAGCAAGGTAAGCAGGAAAGGTATCAAACATGAGAGCCCAGGGTGGGTGGCATCGCTGTCCCCGTGGTGTCTTTGGTGGGGTATGGGGGAGCAGTTGTCGCTGGCTAGAGACTGAGCTATCAGCAATATAAATAAAGATGTATAACACTACTGCTTTGTGTTTGGGGCAATAGCTGGGTGGTACAGTGGGTAGAGTCAGGAAGACCTGAGTTTGCACAGTGCCACTTGGCATTCTGGCCAAGTTATTTAACCTCTCTCCACTTTATCTAAAAACAAAAAAAGGTCATAATAGTGCCTACCTCATCAGGGTGCTATAAGGATTAAATGAGACCTGTTTGTAAGGTGCTTTGAAAACCGTAGTATGTTCTATGCATGTTGGATAGGGGCGTAGCTTCCTCTAAGTCTCCTTTATAAATGAGGAAGCTGGACCAGATGGTGTCTGAGTTCCTTTCTAGAGCAACCTTTCGATTGTCTGGTGACCTCCCTCATCATATAAATGGGGAAATGGGGGCCCAGAGAAGGTTAAATGATTTTCTCAGGGTCATGTAAATAGCTGACTGACTGGCTGAACCAAGATAAGAACTTGGGTCCTCTGCTCCAGAGAGAAAAAGCTGTACCTTGACTACACCCTATCTCCCTAGGAATTCTCCTTAGAGAAAGCCATGCACGTCATGATGAACACATGGGATGACATCGCTTTTCATGTTAGTCCATATCGAGAGACTGGAGTCAGCATCCTCTCTGCTGTGGATGAGATTCAGGCCATCCTGGACGATCAGATCATCAAGACCCAGACCATGAGAGGCTCGCCCTTCATCAAGCCGTTTGAAAAAGAGATCAAGGTGGAGTTGATGGGGCTTCTGGCCTGGCCATTCCTCTCTCTCTTGTTTTTCCATTTCATTTCATTTTTGTTTCTACAGCTCTGTATTGAACGCCCCTAATTCCCAAATTTATTCTTTAAAATTTGGATATCTAAAAAAATGCACAAGTATGTTTTTGTTTTGATACAGCAAATAGCTCCCAAACAATCACCCTTATAAGCCTGTCTGTGTGGCCTGAAGATGCCTGAGCAAAATCATCTCATCACGTGTCACTTTTCACTGTTGTAACTGAGGAATTAGTAACAGAAAGGAAGGATGGGCCTTTTATCTTTGATGATTGTGTGGTATTGGCTTTGGCCATTGCATTAAAAATATGTGTTTGTATATATATTTCCATACACACATATGCATTTATATATGTACATGCATGTATATGTTTCTGTTCTTTTGACTCTGCTTTGCATTGTCTCACCTCATACAAGCCTTCCCATGCTTCTCTGAGCTCATTAACATATTAACAACACCTGTTCCTGCTCATCTGGCCCTGTTTGCTGTGATGATATTGACTCCCTGGTGCAAGGGGGGTAGCATACTGCCACCTCCTCACACCCCACCTCTCACTACTTAGATGCGGAGAAACTCTGAGGGCAGAAGAAGATGTCCAAAGTCACACAGCCAGGATGTGGCAGTACCAGGGTTTCAGTCCAGACTGGAGTCTTGAGAAGCAGGACTCTTTAGCCTTGGATGGCAGTTTATTGTCTCCCATGGCAAACCCCATTTTAAGAAATGTATAAGTTAGGGGGCGGCTAAGTGGCACAGTGAATAGAGCACTGGCCCTGGAGTTGGGGGGAACTGAGTTCAAATCCGGCCTCAGACACTTAACACAAAAACTAGCCATGTAACCTTAGGCAAGTCACTTAACCCCAATTGCCCTCCAAAAAGCAAAAAAAAAAAAAAAAAAAGAAATGTATAAGTTAGAACCAGTGAAAGCTACCCAAACCATCATGGTTATTAGTATACTTCAGAAGCTACAAAAACTCTTTCTCTGGGTTGAAAACTCCCTCACCCAGGCTATATTCTAATGTGCCTGGGAAGGCTGACAACTCTCCTACCTAGCTGGTCATAACAGGAATGGGCATTTAGATGGAGATTTAACAGAGCATTTCATGCCTCCCAACAACCCTGTGGGACACATGCCTTAGATAGGATTATCCCTCTTTTACTGATGAGGCAAATGAGTCTCATAGAAGTTCCCGGGTTTTCATCATCTCTCCATAATTGGAAACTCTGATTATTTGAAGGCCTGGGAGGACCGTTTGATTCGAATTCAAGAAACCATTGATGAGTGGCTGAAAGTACAAGTTCAGTGGCTGTACCTGGAGCCCATCTTCTGCTCCGAGGACATCATGCAGCAGATGCCCGAGGAAGGGCGACAGTTCCAGACGGTGGACAGACACTGGAGGGATGTCATGAAGTACTGTACCAAAGACCCAAAGGTGAAGGGACTGAGGGCTGCCCGTAGTGGCTCTGAACAGTAAAGGGTGCTCTCAACCCTCCTCCATATGTGAGGTGCATCAGTCACTATTGCCAATATGTAGGCCACCTGACAGGTGAATGATTACGTACAAGAAAATCCATGTAGGGTAGATTGGAGGTAGGCACTGGGGTGGGGGCATCCAGGGGAGACCAGAAACACCTTTTGCAGAAGGTAGGATTACAGAAGGTGAATGTTGAAGGAAACCAGAAGCAGAGATGAAGAAGAGAGCCCTTCTAGGCATGGGGGACAGCTGGTGACAGGGCATGGTGCTAGCAGTGGCCACTGTCACTGGATCACAGAGTACATGGGCATGAGTAAGTGTCAGACAGGGAGCTGGGTGGCTCAGTGGATAGAGCCTGGAGTCAGGAAGATCTGAATTAAAATCCAGTCTCAAATACTTAATACCAGTGTAAGGATTGGGCAAGTCACTTAACTTCTGTTTGCCTTAATTCACTGAAGAAGGAAATGGCAAACCATGCCTCTATCTCTGCCAAACCAACAAACAAAAACCCAGCCCATGGAAAGCATTGTCGTGGGGTGGTCCAGGCATTCTCTCTGGGCTGCACCCTAAGCTCTCTGTGCTTCTTAGAAGTGGTCAGCCACCTGTGCCCCCAACTCTGCCTCTCTCTGGGCTATCGGGCCAGTGTGGATTTTGGAGCCAAGGGGACAGTCTTGTTGGAGGAACAGCCAGGAGGCCTGGGAGTCTCTGGATCACAGAGAGCCTGTCTGGGGAGTGAGGTGTAGGAAGGCTGGAAAGGGAGGAGGGGGCTAGGTTGTAAAGGGCTCTGAATGCCAAGCAGAGCATTTTGTGTTTGATTCTGGAGGCGGCAGGGAGCCCCTGGAGTTTGCTGTATAGGTGGGAGTTCCTGACTGATGAGATCACAGATGAACCTTTTCCATTTCCTGTATCTGACAACAGGCCTGTCTTCTTTCAGGTCCTTGCCGCCACATCTTTGACTGGCTTGCTGGAGAAGCTGCAGAACTGTAATGACCTTCTGGATAGAATCATGAAAGGCCTGAATGCCTACCTGGAGAAGAAGCGTCTTTTCTTCCCCCGGTACGCTGGCTGGGCTTGGGGGAGGGCTAGAACCATTCCTGATGTCCCTTGCCCCTGACTAAAGCCTCTGTCCTTCCCTGCCCCACCCTAGTTTCTTCTTCTTATCCAACGATGAGATGCTTGAGATCCTGTCAGAGACCAAGGACCCGCTCCGGGTGCAGCCACACCTGAAGAAGTGCTTTGAGGGTATTGCCAAGCTGGAGTTCCTGCCCAACCTGGACATCAGGTCCATGTACAGCACGGAGGGCGAGCGGGTGGAGCTCATCTCCCTCATCTCCACTGCCGAGGCCCGTGGGGCCGTGGAGAAGTGGCTCATCCAGGTGGAGGACCTGATGCTGAAGAGCATCCACCAAGTTATTGCCTTGGCCTGGCTGGTGCGTGGCCTCACCTTGGGGCAGGGCAGGGAGCAGTTGCTAGGTGCCTGCTATGGGCTGGCTGCTGAGTGGTGAAGGCCAGTTTTTAATAACCCTTAGGAAATCATGCTCATCAGAGTTTGGGGTCATTTCAGTTATAGTAAAGTGACATTGTCTGCTAGAGAGAGAAGTGCCCTGGGGGCCAGGAAGTCCTGCCTGTGGCATTTAGAGCCCCAGGGAACTCTCTGCAGCCTGGGAGGAGCAGGTCTGTGTTGGTATTAAGGCCTGCTGGTTTCCCCTTTACCACATCTCTGTCTTCTGATGCTGCCATTCCCTGATGCAGGCTCTCCTCACCTCCCACCTGAACTATTGCCAGGCCCTACTAATGGTTGGGCCTGGCTCTTGGCTCTCCCTGCTTCAGTCCATCCTCCAAAGTGATTGTCCTAGAGTGCAGGTCCAATTGTATCACTGACCCCTAATCAATAAACTCCAGTGGCTCCTTCCCTATTGCCTCCAGAATCCAATACAAAGTAATCTACTGCTTGGCATTCAAAGCCTTCATAACCTTGCCTCTCCCCACCTCCAGCTTTCCAGTTTTCTTTTAATTCTTTTTTTTTTTTTTTTTGCTTTTTGGAGGGCAATTGGGGTTAAGTAACTTGCCCAAGGTCACATGGCTAGGTTTTTGTTTATGTGTGTTAAGTGTCAGAGGCTGGAACCGAACTAAGGTCCTTCTGACTCCAGGGCCAGCACTCTACTCACTGCGCCACCTAGCCGCCCCTCCAGTTTTCTTATACTTTATACTTCCCTTGCCAACGCATTCTTTCATCCAGTGACACTGGACTCCTGGTTGTTCCATGGACAAGACCCTCCATCTCTTCTCTCTGGACATTTTCTCTTGGTGTTCCCTGTGCCTGGAATGCTCTCCCTTCTTATCTCTGGCCCCTGGCTGTTCTGGCTTCTTCTAAGTCCTAACCAAAATCCAGTCTTCTATAGGAAGCCTTTGCCAACTGCACTTAGTTCTAGTGCCTTCCCTCTCTTAATGATCTCTTTGTCTTCTGTATAAAACTTGTTTGTGTGTCTTTATCTACTTGTCATTCTCGTTGGATTGTGAGCCCCTGGAGGGCAAGGGCTGTCTTTTGCCTCTTTTTATCCCCAGAACTTCGCACTGTGCCTGGCAGACAGTAGACACTTAATGTATATTTATCTATTGCCTGACTATCAGAGGGAGAACCTTCCCTGACAGTTCCCTTTGCCAGTGAAATTACAGGTCTGGTTCTTCTCCATGCTGCATCCCTCCTCCACCCTCCCCTTGGATAACACCAGCAGCACCAGTGACCTTTATATTGTGCCTCAGTTTACAGAGAGCACTCTCCTGAGCCTCATGCCAGCCCTGGGAGCTGGATGGACATTGTTTTATAGTTTTCCTAATGATGCATCATTTTCCTTTGTGTGTGGGCACACATTTTATTTTATTTTATTTTGGGGGGGTGGCACACATTTTAAAACACTGAGAATCTTTTTTTAATTCCTTTATATATTTCTCATCAAAATTCTTATTGTTTGTATCATCAAAATTAAGAAAAATTAGGGATACGTTATATACATCTGTTTTCAATTATCAAGCATTTCTTTTTTTCCCCTCCTACCTCTTACCACCCCCTTCATCCTGCTGGAAAAAGAAAACTGACTCCTTATCCAAATAAGAGTAGAGAAGCAAAGCCAATCCCCTTATTGACCCTGGCCAAATATGTCTCATTTTGCATCATTAAGTCAGGAGGCAGGATGCCTTTTATGTGGACGTAACCCTTCCCAACAGATACTTGATGCTTGAATAACTCCCATGTCCAAAGTATATCTCCCCCAATTTATCTCTCATTCTCAGAAAGGAGGGTCATTCCATTTTGACGGGATGGTCTAGGCGTTGACCATTGAGAGTGACTAGAATTAGTCCCTCCTTCTTTGTGGGGCATCTTCCCCTAGAGAATTTGAGTTCATGGGAATGCTTCCTCTGTCCTTTGTAAAGCCCCTCCCTGAGAATCAAGGGGGTGCATTGGACAAGATCCAGCTTTTCTATGTATCACAAAGTAGGAGAGAGGAGGGTCACTTCTTCCCTAGGTTCCCATCTTTTTTACTTACATTCTATGCAGTGGTTTCTTCACAGGAACACAAGGTAAAGTACTTTATTGTCAACCAAATGCTCAGTGGTAGAGATAGAAACTAGTGATTTCACTGGTATCAGGACCTCCCTGGTGAGCAAACTCTTTGTATCAGTGCAGGCTGGTTTAGAAGTTGCCCAGAACAGGGTTAAATTCATTGACTTGCCCCTAATAGCCAGTTTGTGTCAGAATCGGGACTTAAACCCGGGTTGTCCTGCCTCTGAGGCCAGCTCTCTGGCCATTCTGCCGTGTTGTTTCTCAGTGACAGATTTAGCAATAGCAGAGATACTGACTGCTGTGTGTTCTTTCACTCAACTTTTCAGCCTCTTCTTTTTTTGTTAGATTAAGTCTCTGAACTATTAGTGACATTTTGGACGGCTTGTTTGAGGATAAAGAATGAAAACGAACTATGCTTTCATTTTTCAGGCCTATCCACAGTCAGAAAGAAAAGACTGGGTACGAGAATGGCCTGGCCAGGTGGTACTTTGTGTCTCCCAAATGTACTGGACGAGTCAGACTCAAGAAAGTATAAGTGGTGGAACAGAGGTAAAGTCCTTGGGGAAACTGAAAATGGCAGTTTCTTTTTGATTTCTTGTTGTTTTTTTCCCCACTCCCAGAGAGTGCCATTTTGTGCCTTTGTGACATAGATTTGCTTCTTTGAAAATCCTGCTCATTGCTGGAAGGCAATGCTGAGGCCTTGGAAGTCGTGCCAGGGGAGGGCATGCTCTAGCAGGGTCCACCAGACTGGCAAGGCCTTGTGTCTGCTGGCTGAGGACTAGCCTTGGCTCAATACCAAGATTCTGTTCACAAGCAGGTCAGCCATGGCGTGGTGAATTCTTTGATCATGATGACCCCCAAGAAATTATCTCAACAGGCAGAAAATGATTGGTTTACAATTTGGGGATCACATAAAAATTAACTATCCCCTTAATAGGAGAAAGGTAAAAAAGGCAAGTAAATCAGAGGAAAGGACAAAGACCAAAAGAAGACTGTGTATAATGGCAACTTCAACCTGGCCTATTCATTGGTATACTGATGCTAAAAAAATGGGAAACAGATACAGGAAAAGGCATTTTTCTTTGTGAGGCCACAAGAACCCAGGAATTATCTCAGTAAACACTCATTTGATCACCTTGCCTAACGGAGAGATATGACAGGCATTGCTAAAATTGGTTTGAAATAGAAAACTTTGTAAAATGTTACAGAGAAGGGACAGATTTGAGCAGTGCTGAATTGGGCCTTGGGTTGAATAGGACAGGGAGCAAGCTGGATCTCATTTGCAAAATGGAGCAACGTTTCCAAAAACGTCATGCTTCTCCTTGATGCAGAACATCTCCTTTTAATGGCAGGGATCTTTTGGAACACCTGGTGGCGATGGGTCATAGAATATTGCAATTGCCTAGAATCAAATTGTAGGTGATTCAAAGGGTAACTGAGATAACTAACACCTGGTGGGCAAAAGAAGGCTCCAAAGAGTGTATTACCAGTGACAGGTTGACTTCCAGAAGTGGGATAAAAAATATCATACGGGAAACATAGAATTAGAAAAGGAAGTGGGGGCTGGTCAGGTGGTGAGAATGAGGAGTACTACCTGGGGGCCCAAGCACAGTGAATCAAGTCTCTGTGTAGACTTGTCAGAAGACAGATTCACAATGGATGTGGTGTGTCTGGGAACATCACTGTTCATTGATGAGATCATAGATGTGTTAAAGGACCAAAGGATGGAGGCATGTAGATTACAACCCTCCATATTTCTGCTGGCCATGGGCTGCATTGGACGAAGAATTCACCACCAAAAGGCCAGTGATATAAAAGATGTGATTAAAGAAAGGTGGGATCAAAAAAATGATCTGATTGAATGTTGAGAGTGAGAGGTGACTGTTGGAAAGCTAATGTGCTTCAGTGGTATAACTGATATGCCATGAGAAAAATCAATAAGGGTCCCCAGGGTACATTGAGTGAACCCCCAGCCCCCACCTGCCCATCCATGTACAACTTACAGGAGGCCATGGCCAAGAGTTGTAGGGATGAGTGGTGATCTTCATCATTGTAAAGTATAACCACATCAGTGAGATCACAGATAAATTTGAATATTAATTTTGCTGCTGTATTTTGATTTAGATCCACTGGAATACACACACACATATTTCTCTCTCTCTCTCTCTCTCTCTCTCTCTCTCTCTCTCTCTCTCTCTCTCTCTCCCTCTCTTTCTTTTGCTTTTTGGAGAGGGCAAGGTAGGGCAGTTGGGGTTAAGTGGCTTGCCCAAGGTCACACGACTAGTTTTGAGTTAAGTGTCTGAGGCCACATTTGAACTCAGGCCCTCCTGACTCCAGGGCCAGTGCTCTATTCACTGCACCACCTTGCCACCTATTTGTGTATTTTAGTATTTCTGCTTGCCATTTGAAAACATGGTGCCAAGGAGCTAAT
This sequence comes from Gymnobelideus leadbeateri, assembly GCA_011680675.1. Taxonomy (NCBI): domain Eukaryota; kingdom Metazoa; phylum Chordata; class Mammalia; order Diprotodontia; family Petauridae; genus Gymnobelideus; species Gymnobelideus leadbeateri. The sequence goes on from WOXC01004713.1 coordinate 1,519,631, forward strand.
GCCTGGAAAGTGCTTTCCTAAAATATGTATAAATATTAAATTACCCCCGCCAGCTTATTATTTATATTTTGTCAGGTCTACGGACAAAATGATTACTTTCTGTGTCCCTCCTTTTTAGAACTGATTTTTTAAAAAGTGGTCTGAATAAAATGGTGACTGTTGAATGTTTCGAAACAAAGCACATTCACATCGGGCGTTTTCTTTGGCAGGGCTTAAAGGTATACTACAACAACCTTCAACTTCAGCTCAATGACATCGTGAATCTGGTCCGAGGGAAGCTGTCGAAACAGACCAGGATCACTCTGGGGGCTTTGGTCACTATTGATGTGCATGCCCGGGATGTCGTCATGGAGATGATTGAAGGGCGTAAGGGACTTATTTTCTTATATCTTCGTGAACAGATGAGGAGAGCATGTCATTATGAGCTGTGAGATTGGCCTGTGTGGCCGCAGACTGTTCGCTAAATTCTTTTTGGACTTCAGTGTTCAGATTTGTAAAATAAAGGGCCGCTAAGATCCTTCCCAACTTGCATTGTAGGAGCCTTCAAGGACTATTTTTCCTCTTTCAAAATAATTTCCTTTAATTTATAACTTGAGCAACTTAAAAAAAAAAACTTCATACAACGCTCTAGAATATTAAAATATTGTTTTTGAGGGATTTTTTCCTTCTCTCATTTTCACTATGGTCTTTCTAGAGGTCTCACATGATACAGATTTCCTGTGGCTTGCTCAACTACGATATTACTGGGAACGGGAGAATGTCCGGGTTCGAATCATTAACTGCAATGTCAAATACGCCTATGAGTACCTGGGCAACTCACCTCGTCTTGTCATCACTCCTCTAACTGACAGATGCTACCGGACTTTGGTAAGAATCTCCATCCACTCCCTTAGCAAATGAAGATGAACAAGTATTGCTATTGAACTCAGCCTTAAAACCTACGTGTGGGGCGTGATCATGTAATAACCTTTATGTATGTCTCATGGAAATTAAAGGTTAAGTGCTTCCTCCTTCATGAGACCTCTCATGCCCCCTCATCCCACTCCATGGTGTCCCCTCCTGAAATTAACTATTTGATGTTCTATATTTATCAATCTGTTTACATGGTGGGTCTCTTCTACTTTCCCCATCACCCCCAAAAGCTGTAAGTCCCTTAAGAATAGGGACTGTGTTTGTCTCTGTGTCTCCAGTGCCTAGTGTGGTCCT
>WOXC01004714.1:0-13350 GCA_011680675.1 Gymnobelideus leadbeateri
GTTGTACACACAGTTCCTTCAACCCTCAACATCTTAAGTCAGACTGCTAAAAGTTTCCTTTTACTCTTTTAGCAAAAGTGCTTTATAACTGCCTATATTGGTTTCAATGGGTGAAAACCCAAGGATGCCATTTCCAACAAAAGAAGACCAAGCAATAGAGATGTAATGGATGTTTTTAAGAACTCTAGCTAAGAGAATCTTTCCCAGAAAAGAAATTACATGTAATGCCTGTTATTGTACAATTATGGTCAGATATACCTTTCTACCAAACATGGTCAGAATAGGCTAACTGGAAAAAAGTGAAAACCTGAATTTCTCAGAAGTCCTTTAAAATACCAGAATTCTAAGCACTGTTGTACACCCAGTTCCTTGCACCCTCAACATCTTAAGTCAGACTGCTGAAAGTTTCCTTTTACTCTTTTAGCAAAAGTGCTTTATAACTGCCTACATTGGTTTCAATGGGTGAAATCCTAAGGATGCCATTTTCAACAAAAGAAGACCAAGCAATAGAGATGTAATGGCTGTTTTTAAGACCTCTAGCTAAGAGAATATTTCCCAGAAAAGAAGTTACATGGAATGCCTATTTCTATAGAATTATGGTGATATATACCTTCTCTACCAAACATGCTCAGAATAGGCATTCTGAAAAAAAGTGAATACATGAATTTCTCAGAATTCCTTTGAAATACTAGAATTCTAACCACTATTGTACACAAAGTTCCTTCAACTCTCCACATGTTTAGTCCGACTGCTGAAGGTTTGCTTTCAGTCTTTTAGCAAAAGTGCTTTATACATGCCTTCCTTAGCTTCAATTGGTGAAAAACATTAGGATGCCATTTCCAACAAACGAAGACCAAGCAATAGAGATTTAATGGATGTTTTAAAGAACTCTAGTTAAGAGAATCTTTCCCAGAAAAGATGTTACATGTAATGCCTGTTTCTATAGAGTTATGGTCAGATATACCTTCTTTACCAAACATGCTCAGAATAGGCATTCTGAAAAAAAGGTGAATACATGAATTTCTCAGACGTCCTTTGAAATAGTAGAATTCTAACCACTATTGTAGACAAAGTTCCTTCAACTCTCCACATCTTTAGTCAGACTGCTGAAGGTTTGCTTTTACTGTTTTAGCAAAACTGCTTTATACCTGCCTACATTGGTTTCAATGGGTGATATCTTAATGATATCATTTCTATGAAAAGAAGAACAAGCAATAGAGATGTAATGCCTGCTTTTAAGACCTCTAGCTAAGAGAAGCTTTCCTAGAAAATATGTTACATCTAATGTCTTTTTCTATATAGTTATGCTCAGATATACCTTTCTACCAAATATGCTCAGAATAGGCTAACTGAAAAAGGGTGAAAACCTGAATTTCTCAGAAGTCCTTTAAAATACTAGAATTCTCAGCATTGTTCTACACACAGTTCCTTCAACCCTCCACATCTTAAGTCAGACTGCTGAATGTTTGCTTTTACTGCTTTACCAAAAGTGCTTTATACCTGCTTACATTGGTTTCAAAGGGTGAAAACCTTAGGATGCCATTTCTGACAAAAGAAGGCCAAGCAATAGAGATGTAATGTTTGTTTTTAAGAACTCTAGCTAAGAAAATCTTTCCCAGAAAAGATGTTACATGTAATGCTTGTTTGATATAGAGTTAATAATAGAATACCTATCTCTACCAAACATGTAAATCGCTAACTGAAAAAAAAGGTGAAAAACTGAATTTCTCAAAGTCTTTAAAATATAAAATTTAAGAACTGTTATCACACAAAGTTCTTCAACTCTCCACAACTTTAGTCAGACTCTTGAAGGTTTGCTTTTACTGTTTTAGCAAAGGTGCTTTATACCTGCCTACTTTGGTTTCAATGGGTGAAAATTTAAGGATGCCATTTCCAACAAAAGAATACCAAACAACAGAGATGTAATGGCTGCTTTTAAGACCTCTAGCTAAGAGAATCTTTCCCAGAAAAGAAGTTACATGTAATGCATTTTTATAGAATTATGGTCTACAATCTACCAACATACTCAAGTCATTAAAAAAGGTGAATACATGAATTTCTCAGAATTCCTTTAAAATACTAGAATTCTAAGCACTGTTGTACACACAGTTCCTTCAACTCTCCACCTCTTTAGTTAGACTGCTAAAGGTTTGCTTTTACTCTTGTAGCAAAAGTGCTTTATAACTGCCTATATTGGTTTCAATGGGTGAAAACCACAGGATGCCATTTGCAAGAAAAGAATACCAAACAATAGAAATGTAATGGCTCTTTTTAAGACATCTAGCTAAGAGAATCTTTCCCAGAAAATAAGTTACATGTAATGCCTGTTATTGTCGGGATATGGTCAGATATACCTTTCTACCAAACATGGTCAGAATAGGCTAACTGAAAAAAAGGTGAAAACCTGAATTTCTCAGAAGTCCTTTAAAATACAAGAATTCTAAGCACTGTTGTACACACAGTTCCTTCCACCCTCAACATCTTAAGTCAGACTGCTGAAAGTTTCCTTTTACTCTTTTAGTAAAAGTGTTTTATAACTGCCTACATTGGGTACTGCCTACAAAGGGTGAAAACTTAAAGATGCCATTTCCAACAAAGAAGACCAAGCAATAGAGATGTAATGGCTGTTTTTAAGACATCTAGTGAAGAGAAAATTTCCCAGAGAAGAAGTTATATGTAATGCCTGTTTCTATAAAATTATGGTCATATATACCTTCTCTACCAAACATGCTCAGAATAGGCATTCTGAAAAAAAGGTGAATACATGAATTTCTCAGAAGTCCTTTGAATTACTAGAATTCTAAGCACTGTTGTACACACAGTTCCTTCAACTCTCCACATCTTTAATCCGACTGCTGAAGGTTTGCTTTTAGTCTTTTAGCAAAAGTGCTTTATACCTGCCTTCCTTAGCTTCAATTGGTGAAAAACATTAGGATGCCATTTCCAACAAACGAAGACCAAGCAATAGAGACTTAATGGATGTTTTAAAGAACTCTAGTTAAGAGCATCTTTCCCAGAAAAGATGTTACATGTAATGCCTGTTTCTATAGAGTTATGGCCAGATATACGTTCTCTACCAAACATGCTCAGAATAGGCTAACTGAAAAAAAAGGTGAAAACCTGAATTTCTCAGAAGTCCTTTAAAATACAAGATTTCTAAGGACTGTTGTACACAAATTATCTTCAACTCTCCATAACTTTAGTCACACTGCGGAATCTTTGCTTTTACTGTTTTAGCAAGGTGCTTTATACCTGCCTACTTTGGTTTCAATGGGTGAAAATTTAAGGATGCCATTTCCAACAAAAGAATACCAAACAATAGAGATGTAATGGCTGATTTTAAGACCTCTATCTAAGAGAATCTTTCCCAGAAAAGAAGTTACATGTAATGCCTGCTTATATAGAGTTATGGCCAGATATACCTTTCTACCAAACATGCTCAGAATAGGCTAACTGAAAAAAAAGGTGAAAACCTGAATTTCTCAGAAGTCCTTTAAAATACAAGAATTCTAAGGACTGTTGTACACAAATTATCTTCAACTCTCCATAACTTTAGTCACACTGCGGAATCTTTGCTTTTACTGTTTTAGCAAAGGTGCTTTATACCTGCCTAGTTGGTTTCAATGGGTGAAAATTTAAGGATGCCATTTCCAACAAAAGAATACCAAACAATAGAAATGTAATGGCTCTTTTTAAGACCTCTAGCTAATAGAATCTTTCCCAGAAAAGATGTTACATGTAATGCCTGTTATTGTCGAGATATGGTCAGATATACCTTTCTACCAAATATGCCCACAATAGGCTAACTGAAAAAAGGTGAAAACCTGAATTTCTCAGAAGTCCTTTAAAATACTAGAATTCTCAGCATTGTTCTACACACAGTTCCTTTAACCCTCAACATCTAAAGTCAGAATGCTGAAGGTTTGCTTTTACTGTTTTAGCAAAAGTGATTTATACCTGCCTACATTGGTTTCAATGGGTGAAAACCTTAGGATGATATATCTGACAAAAGAAGGCCAAGCAATAGAGATATAATGGTTGTTTTTAAGAAATCTAGCTAAGAAAATCTTTCCCAGAAAAGATGTTACATGTAATGCTTGTTTCTATAGAGTTATGGTCAGATATACCTTCTCTACCAAAGATGCTCAGAATACGCTAACTGAAAAAAAGGTGAAAACCTGAATTTCTCAGAAGTCCTTTAAAATACAGGAATTCTACGGACTGTAGTACACAAAGTTCCTTCAACTCTCCACAACTTTAGTCAGACTGCTGAAGGTTTGTTTTTACTGTTTTAGCAAAAGTGCTTTATAAGTGCCTATATTGGTTTCAATGGGTGAAAACCTAAGGATGCCATTTCCAACAAAAGAAGACGAAGGAATAGAGATGTAATGTCTGTTTTTAAGATATCTAGTGAAGAGAATATTTCCCAGAAAATAAGTTACATGTAATGCCTGTTATTGTCGAGATATGGTCAGATATACCTTTCTACCAAACATGCTCAGAATAGGCTAATTGAAAAAAAAAGGTGAAAACCTGAATTTCTCAGAAGTCCTTTAAAATACTAGAATTCTAAGCACTGTTGTACACCCAGTTCCTTCCACTCTCAACATCGTTATTCATGCTGCTGAAGGTTTGCTTTTAATGTTTTAGCAAAAGTGCTTTATACCTGCCTACATTGGTTTCAATGGGTGAAAACTTTAGGATACCATTTCCGACACAACAAGGCCAAGCAATAGAGATGTAATGGCTGTTTTTAAGACCTCTAGATAAGAGAATCTTTCCCAGAAAAGATGTTACATGTAATGCGTGTTTTTATAGAATTATGGTCAGATATACCTTCTCTACCAAACATGCTCAGAATCGGCATTCTGAAAAAAAGGTGAATACATGAATTTCTCAGAAGTCCTTTGAAATACAGGAATTCTAAGCACTATTGTACACACAGCTCCTTCAACCCTCAACATCTTAAGCTAGACTACCGAAAGTTTGCTTTTATTGTTTTAGCAAAAGTGCTTTATACCTGCCTACATTGGTTTCAATGGGTGAAACACTAAGGATGCCATTTCCAACAAAAGAAGACCAAGCAATAGAGATGTAAAGGCTGTTTTTAAGACCTCTAGCGAAGAGAATCTTTCCCAGAAAAGAAGTTACATGTAATGCCTGTTATTTTCGAGATATTGTCAGATATAGCTTTCTACCCAACATGCCCAGAATTGGCTAACTGAAGAAAATGTGAAAACCTGAATTTCTCAGAAGTCCTTTAAAATACAAGAATTCTAAGCACTGTTGTACACAGAGTTCCTTCAGCCCTCAACATCTTACGTCAGACTACTAAAGGTTTGCTTTTACTCTTTTAGCAAAAGTGCTTTATATCTGCCTACATTGTTTTCAATGGGTGAAAACCTAAGGAAGCCATTTCGAACAAAAGAAGACCAAGCTATAGAGATGTAATGGCTATTTTTAAGACCTCTAGCGAAGAGAATTTTTCCCAGAAAAGAATTTACATGTAACGCCTGTTTCTATAGAATTATGGTCATATATACCTTCTCTACCAAACATGCTCAGAATAGGCATTCTGAAAAAAAGGTGAATACATGAATTTCTCAGAATTCCTTTGAAATACTAGAATTCTAAGCACTGTTGTACACACAATTCCTTCAACTCTCCATAACTTTAGTCACACTGCGGAATCTTTGCTCTTACTGTTTTAGCAAATTTGCTTTATACCTGCCTACATTGGTTTCAATTGGAGAAAACCTTAGGATGCCATTTCTGACAAAAGAAGGCCAAGCAATAGAGATGTAATGTTTGTTTTTAAGAACTCTAGCTAAGAGAATCTTTCCCAGAAATAAGTTACATGTAATGCCTGTTTCTATAGAAATATCGTCATATATACCTTCTCTACCAAACATGCTCAGAATACGCTAACTGAAAAAAAGGTGAAAACCTGAATTTCTCAGAAGTCCTTTAAAATACAGGAATTCTACGGACTGTAGTACACAAAGTTCCTTCAACTCTCCACAACTTTAGTCAGACTGCTGAAGGTTTGCTTTTACTGTTTTAGCAAAAGTGCTTTAAAAGTGCCTATATTGTTTTCAATGGGTGAAAACCTAAGGATGCCATTTCCAACAAAAGAAGACGAAGGAATAGAGATGTAATGTCTGTTTTTAAGATATCTAGTGAAGAGAATATTTCCCAGAAAATAAGTTACATGTAATGCCTGTTATTGTCGAGATATGGTCAGATATACCTTTCTACCAAACATGCTCAGAATAGGCTAATTGAAAAAAAAAGGTGAAAACCTGAATTTCTCAGAAGTCCTTTAAAATACTAGAATTCTAAGCACTGTTGTACACCCAGTTCCTTCCACTCTCAACATCGTTATTCATACTGCTGAAGGTTTGCTTTTAATGTTTTAGCAAAAGTGCTTTATACCTGCCTACATTGGTTTCAATGGGTGAAAACTTTAGGATGCCATTTCCGACACAACAAGGCCAAGCAATAGAGATGTAATGGCTGTTTTTAAGACCTCTAGATAAGAGAATCTTTCCCAGAAAAGATGTTACATGTAATGCCTGTTTTTATAGAATTATGGTCAGATATACCTTCTCTACCAAACATGCTCAGAATCGGCATTCTGAAAAAAAGGTGAATACATGAATTTCTCAGAAGTCCTTTGAAATACAGGAATTCTAAGCACTATTGTACACACAGTTCCTTCAACCCTCAACATCTTAAGCTAGACTACCGAAAGTTTGCTTTTATTCTTTTAGCAAAAGTGCTTTATAACTGCCTACATTGGTTTCAATGGGTGAAAACCTAAGGATGCCATTTCCAACAAAAGAAGACCAAGCAATAGAGATGTAATGGCTGCTTTTAAGACCTCTAGCTAAGAGAATCTTTCCCAGAAAAGATGTTACATGTAATGCCTGTTATTTTTGAGATATGGTCAGATACACCTTTCTACCAAACATGCTCAGAATAGGCTAACTGAAGAAAAGGTGAAAACCTGAATTTCTCAGAAGTCCTTTAAAATACAAGAATTCTAAGCACTGTTGTACACACAGTTCCTTCAACCCTCAACATCTTAAGTCAGACTACTAAAGGTTTGCTTTTACTCTTGTAGCAAAAGTGCTTTATATCTGCCTACATTGTTTTCAATGGGAGAAAACCTAAGGATGCCATTTCGAACAAAAGAAGACCAAGCAATAGAGATGTAATGGCTGTTTTTAAGACCTTTAGCTAAGAGAATCTTTCCCAGAAAAGAAGTTACATGTAATGCCTGTTCCTATAGAATTATGGTCATATATGCCTTCTCTACCAAACATGCTCAGAATAGGCATTCTGATAAAAAGGTGAATACATGAATTTCTCAGAATTCCTTTGAAATACTAGAATTCTAAGCACTGTTGTACACACAGTTCCTTCAACTCTCCACCTCTTTAGTCCGACTGCTGAAGGTTTGCTTTTACTCTTTTAGCAAAATTGCTTTATACCTGCCTGCATTGGTTTCAATGGGTGAAAACCTCAGGATGCCATTTCCAACAAAAGAATACCAAACAATAGAGATGTAATGGCTGTTTTTAAGAACTCTACTTAAGAGAATCTTTCCCAGAAAAGATGTTACATGAATTGCTTCTTTCTATAGAGTTATAGTCAGATATACCTTCTCTACCAAACATGCTCAGAATAGGCATTCTGAAAAAAAGGTGAATACATGAATTTCTCAGAAGTCCTTTGAAATACTAGAATTCTAAGCACTGTTGTACACACAGTTCCTTCAACTCTCCACATCTTTAGTCCGACTGCTGAAGGTTTGCTTTTACTCTTTTAGCAAAAGTGCTTTATACCTGCCTTCTTTGGCTTCAATGGGTGAAAAACATTAGGATGCCATTTCCAACAAACGAAGACCAAGCAATAGAGATTTAATGGATGTTTTTAAGAACTCTAGTTAAGAGAATCTTTCCCAGAAAAGATGTTACATGTAATGCCTGTTTCTATAGAGTTATGGTCAGATATACCTTCTCTACCAAACATGCTCAGACTATGCTAACTGAAAAAAAAAGGTGAAAACCTGAATTTCTCAGAAGCCCTTTAAAATACAAGAATTCTAAGGACTGTTGTACACAAAGTTCCTTCAACTCTCCATAACTTTAGTCACACTGCGGAATCTTTGCTTTTACTGTTTTAGCAAAGGTGCTTTACACCTGCCTACTTTGGTTTCAATGGGTGAAAATTTAAGGATGCCATTTCCAACAAAAGAGTCCCAAACAATAGAGATGTAGTGGCTGTTTTTAAGACCTCTAGGTAAGAGAATCTTTCCCAGAAAAGAAGTTATATGTAATGCCTGTTATTGTCGAGATATGGTCAGATATACCTTTCTACCAAACATGCTCAGAATAGGCTAACTGAAAAAAGGTGAAAACCTGAATTTCTCAGAAGTCCTTTAAAATACAAGAATTCTAAGCACTGTTGTACACCCAGTTCCTTCCACCCTCAACATCTTAAGTCAGACTGCTGAAAGTTTCCTTTATTCTTTTAGCAAAAGTGCTTTATAACTGCCTACATTGGTTTCAATGGGTGAAAACCTAAGGATGCCATTTCCAACAAAAGAAGAACAAGCAATAGAGATGTAAAGGCTGCTTTTAAGACCTCTAGCTAAGAGAATCTTTCCCAGAAAAGATGTTACATGTAATGCCTGTTATTTTTGAGATATGGTCAGATACACCTTTCTACCAAACATGCTCAGAATAGGCTAACTGAAGAAAAGGTGAAAACCTGAATTTCTCAGAAGTCCTTTAAAATACAAGAATTCTAAGCACTGTTGTACACCCAGTTCCTTCCACCCTCAACATCTTAAGTCAGTCTGCTGAAAGTTTCCTTTTACTCTTTTAGCAAAAGGGCTTTATAACTGCCTACATTGGTTTCAATGGGTGAAAACCTAAGGATGCCATTTCCAGCAAAAGAAGACCAAGCAATAGAGATGTAATGGCTGTTTTTAAGACCTCTAGCTAAGAGAATCTTGCCCAGAAAAGAAGTTACATGTAATGCCTGTTTCTATAGAATTATGGTCATATATACCATCTCTACCAAACATGCTCAGCACAGGCATTCTGAAAAAAGGTGAATACATGAATTTCTCAGAAGTCCTTTGAAGTACTAGAATGCTAAGCACTGTTGTGCAAACAGTTCCTTCAACTCTCCACAACTTTAGTCCGACTGCTGAAGGTTTGCTTTTACTCTTGTAGCAAAAGTGCTTTATAACTGCCTATATTGGTTTCAATGGGTGAAAAACATTAGGATGCCATTTCAACAAAGGAAGACCAAGAAATAGAGATTTAATGGATGTTTTTAAGAACTCTAGTTAAGAGAATATTTCCCAGAAAAGATATTACATGTAATGCCTCTTTCTATAGAGTTATGGTCAGATATACCTTCTCTCCCAAACATGCTCAGAATACGCTAACTGAAAAAAAGGTGAAAACCTGAATTTCTCAGAAGCCCTTTAAAATACAAGAATTCTAAGGACTGTTGTACACAAATTTCCTTCAAATCTCCACAACTTTAGTCAGACTGCTGAAGGTTTGCTTTTACTGTTTTAGCAAAGGTGCTTTATACCTACCTACTTTGGTTTCAATGGGTGAAAATTTAAGGATGCCTTTTCCAAAAAAAGAAGACCAAACAATAGAGATGTAAAGGCTGGTTTTAAGACCTCTAGCTAAGAGAATCTTTTGCAGAAAATAAGTTACATGTAATGCCTGTTTCTATAGTTATGGTCAGATATACCTTCTCTACCAAACATGCTCAGAATACGCTAACTGAAAAAAAAGGTGAAAACCTGAATTTCTCAGAAGTCCTTTAAAATACAAGAATTCTAAGGACTGTTGTACACAAAGGTCCTTCAACTCTCCATAACTTTAGTCACACTGCGGAATCTTTGCTTTTACTGTTTTAGCAAAGGTGCTTTATACCTGCCTACTTTGGTTTCAATGGGTGAAAATTTAAGGATGCCATTTCCAACAAAAGAGTACCAAACAATAGAAATGTAATGGGAGCTTTTAAGACCTCTAGGTAAGAGAATCTTTCCCAGAAAAGAATTTACATGTAATGCCTGTTATTGTCGAGATATGGTCAGATATACCTTTGTACCCAACATGCTCAGAATAGGCTAACTGGAAAAATGGTGAAAACCTGAATTTCTGAGAAGTCCTTTAAAATACAAGAATTCTAAGCACTGTTGTACACCCAGTTCCTTCCACCCTCAACATCTTAAGTCAGACTGCTGAAAGTTTCCTTTTACTCTTTTAGCAAAAGTGCTTTATAACTGCCTACATTGGTTTCAAAGGGTGAAAACCTTAGGATACCATTTCCGACAAAAGAAGGCCAATCAATAGAGATGTAATGGCTGTTTTTAAGACCTCTAGCTAACAGAATCTTTCCCAGAAAAGAAGTTACATGTAATGCCCGTTTCTATAGAGTTATGGTCAGAAATACCTTCTCTACGAAACATGCTCAGAATACGCTAACTTAAAAAAAGGTGAAAACCTGAATTTCTCAGAAGTCCTTTAAAATGCAAGAATTCTAAGGACTGTGGTACACAAAGTTCTTTCAACTCTCCATACCTTTAGTCACACTGCGGAATCTTTGCTTTTACTGTTTTAGCAAAGGTGCTTTACACCTGTCTACTTTGGTTTCAGTCGGTGAAAATTTGAGGATGCCATTTCCAACAAAAGAATACCAAACAATAGAGATGTAATGGCTGTTTTTAAGACCTCTAGCTAAGAGATTCTTTCCCAGAAAAGAAGTTACATGTAATGCCTGTTATTTTCGAGATATGGTCAGATATACCTTTCTACCCAACATGCCCAGAATAGGCTAACTGGAAAAAAGGTGAAAACCTGAATTTCTCAGAAGTCCTTTAAAATACAAGAATTCTAAGCACTGTTGTACACACAGTTCCTTCAACCCTCAACATCTTAAATCAGACTACTAAAGGTTTGCTTTTACTCTTGTAGCAAAAGTGCTTTATATCTGCCTACATTGTTTTCAATGGGTGAAAACCTAAGGATGCCATTTCGAACAAAAGAAGACCAAGCAATAGAGATGTAATGGCTGCTTTTAAGACCTCTAGCTAAGAGAATCTTTCCCAGAAAAGATGTTACATGTAATGCCTGTTATTTTTGAGATATGGTCAGATACACCTTTCTACCAAACATGCTCAGAATAGGCTAACTGAAGAAAAGGTGAAAACCTGAATTTCTCAGAAGTCCTTTAAAATACAAGAATTCTAAGCACTGTTGTACACACAGTTCCTTCAACCCTCAACATCTTAAGTCAGACTACTAAAGGTTTGCTTTTACTCTTGTAGCAAAAGTGCTTTATATCTGCCTACATTGTTTTCAATGGGTGAAAACCTAAGGATGCCATTTCGAACAAAAGAAGACCAAGCAATAGAGATGTAATGGCTGTTTTTAAGACCTTTAGCTAAGAGAATCTTTCCCAGAAAAGAAGTTACATGTAATGCCTGTTCCTATAGAATTATGGTCATATATGCCTTCTCTACCAAACATGCTCAGAATAGGCATTCTGATAAAAAGGTGAATACATGAATTTCTCAGAATTCCTTTGAAATACTAGAATTCTAAGCACTGTTGTACACACAGTTCCTTCAACTCTCCACCTCTTTAGTCCGACTGCTGAAGGTTTGCTTTTACTCTTTTAGCAAAAGTGCTTTATACCTGCCTGCATTGGTTTCAAAGGGTGAAAACCTCAGGATGCCATTTCCAACAAAAGAATACCAAACAATAGAGATGAAATGGCTGTTTTTAAGAACTCTACTTAAGAGAATCTTTCCCAGAAAAGATGTTACATGAATTGCTTCTTTCTATAGAGTTATAGTCAGATATACCTTCTCTACCAAACATGCTCAGAATAGGCATTCTGAAAAAAAAGGTGAATACATGAATTTCTCAGATGTCCTTCGAAATACTAGAATTCTAAGCACTGTTGTACGCACAGTTCCTTCAACTCTCCACATCTTTAGTCCGACTGCTGAAGGTTTGCTTTTACTCTTTTAGCAAAAGTGCTTTATACCTGCCTTCTTTGGCTTCAATGGGTGAAAAACATTAGGATGCCATTTCCAACAAACGAAGACCAAGCAATAGAGATTTAATGGATGTTTTTAAGAAATCTAGTTAAGAGAATCTTTCCCAGAAAAGATGTTACATGTAATGCCTGTTTCTATAGAGTTATGGTCAGATATACTTTCTCTACCAAACATGCTCAGACTATGCTAACTGAAAAAAAAAGGTGAAAACCTGAATTTCTCAGAAGCCCTTTAAAATACAAGAATTCTAAGGACTGTTGTACACAAAGTTCCTTCAACTCTCCATAACTTTAGTCACACTGCGGAATCTTTACTTTTACTGTTTTAGCAAAGGTGCTTTACACCTGCCTACTTTGGTTTCAATGGGTGAAAATTTAAGGATGCCATTTCCAACAAAAGAGTCCCAAACAATAGAGATGTAGTGGCTGTTTTTAAGACCTCTAGGTAAGAGAATCTTTCCCAGAAAAGAAGTTATATGTAATGCCTGTTATTGTCGAGATATGGTCAGATATACCTTTCTACCAAACATGCTCAAAATAGGCTAACTGAAAAAAAGGTGAAAACCTGAATTTCTCAGAAGTCCTTTAAAATACAAGAATTCTAAGCACTGTTGTACACCCAGTTCCTTCCACCCTCAACATCTTAAGTCAGACTGCTGAAAGTTTCCTTTATTCTTTTAGCAAAAGTGCTTTATAACTGCCTACATTGGTTTCAATGGGTGAAAAACTAAGGATGCCATTTCCAACAAAAGAAGACCAAGCAATAGAGATGTAATGGCTGCTTTTAAGACCTCTAGCTAAGAGAATCTTTCCCAGAAAAGATGTTACATGTAATGCCTGTTATTTTTGAGATATGGTCAGATACACCTTTCTACCAAACATGCTCAGAATAGGCTAACTGAAGAAAAGGTGAAAACCTGAATTTCTCAGAAGTTCTTTAAAATACAAGAATTCTAAGCCCTGTTGTACACACAGTTCCATCAACCCTCAACATCTTAAGTCAGACTGCTGAAGGTTTCCTTTTACTGTTTTAGCAAAAGAGCTTTATAACTGCCTACATTGGTTTCAGTGGGTGAAAACCTAAGGATGCCATTTCCAACAAAAGAAGACCAAGCAGTACAGAGGTAATGGCTGTTTTTAAGACCTCTAGACAAGAGAAACTTTCCCAGAAAAGAAGTTACATTTAATTCCTGTTTTTGTAGAGTTATGGTCAGATATACCTTCTTTACCAAACATGCTCAGAAT